>CM076570.1:1119711100-1120311100 GCA_034641835.2 Pinus albicaulis | reverse complement strand
TAATTCTTTATTTGTGTATTATTTAAGATGGTCCCTTCTTTGCCAGTGCATGGCTTAAACATGAGGAGTTTTCAGTGTTATTACGTCTTGGGTTGTTGTCACAAACTGATGTCCCTATGCTTCCTCTCGATTGATCAACTCATATTTTTAGCTACAGGAGTGTCTTCTAGCATGATATACGTCTCCTTATATTTCTGCATCATCCTTTCATGGCATGATAGAGTACCTGCACCTGCAATTCACTCATGACAAGATGGCATCAGTCCGAAAAAATCCTAGTCTAAGATGTTGCATGATGGTCCACTGGCTGAGATGGAACTGGGTGAAATACTAAGAGAGAGTCTCAGTGACTATGTAATTTCATATCTCAGGCAGTCAAGGGTTAGGAATTAGCCTTGAGACTGTGAAATGCATATTTGAGGCTGGATTGGTCTTGAAGATTGCACAGTTGGGGGATTTAAGGACTCGAGATTAGGGCTTGAGCACTGAAGTTTCGCACTGCGCAGTGTTGGAAGGACAGGGAGGATAGGTGAGTGCGTAATTGCACAATTTAAGAGATCAAGGGTTGGGCTTGAGGGAAAATATTGTGAAATGCACAATTCAGGCTTGACTAGAGAAAGTGGTTGCACATTGTTGGAGCTCAGCGGCTGGGCTTCATCAATAGGATTGTGTAGTGTGTAGTTATGGGAGGAAGAAACTATGAATTACATAGTTCCAAGGGACGAGACTGCTGCTTGAGGGCTGAGACTGCACAATGTACAGTTCAGGGTGGCTAAGAGGGGATGAGTGGTCCGGTCAGGGATTTTTTTCCAATTTTGACTAAGTGTTGAATCATTGCCATGAAGTTGAATAAAACAAGACTCTACATATGATATGACACTTAGATTACTTGACGGCACAACAAGGAACACTCATAACACATGAATAGCACATGCCCCTCAATGATACAACTTTGTGATGGTTGGCACCAAGTGCGACACCAAAGATACACTTTGCGACGACAGTGATGACACTTGTGAGACAATGCTTAAAACTTTATAAATGAGTGCGACACATGTTTACAATGTAAAAAAAACTCATTTACACAAAGAATACCCTTTGAAAACACAAAAAATAGCTTTTTTACATTGTGCAACACTTAACATGCTAAAAGACGACACTTTGATTTTCTCACAAACATGACCAAAACACTTAGAGAAAACACATGGAATGGCTCTTAATTTTTGTGACAACAACATGCGAAGTCAAATTAGGATCTTAAATTTGAATGTTAGCCAAAATTTTGGAGGGTGTTGTAGCAACGAAAACATAACCTTGTGAAGGGGTTCTATAACCACATTATATCAACATCCAAGAAAAATAAACTATAACAATGTTTCAGAATGTCTACCATGAAAGACTCTCTCTCCTAGTACCTCAAAAGTCCACTTTCCATAAAAAAAACATAGTGAATATTGTCTCCAGATGCTATGTGTATAAGATTTTTTGCAACTGTAGAGTCCAAACCACCTAATGATGCACAGATGGCATGGTCAACAGGTCGAACTATTCCTCTCACTATTAGCATATATTTGAGCTTCCAATCAATTATGATGCCAAAAACACAAATGAAAATGGTGTAGCGTCTCCATCCCAAGCAATGAATGGGTCACCACCAGATGGTACTTAAGGTTGAATAATTTCTTGTGGGTATTTTCAAAGGCGACCACAACCACGAAGCCTTAAGGGAATCTCACAACCTCGTTGCCATTAAGGAAAATGGGCATGAGTCTAAGAATGATCGGCTCAAATTTTAGTGGGGATGTATAAAATAGCTCAACCTTCTTAATTTCTTAGCTTATGAAAAGGTTTAATATGTCCTCAATAATGCCTTGATCTTCTTTTATTATCGATATCGAGCTGGTCTAAGAACTTGTTGATGGGGATAACCGAGCAATTCTTGAATTATGATTTTTCCTTCTTGCTGACACTAATGATGGTGTGATTGACATTGAGCTCATGAAGCTGCCCCATGTGGCACTCATCCTTTTTTTTAAGACAAAAATGTTGTAACCTCCGTAGAGACCATTGTTTCTCAAGATGGCCACGATGAAATATTATTTAGAGGATGAAATTTTGTGTGTGGAATGTCAACACCCTATGTTTGGAGTTTCTCACTAAGTTTGTAGAGAACCTAAATTAAGGTTTCTGAGAAGGGATGCCCATTTTAAAAAATTATCACCATAACCTATTTAACGATGAAGGTATGTAGCCAATTATTTGTTTAAGACCCCTCAGGTCCACGATTTGGAGAAACTGGAGATCTTCCAAGGACTCTTGTTAGTTTTCCCTTCATTTGGGTACCCGATATGAAGTGGTTCCTCGATAGGAGACCTAGTAGAAGAATCCTCGTAACACATCTTGTCTATCGCAAGATACCTCATTTCAGTGACAACATTTGGATCCATTCCATGATTGAAAATTCCCATATGTGTCACACTTCCCCTTGTGTCTCTAATCCATCTCCATGTCTAATAAAAAACAAATTTCAACGTCGAAAAAACAAAAAACCCCATATCGATCCTAACAAACAGCAATGCCACCGAATGGGAAATGGAAGCGTAAAATTTTTTTACCCAAGTGTGGAACAAGTTACCAAATCCATCAAAACATAAGCATACCTAGGTTTGAGGACTCGACCATTCAGGAATCATACATATTATGAAAAAACATTATTAATATATGAAAAGGGAAACAATTAATAACAAAGAAGACGTGTGCGACATGAGGTCAACTAGTGCTCATTCTTATCATTTTGTGGGTTAGGTAAGAAGTTTCCAAAATGTTGTAGATTGAAAAAATTTATGGCTAGAAGCCAATAGATTCACCTTGGAAATTCACATAAAACCTTGATTGCCATGGAATCACATCCTACTCTAATACCACTGATATGAATCTTGGGGGTGGGGGGGGATGATATGAGTAATTTTCGCACCTAAAAGAAAAAGAAGAAAACCCACACAATAAACCAACCCAGAAAATAAATCAGAAAACTATTTTTTTATTAGATTAGAATGATGATTGCAACTACATTGTGTTGGACCATTCGTCCTCTTACAAAGTGAGGCTGGTTATTTATAACCTTTTTTGGTTACATTACCATGGGTAAATACCATGGGTGGGAAAATTCCATGGGTGGATAATACTATGGGTGAGTTATTTAGGGCATTTAGTTACATTACCATGGGTAAACACCATGGGTGAATTTCCATTCAGATCAACTTAAGAAAACATGTGGCTTATCAAATTGTACATTAAATTTAAATGGATAAACCTTTATTGGTGCAAATATAGTTCATCTGTTAGAAAATTATATATTACATAGAAATGAAACACATAAAATATGCGGAAAACACAAGCACACAAAACACATAAAACCAGAGAGACACAAATATAAGTGGTTCACCTAGTTTGGGCTACATCCACCCCGAACAGCCAGTCCTTCCTTTCTATTATCCAGCAAAATGAAGAGACACAACCTACATCAAATCTACTGTAATATCCTTTGTTCTCTCTCACAGTCTCCCTATTTGTTTCTCACTCCGAGAATACACATACAATACACAGCCGCAATAAAATACCCTCATACAAGCGAGGGGTTTCTTTCTAGGGAAAAAAACCCTAAACTAAACATAACTTCTACTGTCAGATCATCTGCCTAATGAACGACCCAGATTGACTAGAAATTACTATACTTTTACAAGGAAATTTTACATCTATCTTTAGCTTCGGGGGCGCTGCCCCCGAAACCCCCCACCAGGGGGGGTCTCCATAAAGTCGCAGCCGCCCCCCCTGAACTCCCCAAGCAGCGTTTAATTTCAGGCGGTGTTTCCACCCCATTAAGGTATAGGGGTCCAACACTGTGATACAAAATAAACAAGATAATCAGGCTCCACACCCAACATCATCAATAGTGTTTACTAAGTTATGTTGACTTAATGATGCATTCAATTTTATCGAATGCAATGCCTATGGTGTTTGATAAAAAGAAATATATGCAAGATATGATGTGACATAGTATAATGCATTAACATAATACTAATGCACCACCATAATGCATTGATATTATACATATATGCATTCCGAACAATTTTTTTTTTTGAAAAGAAACATAAATGCAATAGAAATGAATGTAATGCATAGTAAATAAAATTACCTAATTTGTTCTTTGTGACCCATAATAAATGATCGTGAAAATGCTCCTATATTTTAGAATCCAATCAGTAATTGATTTTATTTGAGGAATGAAAACGATGATGAAACTTGGAGAATTGAAAAATTCTCCTACTTTTTCGAATCCAACCCAAAATAGATTTTATTTGTGGATGGAGAATGGTGACTAAACTTGAGAATTCAAAAGAATTGTAGTGTACACTATATATTTAGTGAAAATAAGCACTAATACTTTCAATGGAGGAATGAGAAATTAGTTTGACTAATTTTTATATTTTTTTAACATGGTCATAATGTAAGATCTATGTTGAAAAAAAAACTAATGTATCCAAGTAAGGTATGATAAATGTTGGAACATTAATGCTCTGATACCACTTTTTTGACGCATTGAACAATACTGGAAGGGGGGGTGAATCACTATTGTGCTCTATGATAAACTTATACCATTTTTTCCTTTTCTTACACAATAATTGGATCATCAATGTTTAACAACACATCACAATATATAAGCAACCAATAATATAACCATGATCATGTAAGCATCATATCAAAGCACGTAACCATGGGATCATAAAGAAGATAAACATATGAGCAACCGAAAATAACATCATCACACATAGAGACACAAGATATAAGGTGGAAACCAAAAGGATAAAAACCACCATCAGCTGATATTCTTCATATTTATCTTTCTTATTAATCTTCAAATATTATATCACATATGATCAATTGCTACCACTAGTGTGCAAGCCACAACTTGCCAATCACGCAAGTCGCTACTCGCTCCAGGAAACTACTTGTATGAACTTTGTAGGCCACCAATTGCTGGAAGCCACTACTCCCTCGAATTTACAAGCCACTACTTGTTGGAAGCCACCACTCCCAAAAATTCTCACCCAACCACCACTCCCAAGTTCTTGGGTCTCTAACTTAAGGATGTCACTACACTTTGTCACAAAAAGACACTACTTGCCTCACTGAAGGCCCTAACCTTCAATCTCTTCTCATGGACCTTATTTCATCTGTTTTCAAACTATGGTCCATGCATGAAATAAGCTCATCAATAATTAAATACAAACACCTGCAATACAACCCTCTCCAACAAAATCAATCTCTACAACACAAACTCAACCAATATATCAACCCAACATCATCTACACATGATAATACTATCATACAAATATATCCATGGCAACATATACAAATCTTTTCAACATCAACAACAAGAAACAATATAAACGGAAAACCATACAAGATATAATGGTCACTGAAGAATATGTAACACCTATAATCACAAACATGTTAGAAACTCCATAATAATGTCATTTCTCTAACTCTGCATGTAAACTACTTTTTGACATGATTTCTGCACACAACATAAGCTCTATCTCTGCAACTAATGCATGTGCACTCTGCTACAAGAGTATCAAGCATTTTCTACACCAATATCACTCCTCTCTCCATTGGCTCTCAATGTTCTACAATATCACTCTCTCTCAATGGAACTAACCTGTCCAACATGAAGCTACCTCCTATAAAGAGATGATCTGAAGTGATTAAACAATAATAGCCTAGAGATATATAGAGAAAAACACTCACGTTCATACTCTGGTAATTATCTCCTTGACTTTATATGCCATCATCTTCATTCAATGAGATACTTATTCTTGACTTAATCACCTTATAGAATGAAGAACAACTCAAGTCAAATCTACCACCAAATACCATGTGCAAAAACCATAGAAAATGTCCCTGGAATTGATTGGAATGCACACACTATTTTGGAAATCCACCTACAGGTTGTAACACACACTTTGTTCCCGGGACTTCATTATAATGCAGTCATTATAATACAAGTGATTGGCTCTCTGGAGTGTGTTATAATGCAATTTTTCCACCTATTCAATTGTGTTACCCTAATTCTTTGCCCAAACCTTTGTCAAACTAATCCAACACTTCCAAAACTTGTCCATATTCAACTATAAGCATCTACAGAACCTGTAGAGCCTCTGAAAACATAAAAAATACGTTAGATACATAACATTAGGCCTCTGATCATCATTAAAAATCCTCCAAGCTATTTGACATCAATGGCACACAATTGACTCGATGGTTGACTCCTTAGGTAGACATCCTAGGTTGACATCAATGGTAACGAAATTGAATCGATGGTTGACTGAGGTAGACATCCTAGGTTGACATCAATGCCAATACCATAAAGCCAAAAAGAAATTAACTGTAATAAAAATATTTAACGTGTTCATGATGCAATATGTATGTTGAGTCGACATGAAATGGAGCATGAGAGTGTTGATACCTTACCATCCCCTAGGTACCAACTTGCTCTTATGTACATACCTTATTCTCCTCCAAAATTGAACATGTGAGCTCCAAGTAAACAATCCATGTTTTTAACCATTGGATGGGTTTTAACCATTAAGCCCATTCAAGTTATACAACAAAAAATGTTTACATTGATACATTTTTATAATTACAAAAATTCTTTATATAAAATTTAAATGACTTGTTAAAAAACTTGGTTTGTTTGAAACATAAAATTGCTAATGTGATTGATGGGAAAGCATTATTTCTAAACTTATATAACTATTTTAAAAACTTCTCATAAAACCATTTTTAAAAATGTGTAACCTATAAAATGAAATATTTGCAATTTTTTTTGTAAGCTTGGCAAGACTATATTTTCATCATGTCCAATATATCACCCCAGGGCGAATTAAACCGATAAATTCACATCAAATAGTACCTTAACAAAGCACCCATCACTTTACAATTAAAAGTGAAAAAGATATATAAATATCTTACCTATATAATTTTAATAGACTAAATTAAAAATAAATAAACCAAATTAATTTCTTCAAACAAAATCTAAACTCTAACCTAATTGGCAAGCTATAATATAATTTTAATTATTTTTAAAAGTTTTCCCGTCTCTCACACACGTATATAATTAATTATTTATTATTCAATTTTTCTTATTCACACATAAATTTATATAGTTAATAAATATTTTATTTTATGTGTAGATCTTAATTTTTATTAACAAAATAATTTATATGGATTTCGGGATTTTGGTTTTTATTAAATGATTAGTTTAAATATTCTAAATAAATAAATTCATCAACATAAAAATGGTTTAAAATATTTAAATTATAATAAAAATGAAATAAAATTGAAAAAAAATACTAAAACAAAAAAAACTTTACACTCAGACCAAAATCAATAATCAATATGTAGAAATTGTACAACATGCATTTATATCTTGGATTCAACCAATCTAACAATGTACTAAATTTAAATATTTAATCGCTTCTACAAATATTTTGCGGAATTAAAAACAAAATCACCAATCACATGAACATGAAGAAAGATCAATCACACACAACACAGATAATTTCCCGAGGAAAGCTTACAGCTAAAAACCCCACTATCTTCTATTGTATATTAAGCATGGATTGTGAAATAATTACATACAAAACTCATCTCACAAGAGCCCTCCAGTACTCAGCTAATTGTCTCACACTGTTATATGCAAAGCTGACCAACACATAGCCAATTATCAACCTTCAGATAGTTTGCCTTTCTTGCGCAATTCCTGATGGTAAATATCCCTAAAAGATAGGAATTCTTGCCTAACTTGACTGCGCAAGTATCATGGGCACCCCAATGGGTGTTTGGTTGCATGTGTGCAACCCAATAATCCTACAACTGATAGTCAACTTCCCTTTCACCTAGAACTCAACTAGGTCTCCACTGGATCTCACATGCATGCAGCTAATAATAGTAAATCCTCAATTGCAGGTGAGATCACTGATTGTGAATTAATTAATATTTAATTCACTTGATCTCTCACTAGTGTATCTTCAGTTACAACTATCACAACTGAGTTTAACTCACTTAACTAAGTTAAACTATTTACAACTTGCATTAATTCATGCACCACTGCACTTTGAACTCTATTACAACTAGAATTAATCTGCATGCCTCACCAACTACCTCTAACTCGAAATCCACTAGCTAACTGAATTTATCACTTTCAGTTAACTGATTCAAGTTCACATTGAGAATATATTACAATTTAATGTCCATCTTAATTAAGGAATAACCAAAATAGTCATGCATCCAAAAATAGCACTGTGGGCCTCACCCTAGTCTGGGTGCTTAATGCACTAGGCGTGGGTGCTGAATTTTCTTGTTGAATCTCAACACAATAATCCTTAATATAATTTTAGGTTCTTCTTAGTGTCAAACTGTATCAACGAATTTAAGGCCAAACTATGATAACCCTACTCGCTCACAAGTTAAAGTACAACGGACAAGAACAAAATATATCATTCAAAAACAATGATTAGATTAAAGACCAAAATATATGATCCAAAATCAATAGTTACATTTTTAACTAAACTATAATATATAATCCAAAGTTAATAATTGACTTTGTGAATAACATTTTAACAGTCCTATAATGTGTTGGAATTTCTGAATACAATCAGACAGAGGAAATGTGTTTCCCCACAACACAGAGACTACAACAATATGCAGAAATTTAAACATTCATACACACAAGAAGCGTAATACACAGGAGAGGAACAAACTGTTGTTTTCTATTCCATCACTCTCTCTTTCTAAACATAATGAAATTACATTGCTTATATGAAAATGGCCGAAGCCTGTAAAAACCTAATCATATTCAATGTTGTTCAATGTTGAATGGACATTCAACAACTAATCATCCTTGGGATGTTAAAAGACCCATTTCTACATTTAATTGACACACAGGACGTATTCTGGTTTATACACGAAAACACGTAAAAACGTGTTCAAAACACAAAAGGGCGGACTTGAAATAATATGCAATGCGGTACTGAGTCCACATCGCATCCACGCAAATCAGCGAAATTAAACTCTAACTCTTAGCGCTATCCTTTAAACTTTGCGGGCTACGATGTGCGATAGTGACGTGGCACTTATTCACATCGCACCCAAAATAACATAGTCTGCGGGAGGTTTGGCGAAAAACTTAAAAGATTGCGATTGCAATATGCGAAAGCGATATTGCATCACAAAAAAATAACATAAATTGCGGGCGGTGGAAGGTAAAGCTTAAACTCTGCAAAGTGTGCTCTGCGGGCGGCGGAAGGTAAAGTTAAAAACTTGTGATTGCAAACTTGCGGGAGGTAAAGGTTTAGGTGGGTCCCGCCGATATCGCATCGGCGGAAACATAAGTTTCGTTGCAGGATTTAAACGATAAGTGATAAATGTTGTGATGTGCGGTATGCGAGCATTAAAGATTGGTAAGTGCGGTGAACAAAATACAAAGGAAATGAACGCAAAATAAGGTTTGGTCCATGCGGTAAGGATAAGGTGGGCCCCACCGATATCGCATCGACGGTAACTTAACATTGTGGCGAAAGGGCTTAAGGTTAAAAAAAAAAGGTTGCGGGCTACGCCTGCGGGCAAAGGGTAAGTTTAAATGCGGTGGTTGAGAAATAAATGCAGAGGATGGCCATGGGTACTCTGTTATGATATTTTACATGAAACGCTTCCAGCTCTATGGATCTTTGCTCGTCCTTCTCTACAATAAAAATTTATGGAATTGTGGGTTGCTGCCATTGTTATTCATGGTGGTGGTTGGGAGTAAAATTCCAACACTCCCCTTAATCACAACTGCCGCCATTAGTCATTCCCAAAAATTTTATGAGATACTCAAAACTCTTCTGTGCTAATGGCTTTGTGAGGATATCAGCGGATTGTTCCTCTATCCTGCAATGTTGCAAAACAATCTCACCATTATTAACCAATTCTCTTATAAAATTATATTTTGAATCAATATGCTTTGTTCTCTTGTGGAAAACATAATTCTTTGATAATGTTATTGCTGAGCTATTATCACAATAAATTTTGGTTCCTTTGTCTTGCTCATCACATAAATCTCTCAGCATCCTTCTCATCCAAATACCTTGACAGGTTGTTGTTGTTGCTGCTACATACTTTGCTTCTGCTGTTGATAAAGCAAATATTGGTTGCTTCTTGGAAGCCCATGAAATGGCTCTCGATCCCAAATGAAACATATACCTAGATGTGCTCTTTCTGTCATCTACACTTCCATCCCAATCACTGTCAGTGTAATCAATCAATTTAAAATTATCAGTGGGTTCACCATCACATTTTTTAAACCCATTTTCTATCAGGTAAGCATCAATTCTACTGTACCATGCTCTTGGTGCTTGCTTCAGCCCATAAAGTGCTTTCTTTAACTTGTACACTTTGTGCTCTTGCCTTTCAATCTCATAGCCTGGAGGTTTTTCAACATATACCTCCTCTTTCAACAATCCATTCAAGAATTCCGACTTCACATCCATTTGGTATAATTTCCACTTTTGTTGTGCTCCTATGGACAACACTGTCCACACTGTCTCCATCCCTGCAACTAGTGCAAAGGTTTCTTCATAATCTCTTCCTTGTTGTTGCTTGTAGCCTTTGACAGCAAGTATTGCTTTGTGTCTTTCTATCTTGCCTTCAGCATTGCTCTTGGTCTTATAGACCCATTTTACTCCAATGACTTCTTTACCTTGTGGGAGGTCCACTAACTCCCATTTGTCATTCTTTTCTATTGCACCAATCTCTTCATTTATTGCTTCAATCCATTTTTCTTCTTTTACTGCATCTTCAAAATGAATTGGGTCATCAACATGACACTATAAAGCAAATAAATAATTCAGACCATTATTATTATCAGCTTCTTGCTCATAAATTTCACTCAAATTTCTGAATCTTAGTCTTCTTGGTGTGCTTGGAGTTCCACTTGAACTTGAGGGAGTTTATGATCCTTGTGGTGTGCTTAGAGAAGCACTTCCTTGATTTCTCAAGGCTATTCCGTTTCCTGCTTGTGGTGTGCTTTTTTGAGCTTGTGTAGGTGGAGGAGGAACCACCACGGAGGAATTATTTTGAGCAATCAATTCCTCTTGCTCTTCGTGAGACACAAATGTCTTCACGTTCACTGTTTTCTCTAAGCTTCCATCCCAAGCTTCTTCTTCAATGAATTGCACATCTCTGCTGATTATAACCTTCTTGGTTGATGGATTATAGAGTTTGCAGGCCTTGGACTCATCACTGTATCCAACAAAGATACTCTTCTCCCCCTTGTTGTCCAACTTTTTCCTTAATTGATTCGAGACATGTGCATATGCCACACATCCAAATGCTTTCATGTGAGTGACAAATTGCTTTGTTCCACTCCATGCTTCTTCCAGAAATTCGTTCATAACAGCTTTGGTTGGACATCTATTCAAAATATGCGCTGCACAATTGACAGCTTCAACCCAATACTTATTTGGAAAATGTTTTGCCTTCAACATACTTATGACCATGTCCATGATGGTCCTATTCTTTCTTTCTCCAACACCATTTTGCTGTGGTGTATATCTTGTGGTAAACTACTTGTGTATCCCATTTTCCCTACAGAAACGTAGGAAATCTTTGGATATATATTCTCCACCTCTGTTAGTTCTCAACACCTTTATGTAGTGCCCACTCTACTTCTCAACAAGATATTTGAAGTGGTAGAATTGTTCAAACACTTCACTCTTATGTTTCAAGAAATAAACCCATGTATTTCTGGTATAATAATCTATAAATGTCAATACATAGTGGCTGCCAGCTAAAGATGGCGTTTGCATTGGTCCACACAAATTTGAGTGGACAATCTCTAAGGGTGCCTTTGCCCTTATACTCTTCCCCGCTGGGAATGATTCTTTGTGTTGTTTACCCAAGATGCAGCCTTCACATAGGCTGTATGGTTTCTCTATGAGTGGTAATCCTCTTACCATTCCTTTTCTATGCAAGAGGTTCAAACCTCCAAAATTGAGATGTCCAAATCTCAAATGCCATAACCAGTTTTTGTCTTTCACTTCTTCTTGAAAGACCTCTTGTGTGATCGCTGCTACCACACCTCCTTCCTTCAAGTTTGTTCTGAGCTTGAGAGGAAACATCCTATTTTTTTTTCATATGCACTTCTGTAATGACCCTCTTAATTGGAGATATGTCCATGATTGTACACACATCATTCTTAAAAAGCACATTGTAGCCCTTGTTCACGAACTGTCCAATGCTCAAAAGGTTACATTTTAGGCCAGGTAAGTAATAGACATCTGGCACAAATTTCTTTTCTCCCTTCCTTGTGAATATGTTGAGTCTTCATTTTCCCGTGACAGAGACTTTACTTTCAATCCCCGTTGTCACTTCAAATTTGACATTTTCATCCAGATTAGAAAACATTGCTATGTTTCCAGTCATGTGGTTACTACAACCTGAGTCTAAGAACCATACATCTTCATGCTTTTCTTATGCTACATTACATGTTAGAAGCACATTACTCTGGTTCTTATCTTCTTTTGCAAAATTTGCATTTTGCCTATTATTCATGTCATTTTGTTTCTTTCTACATTCATTTGCATAATGCCCATACTTTTTACAATAATGACATTGGACTTGGGATTTATCATACCTTTGTCCTTGTGTTTGGTGTTGTCTTGAGCTTTCACGTTGATTCTAATTTCTGCCCCTTCCACTTGTGCTTGCAGGGCCGTTTCTTCCACTTGTTTGTGGGCTTCTTCCGTTTCCTTGATAGTTTGATCTTCCTCAACCTCTACCTCGACAAAAAGAAAATTGTGTCTTAAAAACATACTCCAATGAGGTGTTCGTTGTTCTGTTCAGTCTATGTTCACAAGACATCGAAGATGCACAAAGCTCATCTACTGAAAATGGTGGGAGATCTTTTGTCTCCTCTATTGCCACTACTATGGCATCAAATCTTGAGGGTAGACTTCTCAAGATTTTCTCCACTATTCTTCTTTCCTCAAGTGTCTCTCCATGAGACCTTATGTGGTCAACCAACCCAATCACATGTGTGAAAAATGAGTCTTTGTTATCAGACTCTTTCATACAGATAGTTTCAAAATCTCTCCTCAACTTTTGTAGCTTTGTTGTCTTCACCTTCTCCATGCCTTGATAGGCTATCTTGAGAATATCCCATGCCTCCTTAGACATTTTTGCTACTGCAATCCTTGGGAAAATACTCTCGTGTATTGCTTGGAAGATATAGAAGAGGGCTTTGGAGTCCTTCTTCCTATTATCTCTCAACAAGTCTCTTTCTACTCTTGCTAAAGCAGCCAACGCTACTGCGTCTGCTGGTTCTTGGAAACCTTATTCCACCAGCTCCCATATTTCTTGTGAAGCAAACATGGCCTTCATTGTAATGGCCTAATAGTCATAGTTCTTCCCATTAAACTGTGGTAGTTGGGGATTTTTCAGGCTTGTGCCTGTTGCTTCCATCGTGACTGTATTAAACAAACAATCTTCTTGACTTTGTAAAATAGAAGCTTTCTCGCTGTTGGAGAAATCTACTTCTCAAATCAATCTTACAACTTCTTCATTAAAGAGAGCTTGTTCTTTTACTGAGAGCCTAGACTTGCTCTGATACCATGTTGGAATTTATAAATACAATCAGATAGAGGAAATGTGTTTCCCCACAACATAGAGACTACAACAATATGTGGAAATTTAAACAGTCGTACACACAGGCAGTGTAATACATAGGAGAGGAACAAAATGTTGTTTTCTATTCCATCACTCTCTCTTTCTAAACATAATGAAATTACATTTCTTATATCAAAATGGTCGAAGCCTGTAAAAACCTAATCCTATTCAATGTTGTTCAATGTTGAATGAATGTTCAACAACTATTAGGAATTTGACTTCTGTGATCCATAAATTATGTATCAAAACTATCGGTGAAAATCACATTGGAGAAATTTGTGTCGACGCGTTTTGAACTAGCCAGTGTGGTTCATCATCAAGACAAGATGAGAAATCTAATCTAGAACTCAGCTTAAATAGATAATGAAGCTCCAATTAGCCGTTGTAGAATAACGGCTAGTTTGACTAAAATTATATAAAAATAAATAAATAAATAAAATAAAATAAAACCAAATAAAAATAAATAAATAAATAAATAAAAATAAAAATAAAAATAAATAAAAATATAAAAATAAAAATAAAATATAAAATAAAATATAAACTAAAGATAAAAACAAAAAATAAATAAAAATATCAGAAAAATAAAAATAAAATAAAATAAATAAATAAAAAATAAAAATAAATAAATAATATATATATATATATATATATTACTTGAATGCAATTCAATATATTATTTGAAACTACACTAATTAATTCATTTATTTTTATTTTTTAATTTAAATAGATAATTAATTAATTGACTAAAGAAAAAAGAAAAAAGAAAAACATATAATAAACATAATAATGATAAATAATAAGTAATTACATAATAAATAATAACTGAATAAATAGAAAAATAACCGTAATGAGAAAAGTAAAACAGGACGAGAGGAGAGGAAAAGATGAAACTAGGACAAACAGAAGGGAAGAAACCCAAAACTAAGAATGAAGGGCAGGGATCCAACACCTTCTCACACTCCACCCATTATCTCTGTTAAGGTTGACCGACCTCTTTTCAATCTCAAGGGCTATCAAAAGACCCATTTCTACATTTAATTGGCACACAGGCCATATTCTGGTTTATACACAAAACACGTAAAACGCGTTCAAAACACAAAAGGGCGGACTTAAAATAATATGCAATGTGGTACTGAGTCCACAACGCATCCGCACAAATCGGCGAAATTAAAATTTAACTCTCGGTGTTGTCCTTTAAACTTTGTGGACTGTGATGTGCAATAGTGACATGGCACTTATTCGCTTTGCACCCAAAATAACATAGCCTGTGGGCAGTTCAGCAGAAAACTTAAAATATCGTGATTGCAATATGCGATAACGATATCGCATCGCAAAACAAATAACATAACTTGTGGGCGGCAGAAGGTAAAGCTTAAAATTTGCGAAGTGAGCTCTGCGGGCGACGGAAGGTAAAGTTAAAAACTTGCAATTGCGAACTTGTAGGCGGTAAAGGTTTAGGTGGGTCCCACTGATATCACATCAGTGGAAAAATAAGTTTCGTTGCAGGATTTAAAAGGTAAGTGATAAATGTTGCGATGTGCGGTATGTGGGTAGTAAAGGTTGGTAAGTGCAGTGAACAAAATACAAAGGAAATGAACACAAAACAAGGTTTGGTCCATGCGATAAGGATAAGGTGGGTCCCGCCGATATCGAAACGGCGGTAACTTAACATTGTGGCGAAAGGGCTTCAGGTTAAAACAAAAAGTTTGTGAGCTGCGCCTGCGGGAAAAGGGTAAGTTTAAATGTGGTGGTTGAGAAATAAATGCAGAGGATGGTCGTGGGTACTCTGTTATGATCTTTTGCGTGAAATGCCTCCAAATCTATGGATTTGTGCTTGTCCTTCTCTACAATAAAAATTGATGGAATTTTGGGCTGTTGCCACTGTTATTCATGGTGATGGTTGGGAGTAAAATTCCAACACAATTATTAGGATTTTGTAAGATAAAATCAATAATTCATTGTTTGCATAACTTTTAAAGTAAGCCATACAATGACTAGAATTTATAACTCAAAGTAAAATTTGACTTTCTGAATCGCCCTTCTCAGCACCATGTTTATAATTTGTAATTCAAAGTCAACTACCCAAAATTAATCCTTCGTGACTAAGCAACTTAGTGGCCAAATTTGTGATCGAGTTACACTTTCTGACTAAATATTTTTTTGGAGAACATGTTGGTAAATTTCAACATGAATATTGCCCACAGGGTGTATGGTTAACTTATTCAGTAATGTGAAGTTATTCAATCTAAATTATGTGGTTAAAAATTTAGTTATGTGAAAATTTTGTGCGGTGCAGGTTTGGTGTCATTTTAGTGATTTTGACCACTTAAATTTTAAGTTATAATTTCTCAAACTATAAATCAAAATTAATATAAAGTCTAATAAACTCAGACCATTTAAATAAAAAAATATCAAGAAAAATTCAGTAAATAAACTTAGCTACTGTTATTGATTCAAATTTTCTGAGTAACCTTAGTAAATAACATCTACAATATTTGCGTAAGAGTCGTGCACGACTCGCCTGATAATAATTGACTTTTTGAATAAGATAAAATTAAGAATTTATAATTCAAAGTAAATAATTGAGTTTGTTTATGAAAGGTAAACTTTATAACTTTCTGGAATGCATGGAAATTTTTGGGGATTTCAAACAAGAATGTAATTATACTCTTTGAATTAATATGGAATATGCGCACGCTCATCATATATAGCCGACGGTTTTTTTTTTTTCATGAAAAAAAACAAATTGACTTTGTGAATCACCCTTCTCAACACCATATTTATAATTTGTAATTCAAAGTCAACTTTTCAAAATTGATCCTTCGTGAGTAAGCACCTGAGTGGTCAAAATTTATGATGGAGTTACATCTTTTGAGTAAATATTATTTTGTGATGTGAAGGTTATCAAACTCATAGTCATATTAAGGGGTTGGTGTGGCCTAAGCTGTTGCGATCGCAACATGATTTTGACATAGTCATATTAAGGGGTTGGTGTGGCCTAAGCTGTTGCGATCACAACATGATTTTGATAGGTAGATGCTCTTGGATAGCCATTTCTCAAGAAATGTTTTTTTGGAAGACATGTTTTTTAATTTCAATATGAATATTGCATGCTAGGTGTAATATTAAGTCATTTTGTGATGTGAAGGTTATCAAACTCATAGTCATATTAAGGGTTGGTGTGGCCTAAGCTGTTGCGATAACAAGATGATTTTGACAAATTAGATGCTCTTGAATAACTATTTTTCAAGTGACAAGTCAAGCCTGCCCAGTATAATATCTAATAAACTCAAACCAGTTAACAAACCAAAAAATTCAACATAAATAATAATAGAAATTTCTTGTGGATAAATTTATCCACTGTTATTCAAATTTTCTGAGAAACCTCAACAGAAGACATCTACAATATATGCGTAAAAGGCATGCGCGACCCGCCTAATTGTTGAAATTTTTGAATACAATCAAACAGAGGAAATGTGCTTCCCCCAACAAAGAGAATACAATAAAATGCAGAAATAAAAAAAATACACGCAGGCAACATAAAACACAAGAGAGGAACAATTTCTGTATTTTATTCCTTCACACTCTAAAAAACAATTGAAATTACATTGCTTATATAAAAATGGGTGAAGCTTGTAAAAAACCTAATTCTACTTAATGTTGTTCAATGCTGGATGGACATTCAACAACTAATCGTCTTTGGCCGTCAAAAGACCCATTTCTATATTTAATCGGCACGCAGGCCATATTCTGCTTATACACAAAAAACACGTTCAAACACATAAAAGGGAAGACTTCAAATAATATGCAATGCGATATTGAGTCCACATCGCATCTGCACAAATCAACGACTTTAAGCTTTAACTTATGGCGCTATCCATTAAACATTGCGGGTTGCAATGTGCGATAGTGACGTGGCACATATCACATCGCACCTAAAATAACATAGCATGCGGGAAGTTCATGGTAAACACAAAACCTTGCGATGTGCGAAATGCACTTGCCGCATCACATCGCAAATAACTTATCTTGTGGGCGGCGGAAGGTAAAACTTAAACTTTGCGACATGCATTGTGTGGGCGACTTAAAAAAAGGTAAGTGCGTAAGTGAAATACAAAGGATTGCGGTGGTTTTCAAATGTGTTAAGGTAAGTGGTGGGTGCCGCCGATATTGCATCGGTGGTAACTTAACATTGTGGTGAAAGGATTGAGAGTTAAAACATAAAAGTTGCAAGCTGTGCCTGCAGGAAAAAAGGTAAGTCAATGCGGTAGTTGAAGAATAAATGCAAAGGATGGCTTGCGGTACTCGGTTTTCTATTTTACGTGGATTGTGTGAAAACGCCTCTAGTTCTTTGGATCTACTGTTGATTAGGAGATCATGTCCAAGTTATGAAAAATGCTCAAAAATGAAAGTGCTCAAAAATGGTTTCAATCTGAACGACCGGAAAGGTCTCATCGTTGTGATTTTGGCGCCATGAACGGTTCGCAAAACAAAGGTCGTATGCAGAATTTATGAAGGTTTGAAAAGCCTAGTAAACTCCAAAAATGAGTTAACCAAGTTTGACTTTTTAATTTTGGAAAAATTAAAAAAAGAATATTCCAAGGAATATTTCGAGAATATTCCTTGGAATATTACATTCGGTCGTATCAGACTTCGACATGTGGCAAGGCTGTATTGGATGAAGGTTTGACATTTATTATTGTGGCCAATTAATGGGTGCCACATGGAAAGCCCAAAGGCCGCCACGTGGCCCCAAGTCAGTGGAAAATCCATGTTATAATTTTTTTTTGACTCTACAGGAATTGAACCTGAGCCTCCTACCCTTGCAAACGCACCAGCCCAACTAGTCGGGCTAGTCAATGTTTCTTAACATGTTGCGGGTTCAACGCTTATTTGAAGTTTTAAATTAACACTGGCAGAAAGCAAAAGGGGCTAGCCCGACCCTCATTCCATGCAGCCCTATCCTGGCGACCAGGTCCTACCGCCCAACCTTCCGATGGTTGCGGTGACTGCATCATGTAACCACGTTGGGTTATCATAATTAATGTCACAACTAGTTGTTAACGGAACCACCGGTGGTTAGAGCGGTGGGTCATGCGACCGACCTTAACCCAACATTTAATTTAGCCTTTAATAGTTTGCCTAATCTGGAGCACTTCCGCCATTTCTGGATGTTTGCCATTTTTGTCGAATTTAACTGGAGTTCCTCCATTTTTAGAGGAGGTTTTCAAGGGATATTGGGCAAATTTTTTTTTTCCCATAACTCCTTCATTATTGAACCAAATTGGGTGCAAAAATAGTCAATTTTGGGTCTTTTTGACATTCTGAGCAGTTTAGAAAAGGTTTTAGGTCGAATAGAGGTCATCTTCAGTAGTTTTAGCTTCGATTAAGATCAAGGATCCATTAGGGCCATCATGGAGAAGGCAATGCATTGGGCTTTCTTTATCTATTTTATGTAAATTAGTAGTCATCTCTAGATATTTCATACCTTATGAAGCTTATTTTATAGAGATTTTTTCCGATTGAGGCTTATTTTCACTTGTACTTACATTTTGAGCAAATTAATACACGAGGGACATGCCATTGGGAGCTGGACCAGTAGATGTAGCCCAGGAGGGGTGAACTGCTTCAAAAATTTGCTGAGTAATGTGCTTTGTGAAGTTTTATTTCTTTGATTTTTATTGTTGTAAAATGATAACCAGTTAAAATACTAAATCAATCCTCACACAAAAATCTGATTAACAGAGCCAAAGCTATTTGTTTAACCTGCAATTTAAGGAGAACCTTATGCACACTTTATTATTACTGTTTGGATACTTAGCACAACATAACTAATATAATCCATTCAGATCAAGTTGGTATGAGAGCTAGATTTTTACACTCTTTATTGTTCTTGTGCAAGGTTTGTTTAACTGTTTGCAAGGTTTTTTTTATGCTTACTAGGTTGAAGCTTAAGAGAGGAGAAGGTCAATTGGCAAGGATTTACAATAATCCTCAGCCAAGGAGGGCAAGAGTGCCAATATCTCCACCTTCAATTTTACCTCAAGGAGAAGCAGAAGAAGCCATAAGCATGTCTTCAAGGGAAGGAGAAACCCATGAAGATATTGGTCCCAAAGAGGAAGAAAAGGTGTTTAGGAAGCATTCCTTGATTTGATAGAAATGGTGAGAGTCCTTTATCAAGAAAGGAATGAAAGGCTTGAAGGAGAAGGATCCAAACTTCACAAGGAAGGAGAAGGATCGTCAGGAGGCCATAATGATGAGGATAAATCCAAGAAGGGTAATGGAAAAAATGGAGACAGTGGAAAGTCGCCATCATCACCCTCATCTTCATCTTCGTCGTTGTCTACCTCTACATCCTCTTCAGTACATCATTCTCACAAAGTCAAGAACATGGGTAAGAGTCATTTTCTTAAACTTAATGTTAAGTTTGAATTGCCAAAGTTTGATGGTGAAGTTAATGCAGAAACGCTAGATAATTGGATTAGGAAATTAGAGGTCTACTTGAGAATTCAAAATTTTCATGACGATGAAACTAAAATTCAGCTAGCTTCTTTGAGAATGGAAGGTGCAGCTCTTGTTTGATGGGAAGCCAAGACAAGAGAAGAGATAAAAAAATATGGTAGGATCATCTTATCATGGTCTGATTTCATTTATGTAATTAAACAACAATTTTATCCATTAGCTCACATGTAGAAAGCCATAATGGATTGGAAAATTTTCAAACAGTTGAAAGGAAAAAATGTTCAAGTTTATACTCAAGAATTTAGAAGAAGAGCTCTTTTAATAGGAATAGATTTGCATAGCCAAGACACTTTACTCAAGTATATAGGAGGTTTGCGTAATTACCTAAGACATACCATTCTCATGTTTAACCCTACAAGCTTAGATGAGGTTTGTGTTCAAGCCACACATTTAGAGGCAAGGGGTAAACAAAATTTATATGGGAATGGGGAAAGTGAGTTTAAAGGCGAATGGAAGAAAAAGAGAAATGCAAATTCTAGGAAAGAGAAGGGAAATTTTTTTCTGCAAACACTGTTCTAAAAGAAGCCATGATGAGGACCATTGTTGGAAGCTTCATCCGGAGTTGAAACCTGAAAGTTTTAAAGCCAAAGATAAAGCCAAGGAGAAAGGCAAGACAATTGCAATAGTTGAAGAAGACTTAGGGTATGAATCAGGAGATGAAGCAAAAATCATAGCTATGGCACTAAAGAACTTGAAGGGGAAAGAGAATGAAACTAAACCCAGTTCTAGTATTTCTAACTGTCACATGGAAGCTCCAAGTGAAGAGAAGAGAATTGAACTGTTTCATGTGAGGATCATTTCCAAACACACAAAGTTAGACACACTATTTGATAGTGGGTCACAAGCGAACCTTATTTCTAAAGACTTAGTTAAGAAACTAAATCTTGAAACCATTCCACATCCTAAACCATATCCTCTTGGTTGGATTTGTAAGCATGCAAATTTACAAGTTTCAAAGAAGTGCATGTTGTGCTTTGCAATAACAACACATTTTATTGACACGATTGAATTAGATGTTGTTCCGCTTGATATTACAGGTGTGGTGTTGGGCAATCCTTACTTGTATGACAAGAAATCTATCTTTCATCGCCATGAGAACAAGTACCATTTATTCAAGGATGGCAAGGAGTTTATTGTGAGAGCACATCGCAAAAATCTAGACCCTTATTTAGTGAATGCTGGGAAAATGAAAAGGCTTGTGAATGCAAGTCAAAATTTGACTTTATTGATGATTAAGAAAAAAAAGTTGTACATAATCCTTTTCATGTATATGATGATGTAAATAATGAGTTGTTTAAGTCTGAAAGTAGATTGTCTTTGAAAGAAGATGACAAGAAGTTGCAGCGATTGTCTTTGGTGTCGATCGGTGCGGAAAACAAGGTGTCAGTGCAATGAGGTGAAAAGATCTAAGAGAGGGTAAAGCATCCAAGCAGAGAGGGTGCAAATTTCAACAATAATCATTACTGGTTTCAGAATGGCAGGGTACTATGGCGAGAAAACTTGGTCGGGAATCGACACAAGTACAAGGCTAATTCAGCAAAAAATCGCCATAAGGACAGGATGCAAGGTGGAAATAATTTTCAGTTTCCTTTGAAGATATACCAATGTAGGAACAATATGTTTACTGCAAATTTAAGTTTTTTTTTTTGCAAGTTTCGATAATTTACAGCATGAAAAAGTCAAAGTTAGCAATAGTCGGTCAACGGATTCAAGGAAAATTTTGTCGTTTTATGAGAAGGTCCAATCAATGAAATCAGGGAAATTTCAGTGGATCAAGATTGGAAGAGTGGAGATTCATTTTCCTAATCTTCAGTTTCAGTATTCCAAAGAGCTTTTGGGGTCCAAAAGCTTCCCAGTGGGGAGGTGTGATCAGGAGATCATGTCTAAGTTATGAAAAATGCTTAAAAATTAAAGTGCTAAAAAATGGTTGCAATCTAAACAACCGGAAAGGTCCCGTCGCTATGATTCTGTCACCGCAAACAGTTCGCAAAATAGAGGTCGTATGCAGAAGTTATGAAGGTTTGAAAATCCCAGTAAACTCCAAAAATGAGTTGACCAAGTTTGACTTTTTAATTTTGGAAAAATTAAAAAAAATTATTCCAAGGAACATTCTTAGAATATTCCCTGGAATATTCCATTTGGGCATATCAGACTTCGACATGTGGCAAGGCTGTATTGGATAAAGGTTTGACTTTTATTATTGTGGCCAATTAATGGGTGCCATGTGGCAAGCTTGGAGGCCGCCATGTGGCCCAAGCCAGTGGAAAATCCATGTTATAAATTTTTTTTGACTCTACAGGAATTGAACCCGGGCCTCCTGCCCGCAAACGCACCAACCCAACCAGTCGGGCTAGTCAATGTTTCTTAACATGTTGCGGATTCAACACTTATTTGAAGTTTGAAATTAACACCGGCGGAAAACAAAAGGGGCTAGCCCGACCCTCATTCCATGCGACCTTGTCCCGGAGACCAGGTCCTACTGCCCAACCTTCCGACGGTTGCAGTGACTGCATCATGTAACCATGTTGGGTTATAATAATTAGTGTCAGAGCTAGTTGTTAGCGAAACCACCGGCAGTTATAGTGGGTCATGTGAGCATCCTCAACCCAACATTTAATTTAACCTTTAACACTCCGCCTAAATTGGAGCACTTTTGCCATTTCCAGATGTTTGCCATTTTTGTCGACTTTAACTGGAGTTCCTCCATTTTTGGAGGAGGTTTTCAAGGGGTATTGGGCAAAATTTATTTTTTCCATAACTCCTTCATTATTGAACCAAATTGGGTGCAAAAATAGTCAATTTTGGGTCTTTTCAACATTCTGAGCAGTTTGGCATAGGTTTCAGGTCGAATAGAGGTTATCTTTAGTAGTTTTAGCTTCGAGGAAAATCAAGGAGCCATCATGGAGAAGACAGTGTATTGGGCTTTATTTATCTATTTTATGTAAATGAATAGTCATCTTTGGCTATTTCATACCTTTTGAAGCTGATTTTACAGAGATTTTTTCCTATTGAGGCTTACTTTCACTTGTACTTACATTTTGAGAAAATTAATACATGAGGGACATGCCATTGGGTGCCGGACCAGCAGATGTAGCCCAGGAGGGGTGAACTGCTTCAACAATTTGCTGAGTAATGTGCTTTGTGAAGTTTTATTTCTCTGATTTTTACTGCTATATAATGATAAATAGTTAAAATACTTAATCAATCCTCACACAGAAATCTGATTAACAAAGCCAGAACTAATTTTTTAACCTACAATTTAAGGAGAACCTTATGCACACTTTATTATTACTGTTTGGATACCTAGCACAGCATAATGAATATAATCCATTCAGATCAAGTTGGTATCAGAGCTAGAGTTCTACACTCTATATTGTTCTTGTGCAAGGTTTGTTTAACTGTTTGCACGGTTTTTTTGATGCTTACTAGGCTGAAGCTTAAGAGAGGAGAAGGTCAATTGGCAAGGACTTACAGTAATCCTTAGCCAAGGAGGGCAAGAGTGCCAATATATCCACCTTCAATTTTACCTCAAAGAGAAGCAGAAGAAGCCATGAGCATGTCTTCAAGGGAAGGAGAAACCCATGAATATATTGATCCCAAAGATGAAGAAATGGTGTTTAGGAAAGCATTCCTTGATTTGATAGAAATGGTGAGAGTCCTTTATCAAGAAAGGAATGAAAGGCTTGAAGGAGAAGGATCCAAACTTCACAAGGAAGGAGAAGGATCGTCAGGAGGCCATAATGATGAGTATAAATCCAAGAAGGGTAATGGAGGAAATGGAGACAGTGGAAAGTCGCCATCATCACCCTCATATTCATCTTCATCGTCGTCTACCTCTACATCCTCTTCAGTACATCATTCTCAAAAAGTCAAGAACACGGGTAAGAGTCCTTTTCTTAAACTTAATGTTAAGTTTGAACTGCCAAAGTTTGATGGTGAAGTTAATGCAAAAAAGATAGATAATTGGATTAGGCAATTAGAGGTCTACTTGAGAATTCAAAATTTTCATGATGATGAAACTAAAATTCAACTAGCTTCTTTGAGAATGGAAGGTCTAGCACTTGTTTGGTGGGGAGCCAAGACAAGAGAAGAGATCAAAAAATATGGTAAGATCATCTTATCATGGTCTAATTTCATTTATGCAATTAAAAAATAGTTTTATCCATTAGCTCACATGTAGAAAGCCATAATGGATTGGAAAAATTTCAAACAGTTGAAAGGAAAAAATGTTCAAGTTTATACTCAAGAATTTAGAAGAAGAGCTCTTTTACTAGGAATATATTTTCATAGCCAAGACACTTTACTCAAGTATATAGGAGGTTTGCATACTTACCTAAGACATCCCATTCTCATGTTTAACCTTACAAGCTTAGATAAGGTTTGTGTTCAAGCCACACATTTAGAGGAAAGTGAGCTTAAAGGCAAATGGAAGAAAAAGAGAAATGAAAATTATAGGAAAGAGAAGGGAAAATTTTTCTGCAAACAATGTTCTAAAAGAAGCCATGATGAGGACCATTTTTGAAAAATTCATCCGAAGTTGAAACCTGAAAGTTTTAAAGCCAAAGATAAAGCCAAGGAGAAAGGCAAGACAGTTGCAATAGCTGAACAAGACTTAGGGACTGAATCAGGAGATGAAACAAAAATCATAGCTATGGCACTAAAGAACTTGAAGGGGAAAGAGAATGAAACTAAACCCAGTTCTAGTATTTCTAACTGTCACATGGAAGCTCCAAGTGAAGAGAAGAGAATTGAAATGTTTATTGTGAGGATCATTTCCAAACACACAAATATAGACACACTATTTGACAATGGGTCACAAGCGAACCTTATTTCTGAAGACTTAGTCAAGAAACTAAATCTTGAAACCATTCCACATCCTAAACCATATCCTCTTGGTTGGATTTGTAAGGATGCAAATTTACAGGTTTCAAAGAAGTGCATGTTGCGCTTTGCAATAACAACACATTTTATTGACATTGTTGAATTAGATGTTGTTCCGCTTGATATTACATGTGTGGTGTTGGGCAGTCCTTACTTGTATGATAGGAAAGCTATCTTTCATCGCCATGGGAACAAGTACCATTTATTCAAGGATGGAAAGGAGTTTATTGTGAGAGCACATTGCAAAAATCTAGACTCTTCTTTAGTGAATGTTGGGCAGATGAAAAGGCTTGTCAATGCAAGTCAAAATTTGACTTTACTGATGATTAAGCAAAAAAAAGTTGTACATAATCCTTTTCATGTATATGCTGATGTAAATAATGAGTTGTTTCAGTCTGAAAGCAGGTTGTCTTTGAAAGAAGATGACAAGAAGTTGCAACAATTGTCTTTAGTGTCGATCGGTGCGGAAAACAAAGTGTTAGTGCAAGGAGGTGCAAATATCCAAGAGAGGTTAAAGCATCTAAGCAGAGAGGGAAAAAGTTCAACAATGATCATTGCTGGTTTTAGAATGGCAGGGTACCATGGCGAGAAAACTTGGTCGAGAATCGACACAAGTACAAGGCTAATTCAACAAAAAATCACCATAAGGAGAGGATGTAAGGTGAAAATAATTTTTAGTTTCCTTTGAAGATAGACCAATATAGGAACAATATGTTTACTGCAAATTTAAGTTTTTATTCTGCAAGTTTCAATAATTTGCAGCATGACAAAGTCAAAGTTAGCAATAGTCGGTCAACAAATTCAAGGAAAAATTTGTCGTTTTATGAGAAGCTCCAATTAATGAAATCGGGGAAATTTCAGTGGATCAAGATTGGAAGAGTGGAGATTCAATCTCCTCATCTTCAGTTTAATTAGTCCAGAGAGCTTTTGGGTTCCAAAAGCTTCCCAGTGGGGAGGTGTGATCAGGAGATCATGTCCAAGTTATGAAAAATGCTCAAAACTGAAAATGCTCAAAAATGGTTGCAATCTGAACGACCGGAAAGGTCTCATCGCTGCGATTATGTTACCGTGAACGATTCGCAAAAAAGAGGTCGTATGTAGAAGTTATGAAGGTTTGAAAAGCCCAGTAAACTCTAAAAATGAGTTGACCAAGTTTTAATTTTTAATTTTGGAAAATTAAAAAAAGAATATTCGAAGGAATATTCCTCAAAATATTCCCTGGAATATTCCATTCGGGCGTATCAGACTTCGACATGTGGCAAGGCTGTATTGGATGAAGGTTTGACTTTTATTAGTGTGGCCAATTAACGGGTGCCATGTGGCAAGCCTGGAGGCTGCCACATGGCCCCAGGCCCGTGGAAAGTCCGCGTTATAAAATTTTTCTAACTCTATAGGAATTGAACCTGGGCCTCCTGCCCGCAAACACACCAACCCAACTAGTCAGGCTAGTCAATGTTTCTTAACATGTTGCGGGTTCAATGCTTATTTGAAGTTTGAAATTAACACTGGTGGAAAACAAAAGGGGCTAGCCCCTTAGGGCTAGCTCGACCCTCATTCCATGCGACCTTGTCCAGGCGACCAGGTCCTACCGCTTGACCTTCCTACGGTTGCGGCGATCGCATCATGTAACCACGTTGGGTTATAATAATTAATGTCATAGCTAGTTGTTAGCAGAACCACCGGCGGTTAGAGCGGTGGGTCATGTGACAACCCTCAACCCAACATTTAATTTAACCTTTAACAGTCTGCCTAATCTAGAGCGCTTCCGCCATTTCCAGATGTTTTCCATTTTTGTCGACTTTAATTGGAGTTCCTCCATTTTTGGAGGAGGTTTTCAAGGGATATTGGGAAAAATTTGTTTTTGCCATAACGCCTTCATTATTGAACCAAATTGGGTGAAAAAATAGTCAATTTTGGGTCTTTTCGACATTCAGAGCAGTTTGGAAAAGGTTTCAGGTTGAACAGAGGTTATCTTCAACAGTTTTAGCTTCGAGTAAGATCAAGTAGCCATTAGGGCCATCATGGAGAAGACAGTGTATTGGGCTTTATTTATCTATTTTATGTAAATGAATAGTCATCTCTGGCTATTTCATACCTTCTAAAGCTGATTTTATAGAGAGTTTTGACTATTGAGACTTATTTTCAATTCTGCTTACATTTTGAGTAAATTAATACATGAGGGACATGCTATTGGGAGTTGGACCAACAGATGTAGCCCAGGAGGGGTGAATTGCTTCAACAATTTGCTGAGTAATGTGCTTTGTGAAGTTTTATTTCTCTTATTTTTACTGCTATACAATGATAAAAAATTAAATACTTAATCAATCCTCACACAGAAATCTGATTAACAAAGCCAGAACTATTTGTTTAACCTGCAATTTAAGGAGAATCTTATGCACACTTTATTATTACTGTTTGGATACTTAGCACAACATAACTAATATAATCCATTCAGATCAGTTGTTTTCCTTCTCTGCACAAAATTTATGAAATTGTGGGTTGTTGCCACTTTATTCATGGTGGTGGTTGGGAGTAAAATTCCAACACTCCTGCTTAATCACAATTGTCGCCATCAGTCATTCCCAAAAATTTTCTGATATACTCAAAACTCTTCTATGCTAATGGATTTGTGAGGATATCAACGAATTGTTCCTCTGTCCAGCAATGCTGCAAAACAATCTCACCATTGTTAACCAATTCTCTTATAAAATTATATTTTTGCATCAATATGATTTGTTCTCTTGTGGAAAACATAATTCTTTGAAAATGTTATTGCTGAGATATTATCACAATAAATTGTGGTTCCTTTGTCTTGCTCATGACACAAATCTCTCAACATCATTCTCATCCATACTGCTTGGCATGTTGCTACTGTTGCTGCCAAATATTTTGCTTCTTCTGTTGATAAATCAACTATTGGTTTCTTCTTGGATGCCCATGAAATGGTTCCTAATCCTAAATGAAACACATACCCAGATATGCTCTTTCTATCATCTACACTTCCAGCCCAATCACTGTCAGTGTAACCAATCAATTTAAAATTATCAGTTGAGGAGTATAGAACACCATACTCCTTCATTCCATTCACATACCTCAAAATTATCTTGGTTGTTTGCCAATGTGTATCCTTTGGTGTCTCCATGAATCTGGAAATTAAACTTACAACATACATAATATCAGGCCTAGTTGTAGTCAAATGCATTAGACTGCCAACTATGCTCTTGTACAATGTCAGATTGACATTCTTTCTGCAATCTTCTTTAATTAACTTCAACCCCATGACATTTGGAGTTGCTACTGCTTTGTTGTGCTGCATGTTAAACCTCTTCAAAACTTCTGCGACATATTTTTCTTAGGAAATAAAAATTCTCTTTTCATTTTTCTTTACTTCTATGCCCAAGAAGTATCTCAATAAACCCAAATCAATCATTTCAAATTCACTCTTCATGATTGCTTTAAAACAAACAATGAGAGAAACTTCATTGCCAGTAAAAATTAAATCATCTACATATAAATCAACAATAATAATCTTACCATCATTTTCTTTAATGTAGAGTGTGGGTTCACCATCACATTTTTCAAACCCATTTTTTGTCAAGTAAGCATCAATTCTGCTGTACCATATGTTAGCGCTCAAATCTACCTTAGGCTGAAATAAGGTAAAACTCAGGGGCTATCAGAGCCACGCATCGACCTCGTGTGTACCTAAGGACAGGGAAAAATGTCTCAAGGTCTCTCTGGTAAAAGGATCTTCAAGAAGTGCAGATGACTTGCAATAAAATTTTGAATGCGATTTTAGGCTAGTAAAGAGGATATGAAAGTTTTGTTTTTTGATTTTTTGGGTTTTTGTTGGAGAAATGGGATTAAACAATTTTGAGCCGGGGGATTTTTTGGAACCTTTGAAGTCCAGGTTGAAGCCGAGAGTGAGCGGTCGCGATCTTGATGCTTTGATCGGGTATATGGATGGATCAGAATGACAAGGAGCTGAAGAGGGCAAGGGAGAACATGGATCCTCTCCAAACAGGCGAAAACATGTAAAACTAAACAAATTTAAACGCAGAGCACTGAAACAATGGATTCAACCTCATTTACTCATTCATTTAGTTTCAGAAGCATAAGAAGGGAATGGAATACATTAAACATGAAAGAACTTACAATAAACTGAGAGAAAACACCATCAAGAACTGAAAGCCACAAGAATCCCAACAGGTGTCGCAAAACCTCTGATCTTTCCTTAGCCAAAATATGAAAAATATGTACAATAGTGTGCCAAAGTTTTCCCAAGAGTCCAACCTATCCAACCTCTGAAAATGATTGAGAAATTACATCATATAGACCTCCTAACCCCTTCCCACACCTCTAGGGGTCGAATTCCTCCTTATAGGAGAAGTTCCAACTAATTCTAAACAAGGAGCTAGAATATAGGCATCTAAACAACTTGCCTCTAAAAGGGAGGAAACTGATTCTTACATCTGATTTTTACTTTTTTAGGAGTGAATCATCTAGAATAGGTAAAAGTGAGTCAAATTTACATGCCAACCATCAATTTACATCATGATAACCCAAAAATTTCATCCACAAGCAAAACTGGTTCAACTGGCCGAAATTCTGAGCTGGAAGGTGAAAAATTGACCAAAAATCCATATGCGTAGCGCCCCTGAGCCATACACGTAGCGCGCCTTTCAGCCTGATTTTGGGGCACTTCCCGGCATCCAAATTGAGCTCATGATAGCTCGTTGGAAAGCCCTGGATGTTGGCTATCCAACCCAAGTGGAATTTCCCAATTTGGAGCTCATTTTTCCCTCCAAAACTTCATTCTCCCAGAAGTACTTCATGCTGGTGCAAAAGGTGGCAGCAAGGTGGTTTTCATGGTGTTTTTGGGCCTTTTGATCATCGAGAACTTTATGAAATGCTTCGGAAATACTTGAGCATGCATAAATTATGATGACAAACCCAAAAATATAAAGTTTTCCTTCAACAAGTGTCCCAATCAAAAGCGAGCGCGTCGACGCGCTACTCGTATAGTTGAAAAATATGTTTTGAGAGCAAAATATTTCGAAATGACAAAAATTTCTCCGAATTTGCTCAAATTTGGAGCGAAGACCCTCCATCATGTATCATGCCTAGCCAACGAAGCCTCAGCCAAAATCCGGAGTGGATCCCTTGCAGACGTGCATGCGGGCCCAATAATGACCTTTCATGTGACGAAGCATGTCTTTGTCTTTGTTGGCTTTTTCAATCAACTTCTCCAGATGAATGTTAACACGTGTGAGGCAAGAATCTCGATCGATTGGTGTCATGTCGCCGGGTCTCTTTCGGGCCAATTGTCGATCTTCACGGATTCGCCGCAGCTCATAAAGTTCGTGCTCATCCTCTAGCTGTTTGTTACGCTGCTCCAGGTAGTTTATCACCCACTGAGCCCTCTGCAATTTCTCTTTCAGCGTGTCATTCTCGGCCCTTTTCTCCTGGATGATCTCTTTCAGTTTCGAGCTAGGAGAGCTCGCATCAACATCAATGATCGTGAAATCGGTGTCCCGGCCTCCTGATGGGCCCTCATCATGCATGGACCTCTTGCCCCTGTCCTGAATATGTACCTGTGCTGAAGAAGAAGGCGAGACCCCTTCCACATCATGTGGAGATAATACTCGCTCTGCTGATGGAGTCAACGAGACCCCTTCCACCCCGGGTGGAGATAGTACTCGTCGTGTAGCTGCAAATAAGGCCCTGTGGCCTCGTTGGTATGTTACATACAATGGAGCAACGACCTTTGCTTTCTGGAAGTCTTATAGGTGGCACATCTCGCAGAAGGGCTCTCCCGCATCATAGAAAGAACTGTCGTACAATGGTGTGGCTGACATAAATAAGTCACAAGAGATGAAATCCTCCCAAGTGATGCCCTGCTGTGTCAACTGATGTACCACTACGATCTTGATCAACGCGTAATGATATATACTTCTATGCTGCTGTGCTGGGGTCTTCTTCTGTACAAAAATCACCATCCTCTCTATGTTGTGATACATGAAGTACGGAATGTTCATCATACGTACCCTCGTGAAATGCATCAACAAACGGACATGGTACGCATAGAGACGCGAGAATCTTCCCTCGCAACTGATATATCGAATGATGAGTTTCATCGATGGTGCAAGCTCGTCTTCGAGAATACGAGCGTCTGCTCGGTGCCTCGCCTTAGGGTTTTGGTATGGATCATGGTAGAAATTTCTCTAGCTGTGGCCGGCTTTGTAATTCCTCTCCTATGTTGGTATCTTGGGTGCTTTAGTGTAGTCCTTTGGTGGCGAGAATACCAGAAATCTATAAAGGCGGGAAGTTTACCCGGCCATCATGTAAATGTAGAACAAATGAACGAGCTAGTTCCCACGGTAAGTCTTGGGTTTGTGAATCTATGTGATGTGGGCGGCGGGCGGCAGCACAAAGAAAAAAATCTGTGCAAAGCGGGCTTGAGCACACGGTGAGCCAAAGAAGTAGGCTCCTCCCTAAGATGCTTACCACCTTTGCCACCTTTGTGAGACCTCCGTGGCACATTACCCTCGACTGTGGAATCACTGTCATACTCCTGCTCATAAACTGAATCCGTCTCTGACATGGCTTTGAAAACAAGATGTCTGCAATATGTGTGTTGATATAGGTGTAGTGAAGTCAAAAGTTTCAATGTATTCTCACAATCCAAGTATGTTGCATATGTACCAAAACACCATAAGAAAATAAGTCACAGTGGTAATAGCTCTGTTTAGTGGATTGGCATTAAAAACAGTCTCTGTTTTGGATCATAAGTGAATTTGACAAACAAGTACCAAGTGCAAATGTAGTGTGCAGCCCTTGTAATGCTGGATAAAATTTGTCAAAGGGAAAAATGAGTATAAGACTGTGTTTGTCAATGGGAAATGGGAAACAATGTGACAATGACCACAGTGAAACAAATAGCCATGACAGTGGTAATATAATGATGATGACAGCAGTGGCAAAATGATAAACTGAGAGTGTGAGGGCAGTGACACTTTGACAATATATGCGTAGGTATATATATCAACCATACAAGCTGGGAAAAATCTTCACATGGGCATCAACATGTATTCAAAACCCTAAGGAATGAATCTGCTTATGAGCATAGGGTTTCACCTCTCCACAACAAATACACTAATTTCCCCACTTTAAAACAAGACAACCCTGTTCAAAAATCACTGAGCAATGATTAAAAACCTACTTGCAAGTTGATGGAGCTGTTGTGATATCAAACAGGCCGCATGATAAAAAAAAATGGCTCTGTGACTGTGTGCGTAGCGCCCCTGCCCAACGCGTAGCGCGTAGCATACGCATAGCGCCCGTGTTCTTTTGCAAGGGCTGCGGATGCTATATGCGTAGCGCCCCTTATATGGGTAGCGCGCCTCCTGTATGGGTAGCGCGCACCTTCAATCCAGTCCACGGCTCTGCAAAACACGTCTTCGGCCCTCCACTTCACAAATTCGACTTCTTCCTTGAGGATTCATGCAAATGAAATTGTTTACCATGATTTATATGTGAAGAAAATATCTCATCAAATCAGATTTGATTTTAAATTTACTCCATGACCCACTTTTATAATGTTTGGCACTTTGACATTCGATCATTTAATACAATGCTTTTCTTTTGGATTTTCTGAGTTCTAGACTAATAATACTTGGTTGTTTTTGCAGGGATCCGGCATTTTGGCTTTGGAAAAGATCAGAGGCTTGCTCTGGAACTTTCTTACAATGAAACAAATACAAAATTATTACAACAATGAAAATTGACAATTTCTAGTTCCAAAACAGAGTTTTGGACTAGAAATGTCTTCAAATGCTTTCTGAGAATAAAAATATGAAATAGAAATCTTTTGAAACCATCCTTATGGCCTGCGGGCTTTTATGACATGTATGCAAAGGACTGAAAACCCTAGACTCTAGGACTAAAGACTCTTTTTAGTGCAACTAATCATTTATGACCATGAATGCAATGACCATGAACTTCAGTGATTTTTAAGGAATTTTAATTAGCCCTGCAGGTACAAGCATGAGGAAACACAAGACAACCAAACCCCCTCGTCAGTCACTGGCATGCTCCTAGCGAAATGCAACGAAGTGGAACGAGCGAGACACCTAAGAATGATATGCAAAAAGCGAACTGATCTCTGAAGGAGGGCTGTAAGGACCAACTCTAACACCATACTCTTGGTGCTTGCTTCAGCCCATAAAGAGCTTTCTTCAACTTGCACACTTTGTGCTCTTGGCCTTCAATCTCATAGCCTAGAGGTTGTTCAACATATACCTCCTCTTTCAACACTCCATTAAGAAATGTTGATTTCACATCCATTTGGTAGAGTTTCCACTTCTGTTGTGCTGCAATGGACAACACTGTTCGCACTGTTTCCATCCTTGCAACTAGTGCAAAGGTTTCTTCATAATCTCTTCCTTGTTGCTGCTTGTAGCCTTTGACAAAAAGTCTTGCTTTATGCATTTCTATTTTTCCTTCAGCATTGCTCATGGTATTATAGACCCATTTTACTCCAATGACTTCTTTACGTTGTGGGAGGTCCACTAACTCCCATGTGTCATTATTTTCTATCGCACCAATCTCTTCATTCATTGCTTCAATCCATTTTTCTTCTTTTTCTGCATATTCTAAATGAATTGGGTCATTAACATGAAAAAACAAGGCAAATAAAGAGTTCAAGCCATTATTGTTATCAGGTTCTTTCTCATAAATTTCACTCAAATTTCTGAATCTTGGTCTTCCTGTGTGCTTGGAGTTCCACTTGAACTCAAGGGAGTTTCTGATCCCTGTGGTGTGCTTGGAGAAGCACTTCCTTGATTTCTCAAGGCTGTTATGTTGCTTGCTTGTAGTGTGCTCTGTTGAGCTTGAGTAGGTGGAGGAGGAACCACCGTGGAGGAATTATTGTTGTTGTGCATTCCTCTTATTCTTCGTGAGACATGCATGTCTTCACATTCACTATTTTCTCTAAGCTTCCACCCCAAGCTTCTTCTTCAATGAACTGCACATCTCTCTTGATTATAACTTTATTTGTTGATGGATTATAGAGTTTGTAGGCCTTGGAATCATCGTTGTATCCAACAAAGATACACTTCTCCCCCTTGTTGTCCAACTGTTTATTAATTGATCCGGGACATGTGCATATGCCACACATCCAAATACTTTCATGTGACTGACAAACTGCTTTGTTCCACTCCATGCTTCTTCTGGAACTTTGTTCACAATAGCTTTGGTTGGGAATCTATTCAAAATATACGCTGCACAATTGACAGCTTCTGCCCAATACTCATTTGGCAAATGTTTTGCCTTCAGCATACTTCTGACCATTTCCATGATGGTCTTGTTCTTCCTTTCTGCAACACCATTTTGTTGTGGTGTATACCTAGTGGTAAGTTGCTTATGTATGCCATTCTCCCTACAAAAACATAGGAAATATATGGAGATATATTCTCCACCTCTATCAGTTCTTAGCACTTTTATGTAGTGCCCACTCTGCTTCTCAACAAGAGGTTTGAAGTGGTAGAGCTATTCAAACACTTCACTCTTTTGTTTCAAGAAATAAAACCATGTCTTTCTTGTATAATCATCTATAAATGTCAAGACATAGTGACAGCCAGCTAAAGATGGCATTTGCATTGGTCCACACAAATATGAGTGGACAATCTCTAAGGGTGCTTTTGCCTTTATACTCTTCCCTGCTCGGAATGCTTCTTTGTGTTGTTTTCCCAAGATGCAACCTTCACATAGGCTATCTGGTTTCTCTATGAGTGGTAATCCCTTTACCATTCCTTTTCTATGCAAGAGGTTCAAACCTCCAAAATTGAGATGTCAAAATCTCAAATGCCATAACCAGTTTGTTAGAAATATTGTCATTGATGGAAAAGGAGCACTAAGACAAGGGAGCAGATCAGATTTAGATGGAATTTTTGCAGAGATGTCACACAGGGTTTAATGTATTAGTGGGTTGTGACTGCCCATTTGGGTTTTTATTGTAATGGAAAACGATGGATAAGAACCACAAAAATTGAATATAGAGGTTAAACCGTAGAAGAATTCATAGTGAGGATTTTGGCCTCTGTTTTAACAAATTGCAGAATTTTGTTTATCTGTATATGCTTGGCAATTTCCCGAAGGGTTTCACCTCTCCGAAATCCATTTGATTATACATTCTGTGTAGAATTTTGAGTATATTTACTTATGTGTAAAGGTTCGGAGGAATTTAGAGAATTCTGGTTCGTTTGCTTGAGATCAGGCAGTGTTAATTTATTTATGGTTATTGAGTTATGCGATAGAAAGGAGGGTTTTATCCCTTTGAAAATTCATTGATTTATGTTTTTCTGTGTAGCATCGAGAGTTATTAACCTCTGTAATAAGGGTTCGAAATAAAATTAGAACTCTGGCTTTGTGGTTGAGAGCACAACGATAATCAGTCTCTGTTTATTGAGTTATGCAATGAAAAGGAGGTTTTCATGATATATTGAAGTTAAATGAAAAAATGGTGAAAATCCGCATTTGAACGCGATTTAAAACAAAGTTTGCAAGATAAGCGGTTTTCAAGAAAATCGGACACTGCTATCGCACAACCTTTGAGTTGTGGGCGGTTTTTCCCATTTCGAACGCGATCGAATGATATTGCAACACGTCACGAGTGCAATACCACCCATTTCATGTCACTTTTGGTTGATAAACTACGGAGGTGGAATGAACTCGATTGTCGTCCGATTAGATCTGTGGGAGATTCGACGGTGTTCGCGTCGGTAATTTCTCAGGGTTTAAAACAAGGTATGGACTCGACATTTTATGCAGCAGAATTTTATTAAGGTTTGGAATCCGGTTATATGAGGCCGAAAGGCTTTAAAAATTGTTTAAAGCATAAATTAATATTACATTGCCGAGGGTTTAAATATTCATTTCCGAAGGTTTTAACGTTATTTCCGAAGGTCATTATATTCTATAATGTTGATATCTTGTGTATAAACCAAATTATATAAAAGGGGGAATGATAAAAGGTGTGGGACCAGCGAAGGCTAAACCTCGTGCGCATCTTATGAGCGCAGTTAAACGTTGATCTGGGATCAACAGTACTGCGGGGGCACAAACAACCATATGATTAACCCAAGGGGGTGCCTTCACAGTTGACTCGCCCATCGGGCATTGACCAAAGATCGACGGTTGTCATTCACTGTGGTAGCATAAGTCTGATGATCTTTCCGTACCAAGGAGTGTCTTCGCAGCACCATGAACTCGGACCCGCTTTCCTAAAACCCAAAATAACCATTGTGAACTAGCACAATCAATGGATGAGATTAAAAGAGATAGATGACAGAGATTGCATCGGAAGCAAGTGGGACCCGATCGCATATCAGACATCGCAAGTGAATGCATTATCCGCTAGATAGATGCGATGCGATGGATGCGAAGTGATGCGATGCGATGCGATCGCATATCGCAATCGGCAATGCTCATGTGACAGGAATTCGGAAGTCATAGAATTTGTGATGCGACGGATAGATGCGATGCGACGCTATCGCATATCGCAATCGGCGATGTTTATGTAATAAGAATTCGTAAGTTAAGTTGCGATGTGAAGTAGCGATACAACCATGTGGGACCCGAGTGTATTTATATGATGGCACTGTGGTACATTTAAACCAAAGTATGGAAGGGTAATAAACTTTGAGATTTGCAATATGATGAAGACCGTTGGATTGCGAACAGGATTAACAGCAGTCGTTCTAATCAGGGATGTGACATCGGTATATGTACAAGATTGGCGGAAAGATAAACCATTACAAAAGTTTTATATATTAAAGGTTTTATTATTAAAAAGCAGATTGCAGGGTTTTAATGTATTTGGTTTTGATGGGTCTTAACCAAAGTCATAGTTTATGTGCATATGGATACGTATAATTAAATTTATATGCAAAGTGTGGGTGAATGCAGCACAAAAGGCATAGATAACGGAAGAAACAGGGTAATTATGCAGCAGAGCTAGAATATAAATTGCAGAATCTGAAAAGACAGTGACAACAGCAAAATTACAAATACACAGCGAGCCAAGAGCTGAAAGGGTTAAGCGAGACATATTTGTTGTAAATGTCAATGTAAATGAATTGATTATTTTTATTATATGTGATGCAAAGGCAAGTCTCCGTAGGCAAAGAAAAACTCCACTGTAATACATTCTGTTATATTATTTTGAATGTGCTAGACAAGAAAATGAGAAGGGGGAAGGCAATGAGTCATAACTATTCATTTCGAATTCCATGTGGAATGCAAATAGTTATGAGGTGATCCCTATAAATAATGTTACCAACATATGCATAGATAGGTTGAGAGAATGAAGAAATGAGTGAGACATTGTAAGAAGAAGGAGCAGAGAGAGGAGTTGTGAAGATCTAGAGATGATATAAAGCAAATTTGAAGGCTGGAAGGACAACAGTAAAGAAGGAGAAAAAAAAAGCTGATATCTAGGTAAATCAACATATGATTTATTGTACAGTAAGGAAGTTGGTGCTTCCATATAAAGTTGTAGATTGATAGATGTCCAGTTGTAGCTGGCTGAGGTAGGAGCCTCTTGTAGGTTGTAGCCTGCAGAAAATAGATGGGAGTTGGAGCTTCCTTGCAAGTTGTAGCTTGCAGAATTGAGGTAGTAGCCTCCTGTAGGTTGGAGCCTACGTAGTAACCGGGGCAGAGAGGGGAGCTTGCCTTTTCATCACAACAATAATAAGATGTGGTTTTCTCCCTTATGGGTTTCCACTTATATCTGTTGTCTATATGCATGATGATTATTTGTTGAAATTCTGTATTTAATATGCTTAATACCTGTTGCTCACTTATTAAGATTGGTGTTCCATTGTATATTAAATTGATCACGAAATTAAGATGTAAATAAGTATAAGAGAAATTTTTACAAGACCATGACTGCATTAAACTGATTCACCCCCCCTCTCAGTTTAACCAAGGTCCAACACAGTTTTCATCTTTCACTTCTTCTTGAAAGACTTCTTGTGCGGCTGATGCTACCACACCTCCTTCCTTCAAGTCTATTCTGAGCTTGAGAGGAAACATCCTATTCTTTTTCATATGCACTTCTGCAATGACTCTTTTACTTGGAGGTATGTCCATGATAGTACACACATTATTCTTAAAAAAAAATTGTAGCCCTTATTCACGAGTTGTTCAATGCTCAGAAGGTTACATTTCAGGCCAGGTACATAGTAGACATCTGGCACAAACTTCTTTTCTCCCTTCCTAGTCAATATGCTAACTCTTCCTTTTCCCATGACAAAGACTTTTCTTTCAGTCCCTGTTGTCACTTTAGATTTCACATTTTCATCTAGATTGGCAAACATTGCTATGTTTCTAGTCATGTGGTTACTTCAAACTGAGTCTAATAACCATAAATCTCCCTTTTTTTCTTGTTCTACATTACATGTTAAAAGCACATTACTCTGGTTCTGATTTTCTTTTGAAAAATTAACATTTTGCCTATTATTCATGTCATTTTGTTTCTTTCTACATTAATTGGCATAATGCCCATACTTTTTACAATAATGACATTGGACTTGGGATTTTTCATACCTTTGTCCTTGTGTTTGGTGTTGGCTCGAGCCTTCACTTTGATTCTGATTGCTGCCCCTTCCACTTGTGCTTGCAGGGCCATTTCTTCCACTTGTTTGTGGGCTTCTTATGTTTCTTTGGTAGTTTGATCTTCCTCGACCTCTACCTCAACAAAAAGAAATTTTTGTCTTGAAAACATGCTCCAATGAGGAGTTCGTTGTTCTGTTCAGTCTATGTTCAGGAGACATCGAAGATGCACAAAGCTCATCCACTGAAAATTGTGAGAGATATTTTGTCTCTTCTATTGCCACTACTATGGCATCAAATCTTAAGGGTATACTTCTCAAGATTTTCTCCACTATTCTTCTTTCCTCAAGTGTCTCTCCATGAGACCTTATCTGGGTAACCAACCCAATTACATGTGTGAAGAATGAGTCTATGTTATCAGACTCTTTCATACATAGAGTTTCAAAATCTCTCTTCAGCATTTGTAGCTTTGTTGTCTTCACCTTCTCCATGCCTTGATAGGATGTTTTGAGAATATCCCATGCCTCCTTAGGCTTTTTTGGTTCTGCGATCCTTGGGAAAATACTCTCATGTACTGCCTGAAAGAGATAGAAGAGGGATTTGGATTCCTTCTTCTTGTTATCTCTCAACAAGTCTCTTTTTGCTGCTACATCTACTGGTTCTTGGAAACCTTGTTCCACCATCTCCCATATATCTTGTGAAGCAAGCATGGTCTTTATTGTAATGGCCTAATAATCATAATTTTTAGCATTGAACTGTGGTAATTGTGGATTTGTCAGGCTTGTGCCTGTTGCTGCCATTCTGACTATGCAAAACAAACAATGTTCTTGACTGTATAAAACAGAAGCTTTCTCGCTACTAGAGAAATATGTTTCTCAAATCAATCTTACAGCTTCTTTAGTAAAGAGAGCAAGCTCATGCTTCTTTGACTAAGAGCCTAGACCTGCTCTGATACTATGTTGAAATTTCTGAATACAATCAAACAGAGGAAATGTGTTTCCCCCAACAAACAGAATACAACAAAATGCAGAAATAAACAAATACACACAGGCAGCGTAAAAACATAGGAGAGGAAAAATCTCTGTATTTTATTCCTTCACACTCTAAAAAACAATTGAAATTACATTGCTTATATCAAAATGGCCGAAGCTTGTAAAAAACCTAATTCTACTTAATGTTGTTCAATGTTGGATGGAAGTTCAACAACTAATCGTCCTTGGCCGTCAAAAGACCCATTTCTACATTTAATCGGCATGGAGGCCGTATTCTACTTATACACAAAAAACACGCGAAAATGCGTTCAAACACACAAAATGGTAGACTTCAAATAAATGCAATGCGTTATTGAGTCCACATCGCATCCGTGCAAATCGACGACTTTAAGCTTTAAATTATGGCGCTATCCATTAAACATTGCGGGTTGCGCTGTGCGATAGTGACATGGAAAATATCGCATTGCACCCAAAATAACATAGCCTGCGGGCGGTTGATGGTAAACACAAAACCTTGCGATGTGAAAAATGCACTTGTCGCATCGCATCGCAAATAACTTATCTTGCAGGCGGCGGAAGGTAAAACTTAAACTTTGCGACGTGCGCTCTGCGTTCGGCTTAAACAAAGGCAAGTGTGATAAGCGAAATACAAAGGATTGTGGTGGTTTTCAAATGTGGTAAGGTAAGTGTTGGGTCCCACTGATATCACATCGACGATAACTTAACATTGTGGTGGAAGGCTTGAGAGTTAAAACATAAAAGTTGTGAGTTGTGCTTGTGGTAGTTGAAGAAATAAACGCAGAGGATGGCCTGTAGTACTCAGTTTTTTGTTTTGCATGGATTGCGTGAAAACGCCTGCATTTCTTTGGATCTGTTGTTGTCCTTCTCTGCAAAAAAATTATGAAATTGTGGGTTGCTGACACTGTTATTCATGGTGGTGGTTGGGAGTAAAATTCCAACACTAATTTTACGCCCAATGTCATCACTCTCGTCACTCAATTTTATAAATTATGGGCACCTTGATTTCAACAATATAAACGCCACGTTGTCCAATCAAACTTCAATTCTACTTTCTTCCACATGTACCATCTTTTCTCTAAAAATTCTGGCGGTGCCTTTGAGACCTGATGCCATTACGCATTTTCTTACAGAGTCTGTGCAATGGCTGCAAGTTGCGTGTGTAGCTTGGAAGTTTGAATCATAGTTACAAAGTTTCTAATTCGAGTTTGATTTGATATGAAAAAAGTTAGAATGAAAAAAGCTAGAATCTTTAAAATTTAATACTAAAATTTTTTGGTAATATACATTTTATATCTATTCAAATTTATTATTTTTCAAATTTAAAAAATTATATATATATCATCCCTAAAATACTTTCAGTGAAAAATAATCTAGAAATAATTAATATATAATTTATTAATATCACTTAATAGATAAAAATAAGAAAGTAAAATATATTAATAAACCAGAAAGTAAATTATACTAACATTAATAACAAAATTTGAGAACTAAACTCTTCTTTATATCAAAAATAAACTTTTAATAGTTTCTGAGTGCTTGAAAATTGATTAAATCTTAAACAAATATTTAAATACATCAAAATCATGTAATTATATTATCTAAATTAATTTAACAAAAATCAGTAACCTAACATGTTTTTACAATAAATCATTAAAAATAAATCGGCTAATAAAATGCTCATCAAATACTCACTAATCACTAATCTATGCTCACCTTTTAACAATCACTAATCTATGCTCACCCTTTAACAATGGATAAGTGCTCAGAAATGACTTTCTTTACTCATTTACCTTTTTGGCAATGTTTTTAACAAACAACATCAGTGCATAGGTGCTGCTAGCTTTTGGTCCAAAAAAAAATCCGATTTTAACTGATAACATTTGGTTAACCTAGTATTTCCGTACCATATCAAAAATAACCTATTAATCACCGTATCGAATCGAACCAGAACACTTTTTGCTTCAAGGAGGTAATTGTTACACAGTCAATGTTACAAGAGTAACATTGAAACTCCTGGGAAAATCAAAATCAGGAAGATAACAACAATCAGTTTCACTTCTTAACTTACAAAATTACAAACACTTCGAATTCAAACAATTAAATGGATGATAAATTTTCAATACTAATATACAACAATTACAGTTCTTTACGGTTCTGCAAGAAACCAACTCGAGAAAACCGATCATAATCTGAAGGCCCAAACTTAATGAAAAAAAAAATGAAAATGTGTGTGTTTCTTTTATCATTCAAACTCTAGTGCTTCCTGCAAACTCTCGAGGTCGATGGAGCTCTGAGAACCGTCGCGAAAGTACTGCTTCTAGACTCCATGGCTATTCATCTCAACAGTTGTATCGATATTCTTGTCGCCCTCGATCGCAGGCTTGCCCTGCAGCGGCTGATACGCGGCATAAATTCCTACTGTTCTTGCATAGAAAATCACCGTCGATACAAGAATCGCCGCAAGATACCAGTTGAATTGTAAATTAGCGAGCGCCTCGGCCGCATCGTTGCTTCGTGGCTAGCACACTTGACTACATCGTGGCCCTCCTCTGTGTGCACCATGTGGCAACCCTTGGGGATGAAGGCCGGAATCCAGAGCATGAATCCCATGTGAACGAACCACAACCCCTGGAACACGAACGGCGCAGAGTGCACCGTTGCCACTAGAACGCTCTGCGGCAACGGAATCTCAAGCAACGTTGCCGACAAGGTGATGACAACGATGAGCTGGAGGAGCCAGTGGTAGTGCCCCTCCGCGCCCACTTGGTCGGCTGAGTGAAGGTGGAAGAGCAGCAGGTCCTGGCTGAAAACCAGCGCTGCGATCACGTGCAGAGCCCCCGGTGGAACAGTGAGCTTACTTAGTGCCGCATACAAAGCCACGGAAGCGTAGATGAGGAAGAACAACGATATGGAGGAGTGCTCGAAGTTGTTGAGGTGCTCAGGCGGGATGCTCTAGTCGTCTGCCAACGGTTGGTACTTTTCCGGTCCAATGAACAGCTCTGCCAAAATAGATAAACATGATCCCGCGATAATGGCCGCCAACTCCAGGTACCTTAACTTCCCCTCTAAATTTAACCGGGAACCACGGCCGTGTGTGGAAGTCCCATGGAGCCCGCGCGTAGTTTGTGATTGTGTTGAAGAGATGCCAGAGTCCGATGAGCAGAAATCCTGTACTTGGCAACAAATGGTGTTGGCAGGCAGCAGAAGACAAGAGACATCTATTTTAAGATTGTCCTTTTACAAAGAGGGTCCTCCAAAATATTTGTAGCGAATTTAATTTCGAGCTGCTTACATATGATAATGCAGAGAGCTGTTTCTTATGGTGGGTTGGAAAAGGAAAACAATTTAAGAATATGCCCATTTTATATAACTGGAATTTGTGGTGTTGTAGAAACAGATGGATTTTCGAAGATGTGCCCTGTTTGCCAGAGAGAGTTAGCAATCAAGTATTTCTTGCTTGGGATAATCTACAGTTTATAGATAAACCCCCCACGGATCTGTCAGTTAGAAGCAGGCCACATGAAATCAACTTCCCAACAGGGTTTTTTGATAGGGGCAACACAAAACCATAGGTGTGGTTGTGGAGCGTGATTGATGCTCTCTTCTAATTGCCACTACAAGATTCACTGGTTTGGAGGTATAGGTACTAACATGAGGGCAGAAGTTTTGGCATTTTGGGGACTGATGTGGTTTGCACATCATCTATGCATAGAGAGATTGTCTATTTATGGAGACTCACAAGTTCTGATCAACCATCTGAATAAGGGTATTGCTCTGAATCCATAACTCCTAACAACTTGGATGGGTCGCATAACCATTACTTTCGCCCACATATATAGAGAAAAAAATACACTTGTTGTCTAAAAAGGACCTAACTGGAAGATATGGTGAAATGCACTATGAATTGTTTGAAGCAACCGAAAAAGAAGCTAAAGGCATGGTTATATTTTTCTAACTCTTCTGTTTTTCTGCAGGTTACCTATGATATCCAAGGAAAGTTTCAAAGGTCAATTTTTTGGGAAGTATATTTGTCTTTGGGCCACCTTTCGGCCATTTGTCATTGTTTTTGAAAATCTATTAACAAGGCAGCTGTATTTTGAGGAAGATCCTCAAGCTTCGGTGAAGAAGATTCTAAGTTATGTTAGGAGCGCCTGGTCACTTTTTGTCTTGCTATACTGTTTATAAATGGACAATTGGGAGGATTTTATTTTTGAAAATCATAACTTAGTAAAAGATAAAGAAAACTAAGCTTGAGGTTACTTTTTGTTTCCAATTGATGTATCTATTTTTAATGACTTTTTGTGCTGATACTTAATATAAACCAGTTATTTTTTCGAGAAAAAAAAAAAAATTCATAATGAAAAAAAGGTACCCATAAAGAAATGGATAAATTTAGCTAAAAAAATCTGCAAATGAAAAGAATGAGAAGGTACTGAACTGAACTTTTATCAGAACGGTAGAAATGATAGATGGTATTTATAGGAGTGGGCTCTATAATTTCAAAGGCGGCCTTCGGTCAGAGTTTGATGCGTGGCGGACAAGTAGGCTTCTGCTTTCGTAATCGCTGTCGACTGAACATTCGCGAAGTTCTCCTGTTTCATTGCCATGTCATATTTACTATGTCATCATTTGCATTTATTGTAGGTCCACGTGTATTCACCTTTTCTGACAGTTTATTTTCTTTCATTTTCGTATAAGTTAAAAGTGTCGACTGATACGACAAAACAAAATTTTCAGTGGTAGAGTAGCCATTAAAAAATTCACTGCTCTCTACATAAATTCTCATGTTAGAAATGATCTTGTTTGCAAATGCGAAATAAATTTGCGTAGAAACTTAGGTATTCATATTTGACGGCTGACAAAAGTCACAGTAAATTTGGGATCTCTTGCGAAGATTCTTGTCGATAAATTTCTGCCACCCGTCAGCACTCTCGTCAATAGAAGTTCGATTTCGAAAACTCCGAAGAAATTCCTCCTGGAAGAAATTCGAGAAAGTATTATTTTCCAGCGATTTCAAATTAATTATTTAGAATTTTAAAATTTAAATTTAAATTATTGAATTTTTATCATTTTTTAATATATTAAAATATTAAATTTATCTGAACATATACTTTTTTTTTGTCTATAAATATATTTGTTTTAGTTACGAAAAAGTTCAAATTTTTTTTCTATAAATATATTTGTTTTACTTACGAAAAAGTTTTAAATCGTTTTTAGAAATATTTATAGATTTAATAAAAAAAATGTTTTCAATATTAAAATTATGTTTATGATGGATATGGAAGCTCATCATTATTTCATACACAAAAATTTCAATTTAAAAAAATTAAACTAAACAATTAAGTTAAATTTAATTGACAGACTATTTTTATACTTAAAAAATAATATAAATAATTATAATTTTTTAATTCAATTTCATAATAGTTATAAAAAATATTAAAAATAAATAAAATCAAACTTGTCCTTTTTACATTGGGTCATAAACATTAGTTATTATTTTATATGTAAATATTGATTGTGCAAGTTTCTTTTATATTAATTTGTGAATGTTTAAAAGAGTAGAGGAATAAAATATTTTTAAAAAATATTTATAAATTTAATTAAATTTTTTTTTTGTAATATTAAAATTATTAGATATTATTTTTAGAATTAAAATTATTTTTGTGAAGATTTGGAAGCTTATTATAATTTTATTCAAAAAATATCAATTTTTAAAAAACTAACTAAACATTTAAATTCAATTTAATTGACAAACTATTTTATATTTAAAAAACAATTTAAATAATTACAATTTCTTAATTCAATTTCATAATAATAATAAAAATATTAAAAATAAAATAAAACCAAATTTGTACTTCTTACATTGTGTCACAAACATTAATTATTATTTTATATGTAAATACTGATTATGCAAGGTCTCTGGTGTATTAATTTGTGAATGTTCAAGAAATTTGGATATAAAATTGAATTGTTTGATTTATTTTTTGGTTGTGTGGGTTTTCATTTTTTCCAGTTTGTTTGAATAGAACACAAAGACTTTTACTATTAATGTACAATGGTCTTTTAGTTTATATAAAAATAAATTGAAGTAAAAAAAAATATCTTTATGATGACAATTAATTGATTTTAATTTTAAAATTCCTCTTAAACACATGAAATATGAGTGTGAAAATCATACTAATTTTAATCATATTAGTTTTTTCTTGAGTTTTAAGCTATTAAATTTTTTTATTAAATTTGAAAAAAAAAATTATTAATAAACTAAAATAATTAAAATTTATGTAACATTCACCCATATTACACAAATGACAGCAGTAAATTTTTTTTTACTATCTATCATTCATCTAAGTTATACCTGTCATAGTATTACCATAATTTACTAAGCATTAGTTCTTTGTTTAAAAGAATTCAGTTCATAATTGCAACCCTTCTAATCATTGTTTATAAAAAACATTGTTTGCATAATGTGGAACTAAGTTATATCTATGCACGCATTGGCTCTTTGGTTAAAACTTATGTTTATACATGATATATAGGCATTGCATCCATATACCATATGCCATGGGATCAATCATATAATACTTATTTAATTTGACATCATATTTCGTGCCATATCCAATAACTCAACAACATAATTTGTATTCAATTCGCTTAACTTATAGAGGTACTATGGTACTGCTACGTATATTTATTTCAATTATTTGGGCAACTGGCACGCACTTGACTTGATTTGGATTGACATCTGGCTTTCTATCCACCGTTGATCTTGGATTAGATCTGACAGTGTAAACTCATTAGGGTTGAGCTAATGACTTCAGTGTTGTAACTGATTTTCATTCGCATTCCTTCGAACGAAAGTTCTGGAAGTCGGCTTTGCTGTATCAGGGTTTCTCCATCTGATTTCTAGGCTTCATGGCACTTGTTCTGTGGCAGCCCAGCGCCTCGGTGAAAGCTTCGCATCCCTTGTTGACTGGTAAACCCTATAAGCTGCCTGTAAAAGAATGAAATGGTTCGTTTGTATCTTTTAATTACCTGCAACCCTTACTTCCTTTGCTATGTGTTTAGTTTTCAGGTTTATTACCTATGTTAAATACTTATATTCTATTTTCTTTATCTTGTTTGTACATTGGCTCATTGAAGTTTCTAGTTTTCGGCATGCGTTCTCTATCTGGCATAGCCGACAGGTATCGCTTAGAAGCATTCCGGTTTTCTTCCCTATTTCATAGTTTCTGGTTCAATAACTCGGTTAAATAGAGTAGCAGAGTTTATTTCATTAATTCAATCTCTTTAACTAACTTAGTTTCTTTACTTTGGCAGGTAATAGATTTTCATTACCCAAGCGAAATAGATTCTCAAGCTTTGAGGATTGCATGGAGCCATTCAGTTTCAGAGTAGCTAACCAGCATTCCAACACTCTAACAGGTACCCTGTTCGAGCTTTAGGGTTTAAACCCTTGGCCGTAGGCAGCTGGTGATAATTTTGGCCTTTGAGCTATAATAATTTCCTCAGGGTTTTAGTTGGAAGGATTTATGTTATGGTCACAGGCCTTTCTTCTGTATAAACTTGTTTTTGATTCCCTGTCTCAGGTGAATAGCAACTATAAATTTATTTTCCACTATTATTTGTATAATATGACTCTGGATTTCATATCTGCGCCAATGGTTTACAATACTGTATTGATAAATGCATATGAAGACGTATGTCAGGGGTTTCGATTTGACAGTAGTGAATATATATAAAAAGTTTTGCCGATACCTGTTTCTTGTCGTATATATATATATATATATATATATATATATATATATATATATATAGTCTCTATTGAACATGCATGAAGTTATATTTTTGGTTCTACTGCTACGGTGTATGAAATATTTGGATAGCTTGAAAGCTTTTACACTTGCAATCTCTGTTTAACTCTCTTCTTTTACTTATACTGTCTCTTACACCTCACTGTTGATGCATGCGTTATAGTTTCTCTATTCATTCCCTCACAGAGAGTTTGTTATTTTCTGTTCGATTTTAGCTAATGAGGGTTGTGAACTTTACATTATTCTGTTGGTATTTCTAGTTACTTACATGAAGAAGCCTAACAAACATAAGTCTGCTAGCATCTTAGTCTCTTCATTTTAACTCAGGTATGCTAGATTTATTAACTCTAATTTGTGACCGGAGCACGGTTTGTCCGTGTAATATCATAGGATCTGAAGGACAACCAGCCCAGAATCTGGTCATAGAAGCTTGGCTAACAGTCCTTCAGTTAATCTTGATAGAATGTAACTTACTCCTTACTGTACTCTATATATTTTTCTTTAATGCTAGTTACATATGTAGAGTACAGAAAATAAATCTTTCCTACCTTGCATAATTTTTCTGAGATTTCCTTTCCTGTCTGTAAAATTTTCAAACATATAAAATAATTCAATCATTGCATCTTCTCAGTTCTCTTATCTATAATTTAGAAAAAAGAAACATATTATACTACTATCAGAAAAACAAAATTCCACTCATCTGTACTTAATTCTGACTGATAATTTGATTGCCTCCCTTCTGCAAGTGAGGCGATTATGTCCTCCAACTCTCCCCTGTGCTCCAACTCTGAGTCTATGTTGAATACAAAAATCTGGAAGAGAATCTCGGGATAGTCCGGTCCAATTCTCCAATTCCATTGGAACAGTCTCCTCTATAAGTTTTTCCCTTCAAGGATTTACTTCTTAGGATGAAAATTCCGTTCTCAGCTCCCAACAGAACCCCCAAAACTCCCTGAAATCTCTTATTTATTCCAGGGTTTCTTTGGATAACTGTTGAACTATTTTTCTGTTCAACTAACTCCAGATCTTGAATTTACTTTTACCATCAGTCTTTACTTATGAAACTAATTTCACAAGTAATCTTTTATTGCAATACCAAAATTAATTTATGTTCAAATATTCTATTTATAACAAATAACAATAATGTTTAACAACTCTTAACAACAACCTAAAAATTTGTCAACAACTAAGATAGTGGTTACAGTTTTCCCCCTCTGAAAGAGAACACTGTCCCCGGTGTTCTTACTCCATATCAGCAAAAAGTTCAGGATATGCTTCCCGCACAAAACTTTCGTCCTCCCAGGTGGCCTCTTTCGGGCCAAAGTGCTTCCATTGCACTTTAAGCTGGGCGATGGCTTGTTTCCGGAACATGATTTCCCTCCGGTCGATTATACTGTGGGGCTCGACCAGAAATTCTCCGTCTGGTTCTACCTGCACACAATAGACTTTGTATTAGTTTACATAAGTCTTTAACATATAATATTTTAACTATTGTGTTTACCCTCTACCTGAATGTTCTGCCAATGGATTATATGTCTTGAATCATGAATATATCGTTTAGTAACGATACATGAAAAACATTATGCACCCAGATATGGCTGGGAAGGGCCAAGTGATACACCATAGGCCCTACTCTTTCCAGTATTTGGAAAGGGCCACAAAACCTAGGAGCTAGCTTTGCACAAGATGCCCATCTTATCGTACTCTTCTTCGGCTTAATTCTCACATACACGTGATCTCCCACTTCATATTCACGATATGATCTCTTTTTATCTGCGTACACGTTTTGCCTGTCTTGGGCTGCTTTTAAATTTTGTCTGATTTTCTTCACTTCCAATTCCATTTCGGCTAACATGTCTGGTCCCAGCATGAGCTTGGTCTCGGGACTACTCCAATTGATAGGAGTTCTGCACTGTCTCCCATATAGGGCTTCAAATGGACTCATTTTTAACGATTCTTGATAACCATTATTATATGTGAATTCCTTATTCAGATCATCTACACTTAACACTGGTGCTGATGTTAATAATTGCTTCAACTTTTTAAATTTGTCTTGATATTCTTTTGTCCATTCAAAAACTTTTCCCTTCCTTTGCAGAGAGGTAATAGGAAAGACAATCTTTGAAAATCCTTTAATAAATCACCGGTAATAACCAGTGAGTCCCATAAATGATCGTATATCTGCCACATTTTGTGGCACCTTCCATTCCATGATAGTTCTGATTTTCTCCGGGTCCACTGCTATACCTTTTGCAGATATCAAATGTCCAAGATATTGTATTTCTTCCTTGAAGAAATCACATTTACTAAATTTCGCATATAACTGATGTTTTCTTAACATCTTTAGTACCATTCGCAAATGCTCCTTGTGTTATTCCGCATTCTTAGAGTAGACCAGAATGTCGTCAATGAATATTAGCACAAAGTTATCCAAATAAGGGTGAAAGATACTATGCATCAGTCTTATAAAAGTGGCTGGTGCATTAGTCAGCCCGAAAGGTAGCACCACGAATTCATAGTGACCATACCTTGTGCAAAAAGCAGTTTTATGTATATCTTCATCTTTGATCCAGATTTGGTGATAACCTGATCTCAAATCAATTTTTGAGAATACAGTAGCTCCTCTTACTTGGTCAAACAGATCATCAATTCGTGGTAAGGGATATCTGTTCTTGATGGTCAATTTGTTTAAGTGACGGTAATCCAGGCACATTTGCATGGTTCCGTCCTTCTTTTTAACAAATAACACAGGCGCTCCCCAAGGAGATACGCTTGGTCGTATATATCCCTTGTCCAATAATTCTTGAAGCTGCATTTTTAACTCAGTTAATTCTGGCACACTCATTTGATAGGGTGGTCTTGAAATCGGTGACGTTCCTGGCAGCAATTCAATTGTAAAGTCTATATCCCTTCTAGGTGGCAAACCTGATATTTCTTCTGGAAATACATCCTTGAATTCCTGCACTATAGGTATATTTTCCAGCATAGGAGATTTTTCTTTAGAATCAGAAAAACCCACTTGTATAGCATACAGTTGACATCCCTTCCTAATGCATTTACCCATTTGGGAGGCTGTAATTGGGCGCAACTGTACTGGTTTCTTTATTCCTTGAATTTCCTGACAGGTTCCATCCTGATTTCTGTAGTAGATAATCTTCTCTTTGCAATCTACTAGAGTCCAATGCTTTTCCAACCAGTCCATACCAGGCAACACATCATAAGATCCCAAAGGAAAAATATTCAAATCCATAGTTAGTTGCTGTCCATCGATTTGTAGTGCACAATTTGGTATTTTGGCACTAACTTTTCTCTTAGCTCTAGTAGCCAACTCGACTAACCATGATTTCCTAAATTTTTGACTTTGTAATTTATAGATCTCTACTAATTTAGGACTTATATAGCTTACAATTGCTCCCGGATCTACCAAAACAGAAACAGTTTGAGATAACAGTTTACCTTCTAGTTCAATCATGGTAGGTTGGTAATCAGCTTGTCGATCCTCCAATGCTGCATTAATTATGGGTATGTTTCGAGCAACATCTCCCACTGGTGAGGCTTCCTGCAGATTGGTTACCGCTTCATTTCTACCCCGTTGTGGGCAGTTTCAATAATAGTGTGCCTCTCCACAACCCCAGCACTGTAAAGGTGGCTTCTGGTTTTGAGGTTGCTCCGGTTTACTAGAAGCTTCAACGGTTTTATCTTCTACCGGCCACCTTACTCTCTGATGGTTCTTACCAAACTGCCTACTGACTGAGCTCTTTGCTGTGCTTTTAAAATTACTGGTTTTGCCTCTTTTAAAACCAGCAGTATTCTTGTTTTCTTTCCTTGGCTGCCATCCTTTTCCTTGATCTGTCTTGGCTTTAGCTTGCTGATATCACATTCTGGCCTTTCTAATGGCCTCATCCATTGTTTTGGGATTTACAAATTCTATGCTTTCCTTCATGTGAGTGGGTAAGCTGCTTAGAAACCTTTGTACTTTAGCTTTCTCATCCCTTAAGTAAGGTACGTAACGCAGTAAAGAAGTAAACCTAGTGATAAACTCGTCCATAGTCAGTTGTCCGAGTTTCAAATCATGGAATTCTCGAGCTTTTTCATCATAAAAGCGCCCTGTCAAGTACTTATCTTTAAAATACTGTTGAAACTTATCCCACGTTACATCTTGATCTTCTATTCCGTGAACGTTCTTCACTTCTTCCCACCACAAGGTGGCTTTCTCTCTTAACTAGTAAATAGCTAACCAGGCCTTAAGATTACTGTTATAATCATATACTTGAAAATACTTGTTCATATTAATCAACCATGCCTCAGCAGTCTCTTCTTCCACTCCATCAAATGTGGGTGGCTTTATCTTTCTAAATTCACCTTGCAGCTCTATCTTCTGCTTTTTACTTTCCTTCTGTTATGTTCCATTATCAGATTCGGTTTCATTAAAAATTTTATTTTTATTACTTCGCTGAGACAAACTTATTTCTTTTCGACATGTATCATGATCTCCCGTTTGCTGTTCATTTCCTTCCTGAGATTCTCTATCAGTACTAGGCTTCTCGATTCTTTGGTTTTGTTTATCTGAAAGACTCTTCAAAATTCTCTCCTGCTCCTGCATCAACCTTGCATTATCATTTTGTACTCTTTCCATTTCTTCTTGCAGTTTTTGCACCATTGCTAGCAAAATGCTGGTTTGATGCTGTTGTTCTTCTAACAAACTGCTAGCCTGTTGATGCTGTTCCACCCCCAACTGAACCCACATTTCGGGATTCCTTTCCTGTTGGGGTTGGTTCTCCCCAGCATTTCGAGGTGGCTGTTGTAAGGGTATCCTACCCATTTGTCCTGTTAACCATTCCATCTGGGTGCATTAGTAACACACAATTTAACGTTAGCTGACCCATAGGGCCCCAGCGTTGTAACGCTGCTCTGATACCACTTGTAACATTCACCCATATTACACAAATGACAACAGTAAAAAAAAATTAATATCTACCATCCATCTAAGCTATACATGTCATAGTATTACCATAATCTACTAAGCATTAGTCCTTTGTTTAAAAGAATTCAGTTCATAATTGCAACCCTTCTAATCATTGTTTATAAAAAACATTGTTTGCATAATGCGGAACTAAGATATATCTATGCACGCATTGGCTCTTTGGTTAAAACTTATGTTTATACATGATATACAGGCATTGCATCCATAGACCATATGCCATGGGATCAATCATATAATACTTATTTAATTTGACATCATATTTCGTGCCATATCCAATAACTCGACAGCATAATTTGTATTCAATTTGGTTAACTTATAGAGGTACTATGGTATTGCTACGTATATCTATTTCGATTATTTGGGCAGCTGGCACGCACTTGACTTGATTTGGATTGACATCTGGCTTTCTATCCACCATTGATCTTGGATTAGATCCGACGGTGTAAACTCATTAGGGTTGAGCTAATGACTTCAGTGTTGTACTTGATTTTCATTCGCATTCCTTCGAACGAAATTTCTGGAAGTCGGCTCTGCTGTATCAGGGTTTCTCCATCTGGTTTCTAGGCTTCATAGCACTTGTTCTGTGGCAGCCCGACGCCTCGGTGAAAGCTTTGCGTCCCTTGTTGACTGGTAAACCCTGTAAGCTGCATGTAAAAGAATGAAATGGTTCGTTTGTATCTTTTGATTACCTGCAACCCTTAATTCCTTTGCTACGTGTTTAGTTTTCGGGTTTATTACCTATGTTAAATACTTATATTCTATTTTCTTTATCCTATTTGTACATTGGCTCATTGAATTTTCCAGTTTTCGGCATGCGTTCTCTATCCAGCATAGCCGACAGGTATCGCTCAGAAGCATTCCGGTTTTCTTCCGTATTTCACTGTTTCTGGTTCAATAAATCGGTTAAATAGAGTAGCAGAGTTTATTTCATTAATTCAATCTCTTTAAATAACTTAGTTTCTTTACTTTGGCAGGTAATAGATTTTCATTACCCAAGCGAAATAGATTGTAAAGCTTTGAGGATTGCATGGAGCCATTCAGTTTTAGAGTAGCTAACTAGCATTCCAACACTCTAACAAGTACCCTTGTCCGATCTCTAGGGTTTAAACCCTTGGCCATAGGCGGCTGGTGATAATTTTGGCCTTCGAGCTATAATAATTTCCTCAGGGTTTTAGTTGGAAGGATTTATGTTACTGCCATAGGCCTTTCTTCTGTATAAACTTGTCTTTGATTCCCTGTCTCGGGTGAACAACAACTATAAATTTATTTTCCACTATTATTTGTATAATATGACTCTAGATTTCATATCCGCGCCAATGGTTTACAATACTGTATTGATAAATGCATATGAAGACGTATGTCGGGAGTTTCGATTTGACAGTATTAAATATATATAAACAGTTTGCCGATACCAGTTTCTCATCATATATATATATATATATATAGTCTCTACTGAACATGCATGAAGTTATATTTTTGGTTCTACTACTACGGTGTATGAAATATTTGGATAGCTTGAAAGCTTTTACACTTGCAATCTTTGTTTAACTCTCTTCTTTTAATTATACTGTCTCTTACACCTCACTGTTGATGCATGCGTTATAGTTTCTCTATTTGTTCTCTCACATAAGGTTTGTTCTTTTCTGTTCGATTTTAGTTAATGAGGGTTGTGAACTTTACATTATTTTGTTGGTATTTATAGTTACTTACATGAAGAACCCTAACAAACATAAGTCTACTAGCATCTTAGTCTCTTCATTTTAACTCAGGTATGCTAGATTTATTAACTCTGATTCGTGACAGGACCACGATTTGTCCGTGTAATAGCATAGGATTTGAAGGACGACCAGCCCAGAATTTGGTCACGGAAGCTTGGCTAACAGTCCTTCAGTTAATCTTGATAGAATTTAACTTACTCCTTACTGTACTCTATATATTTTTCTTTAATGCTAGTTACATATGTAGAGTACAGAATATAAATCTTTCCTACTTTGCATAACTTTTCTGAGATTTTCTTTCCTGTCTATAAAATTTTCAAACATATAAAATCATTCAATCATTGCATCTTCTCAGTTCTCTTATCTATAATTTAGAAAAAAGAAACATATTATACTACTACCAGAAAAACAGAATTCCACTCATCTGTACTTAATTCTGACTGATAATTTGATTGCCTCCCTTCTGCGAGTGAGGTGATTACGTCCTCCAACTCTCCCCCGTGCTCCAAGTCTGAGTCTACGTTGAATACAGAAATCTAGAAGAGAATCTCAGGACAGTCCGGTCCAATTCTCCAATTCCAGTGGAACAGTCTCCTCTGTAAGTTTTTCCCTTCAAGGATTTACTTCTCAGGATGACAATTCATTTCTCAGCGCCCAATAGAACCCCCAAAACTCCTTGGAATCTCTTATTTATTCTAGGGTTTCTTTGGATAACTGTTGAACTGTTTTTCTGTTCAACTAACTCCAGATCTTGAATTTACTTTTACCATCAGTCTTTACTTATGGAACTAATTTCACAAGTAATCTTTTACTCCAATACCAAAATTAATTTCTGTTCAAATATTCTGTTTGTAACAAATAACAATAATGTTTAACAACTCTTAACAATAACCTAACAATTTGTCAACAACTAAGATAATGGTTACAATTTATTAAAATATTAAAAGTATTTTTAAATATAAATAGTACATAAATATTTAATAACTTAAATAAATTAAAATTAAAATTTTAAATATGTTATATAAATTTTAAAACTATACCTAAAATAAAAATAAAACAAATTTTGTAAAACAACTAAAAAACCAAAAACCCACTCCATGCCATTATAAAACCTAAACATTCCTAGAATCTATGAGAAAGGATTTAAAAAATTAAAAAAGGCATGATAGGAAATTAATTAAAAAAAAATATTTACATAACTGGGTTATCATTTTGGATCCATCACTATTGTCAAAAATTTCCGAATAATCCGATTGCACTCAACATTTATTTGTATTTGGTAAGATGTTTGTGCAGCTATGGTAAAATTTTAGGGGTTAATATTTGCAAGTGGGCTAATTTTTCATAATTAAAAAAAAAAAAAAAACTATTAGTCAATTTCTATTTTTTATGAAATTGATTTGCTCCCAATTTTACAATATAATTTATTTTACCTTAAAAATTGCCAAAATTATATAGAGAGTATATATAAAATCATTATAAATTTGAATAATTTTATAAATACATCAAAAAAACATTTTATAGTTTGCATATTAGAGACTAGTGAGATTCACCAATACTTTTAAATTGCCAAAATTATATAGAGAGTATATATACAATCATTATAAATTTGAATAATTTTATAAATACATCAAAAAAACATTTCATAGTTTGCATATTAGAGACTAGTGAGATTCACCAATATTTTTAAATTTCATTCTTAAAATTTTCCCAAAACCAAACCTATATGTATTGGCACTTATTAAATATTATATGTGTAACCCCTATTTTTAATTTACCCATTGTTTTATAAAACTGTTATGGCACATTTTAAATTAATGACGAATGGGGGAATTTGTTAATGATACTTTATTACATACATTTTGTTTGAAGAGATTAATTTAATAATAATTTCCTTGAGTTAAAAGAGAAAGTAATTGTTTGGTAAATATTTCAAGAACCCAGGGAAAAGAGGTTGAGACACTTTTGGCAGTTACCTTTCCAAAAGGATTTAGAGGATAATCCAAAGTGGGAAAGGGGTTATGTGCAGAACGTGGTGAGGGTTAAGAAACAGGTGGTTGCTCTGAGCTGTCCAGAGCTGGTGTGTGAACCAGTGGAACTTAGGAATTAACCTAAAGAAGTAGACATTGGATTTAATCTCGAGGTCTAACTTCTTGTCTCAGGAAAATACCTAAGCCCTAACATAGAGCAAGGGGGGAGCAGAGGAAATAATGGCCTTGTTCAAGGTTGGGAGGACCGACTGGAAAATGAACCTCTGAAATAAGTATTTAAGTGTCATGAGAATACTGTTTAATACTAGATTAACAGTGCATTTAACTTACAGAAATAAATTATAGATTAACCGTGCATTTAACTTACAGAAATAAATGTTAGATTAATAGTGCATTTAACTTATAGAAATGAATGCTAGAATCACAGTGCATATAAATTTACAGTAAGGAATTCTAGAATAGCATTGCATTTAACTACAGAAATTAATGCTAGATTAAGCTTGTATTTTCATTATAGAAATGAATGCTAGAATCACAGTGCATTTAAATTTCAGAAAGGAATGCTAGAATCACAGTGCATTTACAATTTGGAATAAATAGCTGCAAATAATAGTGATGCAATGTATGCTAAGAGGGAGAAGTTATAGTTAGAATATTGAATAGAATTAGATTGGATTTTGTTGGCAATATGATTCTTATGTATTAATATGTTGTCCTTGATGGCAACTCTCTAGCAAAATATGGAGTATATGTCTTCTAGAGAAGCTCAGTAGTTTGCAGAAGGCCTATCAGAAGAAATGTGTAAAGTCCAGCAAAAGATTGGTTAATATCCATATTGCAGGTTCTATACGCGGGTTAGTATAGGCCAAGTCACATATACACGCAGATAAGAATGATCCAAGTCGTGTATGCCTTTTGCACTCCAAAAAATATGATACCAAGGGGCATTACCATGGTATTAGCCCATAGTATTAAGCGTTGTGCTGTCTATTTGATTCCGTCCAAGAATACCATCGGCAGGTGTGTGGTTTTAGCTCATGGTATTGCTAAAGGCTAAATCTATATAAGGAGAAGAAGATCATAGTGCAAGGTGTGCATGAGCAAGGGCTGTTACTGAATACTTCTCTCTGAAGTGTATCTGCATGGGATGAACTCCGTTTTATTGGTAGACCTGAATCTATGATACACCCTTAGATACAATGATAAATCAAGATCTCTTGACCTGAAATGACTATGCACTTGATCTATTGAAGAGATTATTAGATCTGTGACCTGGCACACGTTTGCTGAAGTGAAGTGAAGAAATGTGGGTAAGTTTTATAGATCTGAAACATTCTGTAAAATTAATATTTACAGATATATACGCTAGTTCATCTCAGTAAAAGCGCGTATACACGCAGCTTTGTCTCAGAAAAAGCGCGTATGGAAGTCAAGGTTTTCTGAAGCTTATTGTAGAGGTTATCTGTTTATTTTTTTTGTATTTATGTTGACTTTCAATGAAGTCTTCATGTAGATCTAGGTTGCTTGAATATTGTATATGTTGCTAAGTTGAATATGTACAAATTTGATCAATGAGTGAGTAAATATTCTTAATGACGACTCACTGATTAAGGGTTCTGCAATACTGAAAATATATCTGACTGAAAGCCTGAGATCTAGTTCTGAGACTGACCATACTCTGGAAGATCAGTATTCACAGATCTATATGCAAGTTGGTGTGAAGAAAAGTGCGTATACACGCTAGTTCAGTAAAGCAAAGTAGCGTATGTAGTTTAAGATAATGAATGTTCAGGGTTGAGTTTGATTCTGAATACTGATTCTGAAATCTAGGTTATTACTGTGTTCTGGTTACACTAATCTCACTTTTTCGATTGAAGTATTGGGTGAAGTTTATCTTTATGAAGAGTTTTGTTGAAGCTGTGTGATCCAGTGTGAAAATTGATGAAACGTGGTCTACAGTGTTTCTGAGGGTTGAAGCCTTCAGTGTAGAAATAGAAGCTTCCTGCCAGTAAAAGCTAGTGTTTTTATCAGTGGGTTGAAGCTCCCTTCCAGTAGTGGCTAGTAAACGAGATCAGAGGGTTGTAACTCCCTTCCAATAGCATCTGGAGAATGAGAGAAGGTTGCAACCTTCTGCAGGTAGATGCCTGCGTACTGATATGAGTCTGCATCAGTACAATATTGTAAGCAGTTTCCATATAATAAATATTGAAGAAAAAGACGACAACAATGGTGGTTTTCTCCCGAATTAGGTTTCCGCCTTAAATCTTGGTGTTCATGTGTGATGCTCTTGTGTGATGATTTATTCTTCTGTTACTGCACATATTTACTTCTTAACTAACTGATGCGTAACTGATAAACTGAGTTAAATATTGTTTCTGAAAGTTTATCTAACAATAAAGTTATCTCAGTATACGCAAGTTTATGTTGGTATATCCACGTGTATACGCGAGTTGGGTTCATTAAAGACACGTATGGAATTCAGTAAAGAAAAATTAAAAGTTTACAGTGAGCTCTAAATACTGATTCACCCCCCCCCTTCTTAGTATTTTTCCAAACAGATTTTTATTCTTTGTAATGAATATTTAATGTAAAGCCATTGTATATAACTATAACAGCACTTCAAGAAAATAGAAAGTCAATACAAACTAGTGGTTACAATCTATGATGAAATAGAATCCTGTTTCATAACCATATGATAGCATATCTCACGGTACAAAAAGAAAACCTGAAATTTAATGAGAAGAAACCTTAAGAATCAATGAATATTTTTTTATATCGGCAAAAGAGCAAGGGTATCGACCATGGGTTTAAAACCAGGACCCAGGAGGAGGGTCGAGGTTCCAATCCCATTCTGCCAATAACCGAAGTACAAGAGAACACACAGTAGGAAGAAAAATAACATGTGGGTTCAAACAAGAAAATTGAGACGAATAAGCCGACTGTGCAAATGAATCTATAGAGAGAATTACCACAGAACTTGCCACTTATCTTGTTAACAAATAACAATATTTCATGGGGATTTAAAACAACATACAATTAACCACAGTGTAAACTGAACCAAACCCTCATACAAACCAAACTGAACCCGAAATAAAAAATAATACACCGGTCTTATAAATAAGAGAAATCGTCATGTGTAACTTTAACAGTTCGGAGTTTTATATTGACCATAAGTAACTGTATGGGAAAGCCCAGGTAGCAAATATCAACTAAATATTCAAGAACATAACTAATATGCTACGGCGGGGTCGAAACGTCCACGCAAAGCGAAACCCCCGTCTTGCAAGAGGCAAAGGGGGATAACATTCGTTACTTCCATGAGATCCAACGGTCAGTTTGATCAGGGTAAACGAGGAGGAATGGAGAACGAGGCATACTAGTGCCTGAGGGAGAGATTGTGCCAACGGAATCCCGAAGCTCCATGCATCTCCAAACCCTCGAGCATGTGTCTACATGAAAACAAGGAATTATAGCCAGAAGAACTAAACCCGAATCATAGAAAAAGATATGAACTTAATATTATAAACATAAAAACGAGGAAAAACAGCTTCAATTAATCGCAGAGCCGAGGAAGTCGAGGGTCTAAGTTGGAGCTAACACAGAGACCCTCCTGCATAATAAAACCCATCTTGGAGAAGTCGAGAGGGTTTGAGAAAGAGGGAAGAGAACTAGGAAGAGGCTTGCATTGATGACGTATGAAACAAAACCCCATAGAGAAATTAAAATTTTACACCCAAGAAATTGATTCAAGAAGAGACAAAAAGGGATTTCATACTAAATTCAATTCTAAATCTTACCTCCATTATAGCCGAGAGTGAATATCAATTTTCCCGTCATCTGAATCTTAACAAAGGAAGAGCCTCTTACTGGTTGCGCCTATGAATCTAACAAAGTTGCAGAGCTTAGTTTTTGCCCACCACGATGGGAGAAATGACTCGCTGGTGGGAGGTTGGGGGTGGGTAGTTACCCTAAACCTCCTCCTTTGTCTCTTACACTGCTGATTTCATCAGGAGGGGGTCAGATGATCCAACATTAGCCAGAGGACGGAGCTTGGACAGGTGGAGGTCATCGTGTCTACCGAGAGATTCAACAATAAATTCCAATATTTAAGATCCTTTAATACATTTCAGTCTTAGTACCATAATTTCAAACAAAGCGATAAGATCCAATATGGGGGAGGTCCTTTAGATAACAATGCTCGAAGTTTTCGTAAAAACCAAATAAATCATGAAGAGACCTTTGGAGAAGTTTCCAGACCCATAGTTAAGATGTGAATAGTCTAATGTTGCACAGTGTAAAACAAAGTTGGCCGTAGTATCATGAATATGTATATTTATTTAGAAAATATGATAAGGGAACAATTGTAGAGTTTATTATGAGTGGTTTTTTAACAATTTTGCCTATACGAGTGTATTCACAAGGTATTTATTTTTATGTATTTTTTTTATCTCATGTAATTCAATGTAATTAGTATGATAGACGTTACAATTGGTATTAGAGCATAAGTTACACGCTGGGGCTAGATGGGCCAGCACCATAATATTTTTTTGATGTCATTATTAATGTTTAATGGTTGGAAATTATGTAAAGTACATGAACATATTAGTGTTAAGCCTTGAGAAGAGGATCGAGTCATCAGGCACCTAGAAATACAAGGGAAATCCATCATGTGACCAATCCTGAGGTCAACCCCAAAATGTGGGTGCAGTTAAGTGTGGACCAGCACCAAAAAACAAGCAGAATGTTGGAAGAACATCAATGAAAAACAAATAGGTTGTTGGATACTGTGCAGAAACTATAGTTAGAGATGCTCAAGGTTCGCAGTGAAAATGAAAGGTTGATGAGGGAGCAGGAAAGGATATTAAAAATTCTATCAGATAGACAAAATCCACCTAGTGGACAACCTAGCACTGAGAGGAACACTCAGGAAGAAAGAGAACGACGCCAAATAGTACATGATAATGTTGAAGGCAGTCAAACGCCAAGAATTAATAAAAGTCGAACATACAATGAGGTTGAATCTGTAAATTTTCTAGAACAACAAGAGCTGAAAAAACGGAAAGTGGAATTGCACAGAGAATTTTGGAAGATCAAACCTCCTACTTTTGACGGAGAGGTTGAGGAAATGGCAGAAACTTGGATAATAAACATGAACAAGTACTTCCAAGTGTATGAATATAATCGCAAACTTAAGGCTCGTTTAGCCATTTACGAGTTGCGGGAAAAAGCAACACTGTGGTGGGAAGAAGTGAAGAACATACGTGGAGTGGAAGATCAAAATGTAACCTGGGATGAGTTTTAGCAATATTTCAAAGGTAAGTATCTGGCTGAACAATTTTACGATGAGAAATCCCGAGAATTTCATGATCTAAAATTGGGCCAAATGACTATGGATGAATTTATTACGAAATTCACTTCATTATTAAGATATGTACCTTATTTACGTGATGAAAAGGAAAAAGTACAAAGTTTCTTGAGCAGTTTGATGATACACATGAAAGAAAGAAATGAGTTCGTAAATCCAAAAACCATGGATGAAGCAATAAGGAAAGCACGAATGTGCTATCAGTAATCCAAGGCAAAGGGAGAAACTGGGAAAAGCTGGCTACCCCGAAAAGGGCAGAAAAGTTTTACCAATAATAAAAATAACAGATCTGACAATTATAAGAATACTGCAAGGAATCCATTGAGTAAACAGAACGGGAAAGGGAAAACAAGGACCAAGTGGGCTGGTAAGGAGCGCATACTCAAGCTTCTAGCAGACCCGACATTAGACAACCCCAAAAAGCTTTGTTGCAATGTTGGGGGTGTGGTGAGGCACATTACCTCAAAAACTGTCCTCATCGAGGAATGAATGAGGTGACAACAAATCTGCAAGAGGCATCGAATGTGGGGGATGTAACTCGAAACATACCCAGAATCAATGCAGCGCTAGAGGATCGACAAGAAGATTACCAACCAACCATGATAGAGTTAGAAGGTAAGCTACAAACCCAATATGTTTCTATTTTAGTTGGCCCTAGAGCTAGTTTGAGCTACATACACCCTCATGTAGTTGAAAACTGTAAATTGCAGAATCATAAATTTAAAAACGCTTGGTTAGTTCAGCTGGCTACAGGGGCCAGAAGGCGAGTCAATGCCAAAGTACCAAATTGTGAACTGAGTATTGGGGACTAGCACATAACTGTAAAACTCAATATCCTATCCCTAGGATCATATGATATTGTATTGGGGATGGATTGGCTGGAGAGGCATTGGTCCTTATTGGACTGCAAGGATAAGGTCATTTATTTTAAATCAAATGATGGGACACAACAAGAATTGCAGGGTATTAAAAAACCCATACAGTTACGACCTATTACAACATCTCAGCTAAGTAAATGCATGAGAAAGGGGTGCCAACTCTATGTAATTAAAGTAGGATTCGTCAACACAAAAGACAAGACTCTTAAGTAGGAGAATATTCCTCTTGTGCAAGAGTTCCAAGATGTATTTCCTGAGGAAATTCCAGGACTGCCACCAAAAAGGGACATAGAATTTACCATAGAAATAATACCCGGGGTAGCACTTGTGTCCTGAGCTCCATACAGAATGAGTGTGCCTGAATTAACATAATTAAAGATGTAGTTGCAGGAGTTGATGGATAAAGGCTACATTCGACCAAGTGTGTCCCCATGGGGAGCACCAGTGCTGTTTGTGAGGAAGAAGGATGGAACTATGCATATGTGTATGGATTATCGACAACTCAACAAGCTGACCGTTAAAAATAAATATCCACTACCGCACATAGATGACCTATTCGACCAAATCAAAGGAACTACAACATTTTCCAAGATTGACTTAAGGTTAGGTTAGCACTAGATCTGGATCAAGGACGAAGATATAAGTAAGACAACCTTTCGCACCAGGGATGGGTATTATGAGTTTGTGGTATTACCATTTGGGTTAACCAACGCACCAACAACCTTTATGAGCTTAATGCATGGAATTTTACACCCATACTTGGATAAATTCGTTTTAATTTTCATTAATAATATATTAATTTACTCCAAGAATATAAAAGAGCACAAAAAAAATCCGCGCATTGTACTAAGAATACTAAGAGAGCATCTACTCTATACTAAATGTAGTAAGTGCAACTTCTTTAAAGAACATATCCAATATTTGGAACATGTAATTTTAAATAAATAAATTCATCAACATAAAAATGATTTGAAATATTTAAATTATAATAATTTTTAAATAAAATTGAAAAAAATTACTAAAATAAAAAAAAATTTAAACTTCCACCAAAAACCAATAATCCTTACTTTTTAAAACTAAACTATAATCTATAATCGAAAGTTAATAATTGACTTTTCTGAATAACATTTTAATAGTCCTAGGATTTTATAAGATAAAATCAATAATTTACTGCTTACATAACTTTTAAAGTAAGCCGTACAATGACTAGAATTTATAACTCAAAGTAAATAATTGACTTTTTTAATTAGAAGGTTCTCAGCACCATGTTTATAATTTGTAATTCAAAGTCAACTATCCAAAATTGATCCTTCGTGACTAAGCAAGTGAGTGGCCAAAATTTGTGATCGAGTTACACTTTCTGACTAAATATTTTTTTGGAAGACATGTTTGTAAATTTCAACATGAATATTTCCCACGGGCTGTAATATTGTTAACTTATTGAGTAATGTGAAGTTATTCAATCTAAATTTTGTGGTTAAAAATTTAGTTATGCAAAAATTTAGTGTGGCTTAGATTTGGTATGTGATTTTAACATCTTAAAAAATTCAAGTCCAACTTAATATAATGTCTAATAAATTTAGACTAATTAAATAAAAAATTATTATATACAATTTAATAAACTTGGATTATTTAAATAAAAAATAAAAAAATATTATATACAATTTAATAGATAACTTTAAATTCAAATTTTCTAAGTAACTTCATTAAATGACATATACAATATTTTTTAAGATACATGCACGACCTGCGTGATAATATTTGACATGCTCAATAACATTTAACAGTCCAATAATGATTAGGATTTTATAAGATAAAATTAATAATTCACTGTTTACATAGCTTTTAAACTAAGCCATACAATGATTAGAATTTATAATTCAAAGTAAATAATTGACTTTATGAATCACCTTGTCATCACCATATTTAGAATTTGTAATTCAAAGTCAATCTCCAAAATTAATCCTTCGTGACTAAGCACCTGAGTGGCCAAAATTTATGATTGAGTTATACCTTGTGAGTAATATATTTTTGGAATTTTCGATTTCAATATTCATAAGATGTAATATTAAGTTATTTTATGATGTAAAAGTCATTAAATTCATATAATTATGTTAAGGGTTGCTATTTTAAGATGATTTTGACAAATTAAATGTTTTTGAATCACCATTTCTCATTTCTCAATTTACAAGTCATACCTAATTTTTTTTTTCAGTAAGAAAAACACTGCTGGTATATATTAATGTACCAAGACAATAAACAACTTGAAATCGCTTTTGACTATCAATGAGATAGATAGTTTACAGGAGTTGTCATTTACATTTGTATCTAGAATAAAAAAGCAGAAAGAGATCCTTATCATCTTCGAGAAAAGAATGTTACAACAGGAGAGAAAAAAAAGTCTCCCAGGAGAGCTTTTCAAAAGAACAGAAGACTAGTAGAACTGTAGCTTTTGTCGGTCTTAGTAGGAGAACAGTAACTTAGAAATAGAACAATAACTTTTAGCTAAAAAAAAGAAGTGAAAGGCCTTCTTTCTGATACACTGGATAGTCCCTTAGGTGAATGAAACCAAACTTGCTGCACCAGGTCCGTTTGAATTGAAGAGTTCATAACTAATTTCCCCAAAGTGTCCATTAAGTCCTTTTTTTGATAAACTATCTGCCATAGCGTTCTTCTCCCTATAAATATGATTAAAAGTGATGGAGGAAAAAGAACCCTTTAGATCATAGATCCGGGCCATCCAGTGAGTCATACCTGCAGGATTTAGACAGGAGCCTTTGACCAGGTGATCTATAAGCACTTTAGAATCGCCGAAAACACAAAGTTCATCCAGATAGAGCTAGTTGGCGAACCACAAGAGGCCCCACAACACAATGATTTCTGCCCACGTGTTGGATCCCCTGCCCCCACTCCAATATATTTTATAATGGTAGTCAGGAGTAAGCATAAGCCAAGCCCCACATCCACAATTGAGGTTTTGGGAGGCACCATTGAAGAAACTTGTAGGGTATTGGATATCGAAGGGTCTTAATCTCTTCGAGCCATCTGATAGGGGAGGTGTTTTAATCTTCAGCGGTTCCAATGAGTTGTAGATCTTGCGACTGATATTATGTGGAGAGTTGTTATGTCCTTCAAATATTTTTTATTTTGACTACACCACAAAAACCAATGAAATAAGATGGGGATGGCTTGAAAGTGTTTCCCCCTATGAAACCACCAGCTGATGCATTCCGTTATTTTTCTATATTGTGGAATTTGCAAACTTAAATAGGAGCAAAGGATAGAAAGAGTCTCAATTGCAAAAGGACAGGAATAAAACAGATGATCGTTATCCTCTTCATGATCCATACACAAAGGACAGATACCCGAACCCTGTCATCCTTTTCTATGAAGGTTCCTCCAGATCAGGTTTTTTTTCTTCCAACTGAGCCATAGAAGTATGATCATCTTAATTTGCACCTTTACATCCCAAATGTGCTTGAACCAGCAATCCTGTTGTCCAAATCGGATGTTCATCAGCGTTTTATAGGCCTCTCTTATATTGATCTGTTTCTCAAAATCTGCCCCTCCCCATGTTAATCTGTCTCCGCCTGTAATCTTAGATAGACCCATGCTTTTTAAAGAAAAAATATAGGATTCCCAGGTCTCCTTTTTAGTCTCACACAGTCCTATTTCATCATAAGACTTCCATCTTAGGATATCATTCTCCCAACCCTTAATGATCTGACCCATAAAAAAGATGCCATGCTGGCTCAAGCTGTCAATGGTATTACTGTCCAACATTGTGGGGATATTTTGACCATACAGATTCTGGTTGCCAATTAAAATCTTGTTGCGGTTTCCAAAAATCCAGGCCAGATTCTCTTTGACCGTGGGCCAACATTTGAAAAAACCCCTCCATATAATCGGACTTCTCTTTGAATCTTTCCATCCCGAGATTAAAATCCTTAACGCCTTTCAGAGCAAGGTATTTATGTTTAATGATGTCCGTCCATAAACCATTTTTTGTGATACAGTGCCAAAAGGATTTAAGGATAACGACCAATCCAAATGTATCAAGCTCCAGTAAGCCCCACCCACCCATCTCTTTTGGGCGAGTAATGCACCCCAATTTAGCGAGATGGATGGGATGTTTCCCCTTACCCTGACTCCAAATAAAATGAGCAATAATCCTTTTAATCTCAATCAGAATCATTTTAGGAATTTTGTAGAGATGTGCCTAGTAGACAATATATTGTTGGAGTACTGCTTGGGTAAAAATAAGATGTCCCCCACGAGATAACCATGTAGTCGACCAGCTGAAGCCAGACTTGGGATATAAACTGACCCCATGGCAGACCATGACCCTCCTTTCAATCCATAGAATAAGCAAATGATTTTCCTCTAGAATTTACCTGTCAACCATTTCCAATCCGCAATATTGTACTGAGTTGGCTTTAACTTGAAACCCAGATAGGTGAAGTCCTCCTGGAGGGGAGCAGAATTATACTTGAGGAAAACTCCCAACTCAAAAAGGTCCTCTGGCTCCTCATCTGCATGGTATATACAAGATTTCACAATGCCAACTAGAATGCCAGATGCCTCACAAAAACCAGTAAGAATGGAGTCCAGCTCCTCCCAGCTCCTTCTGTGTAGTAAACCGAAGATCAAAATATTGTCGGAAAAAAGGCTATGCGTGATCTCTTTCCCTCTGCAAACATCAACTCCTCGGAATATCCCCAAACTCGAAGCCCTCTTTATTTTGTGGCTAAGGGCATCCATGACGAGAATGAATAGGAGGGGAGATAAGGCACAACCCTGCCTTAGCCCCCAACCCGGATGGAAAAATTTGGACGCAGAACCATTAATTAAGACCGCCATTGAAGTGTGAGAGATACAACCCATGATCCAAGACACAAGAACCCTGTCAAGACCAATTTTAAACATAATTAGTTTTAAAAAATTCCAATCGACTCTATCAAAAGCTTTGTGTAGATTGATCTTCATAACTTCCGCATTCATTTTATTTGTCCGCATTATATGAATGACTTCCTGTGTTATGGCGACATCGTCATGAATACTTCTATCTTTAAGAAAACCCACCTGCTCCATCGAGATATGTTTCGAGAGGATGCATTTAATTCTTTCTGATATGATTTTTGAATTGATCTTGTACAATGTGTTTCATAGAGATATTGGTCTGAAATCTTCAAAGTGGATTGAACCCTTTTTTTTTGGAATCAAGGCAAGGAATGTTGAGTTTATAGCTCCATGGATCCTCCCTGTGATTCTTACCTCTTCCACCATTTTGTAATCTCACGTATAAACTCCTTGTAAAAATGGATAAAGAAATTTAGGGTCCAACCATCAGGACCCAGACTCTTATCCGCGGAAAAAGATTTGAGTACGAGATTAATCTCCTCAGGACTCATTTTCTCCTTGATTCTTGAACAGTCCTCTTCGGAAAACATAACAGGATAATTTTCAATATATTCCATCTAATTATAAATGTTAGGATTCTCCAGTTTATCAAATAGGGTGCTGAAATAATCCACCGCAGCTTTTTTTATATCTTCCGTGGTGCAGATATGTTCTCCATTTGCCTCGATATTCCAGATGGCGTTGGCACCTCTTCTTCCATTTGCTACCTCATGGAAAAATTTTGTGTTCTGTCTTCACAATTGAGCCAGGTGGCTCTGCTTTTAATCCGCCAAGTTTTTTCCTCAATCAGTAGGAAGGACCAATATTCATCTTCTAGAGTCTTAAGATTTTCCCAGAAGTCAGTTGGATGTCCCCCCTCCTCCACCTCTCTTAAAATCGCAGTCCGTTCCAATCTGATTTCTCTGATTCTGTCTTTCATTTCCTTTTTTTTTGGAGTTCCCAATTTTTGAAAAATTTCTTCAGATTTTTCAATATTTTCACCAAATGCGACATGGCAGAAGTGCCTTCCTCTCTCTTGTGATTCTTAAGACAAAATTTAATTAAAATATTGAAAGAGCCATCCTTTAACCAAAAACGGTTAAACTTGAAGGGGAAGCCCCCACTCCAAGCTTCAAAATTCCAACAGATGGAGATCGGGCGGTGATCTGAGATAGTGAGATCCTCCATGATCGCCAAAGCCTATCCTAGGTTTGCCCGAAGATCATTATTGATAACAAAACGGTCAATTTTTTTCCAATAAACTCCCTCCCTCTTCTGCCGTTGAACCAAGTTGGGCTGCATGTAGCAAAGGGATAATCACACAAACCCGCAGATAAGAATATTCCATTAATAAATTTTGCCAGAAGGTCAGGTCTACCTCTATCTCCCCAAATTTCAGAAGTATGTAGAGAAACATTAAAATCACCAGCAATGAAGAGGTTGGGAAGTTTAAGAATTCCAAAATCGCTCAATTTCTCCCAGAAGATCAACCTGTTATGGTAAGGCCCATAAATATTAACAAAGTGAAGTCTATTGGGAAACCCTCGACAAAAACCATAAAGGAGAATGCCTCCAAAGAAGCTGTAGGCTCACAGGGACACCCATATGGGATCCCATAGTCCCACTAGTCCTCCGGATCGACCCTATGCACTTTTAGCTACAATAAACCAATCTGGGAGAATGGAACTAAAATAGGAGATAGCACAGTTAGCTGGTATCATTGTCTCTTGAATAAATAAAATAGAAGGATTGCATTAAGTAAGAAAATTCTTGACAGATAGTAACTTGTCTCGCCCCCCAAGGCCCCATAGATTTAAGGAGACCAGCTTCATGAGGTAACCTTCACATCAGGGGACAAAGCTCTAAGTACCCGACCAAGCACAAGAGTAACCAGAACATCTCTAAAAACTCCATCCTGAGAGGGATCTCGGATGTCAGTTATATGAGTCACTTTCTTCTTCCTTTTAGGTTTGACCTTTCCCCGACATATGGTGACATTAGATCTCGAGTCAGGATAGATGATAATCGGGGGGGGGAATTCGGATTCCCAGTATCCACAAATAGAGGTTCAAGCAAGGAAGAATTTTCCAACATTAGCAGATCAAGCTCACTCCCTATAGAATTTTGGGCAGAAGACCAGCCCTCTGCAACCCTCAAGAGAGAATCCTGTGATGAAAACAGAGTCTCGGAGGCCTGAACAATCTCACGGGGAGTCTTGGGCAACGAAGCAACGATAATAGGGGGCTCTAGGGGAGGCATCCGGGGAGAGGAGGGATCCAGTAGGGTCACATGGGGGTCAAGAAAGGAGTCCTGGGATAGAGGAGCATTAGAAACCAAGTTAAGTCTGTGACCCCTCGGAATCGAGGGGAGGAAAGCCATCCGATGGGGGACCGTCCCCAGGTGATGTCAAGGAGAAGCGAGAACAAGAGACAATGCAGGGGAGGGAGGGTGCAATCCACAATCAACAATGATGGGAGAGTGGGAAATAGACTTACCCAATCCCGCCACTAAGTCGCCCGATGGAGATGAAACTTTTTGAGCATTCTGCAAGTCACAATGGTCCTTCTGCTGACCCGGAGCCTTGACAGCGTCTTTCCACCATGGACACGATCTCTTTGGATGTCCGGTAGCACGGCAGAGAAAACATCGAAATGGCATCTGCCAATAATCGATGGATTTTAAATGGACCACTGCGTTCCACGAGAGATCAATTTGAGTAGGTAAGCCTCGCGCAAATTGGACATCAACCAGAATCCAAGCAGACCTTTTGTCATACACCCCAAAGCATTTTGGGTCAAAAAAACGACATCTACCGATACTATCTCCTATGGCTGTGAGGACCTTCAGATGCCAATAGTGTAGAGGGAGGCCGTCGAGCTTGACCCAAATTAGGTGGTTCACAGGCGTGTTCAGACTGGGTTGGAAGCTCACATCCCATCTGTGCAGCGTAAGGAATCAACGGCCACTAACCCCAGTCTTTGAGGAGATGGAAACAGAACTAGCCTCTGTCTAATTTGATAACAACTAGCCGATAGCCCAAATGCTTCTCCCAAGATCCTAGCAGCCACTCCATAATGTCCCCTTTCCCATGATTTTGAAACTTCCACCTACCAATTACAACTATGTTAGATAAGCCTTCAATGCGATCCCACATGATATCGTTTCCGAAGCTGAGGACTCTGCAGGCTTCATCTTGCCTAATGGGTTTCTTAGCTCCCTGTTGTGGAATAGACGGAGCAGCGTGTGCCTGTAGGAGATTTCTCAGGGAAGGATATGGCAAGGAGGCGCCTTGTGATTTCGCAACAACAGAGGGCAACATGGAGGAGTGGTCCAACTTTCCAATACCAAGAGACGTTCCATCCTCTGCCACCCCAATCACACGAAGAAAGGATACGTCCAGGATATCCAAATCACACCTGACGATGTACGAAATCAACTCCACCATTAAACAAAAGAACGAATACCAAGTGGTGATACCACCACCACCGTTGAGAAGTTCGGGTTCAAATAAGAGGTAGACCAAACGACAGGCCAAGTCATAGAGACGGAGGAGCTGGTGCCATCTGTATTCCAAATTCCTCCCACCCACAAGCTCTCGGTCAGAGGACCACTGGAAACCGAGAAGAAAGTACAAGGAGCTAGCAAAACAATGAGAGAAAGTACCAAGGAAAACGGTCCTCCCAAGAGATCCCTCCTATGACTTAAATTGAATTAACCAACAACCATGGTATGAAGGAAAACAGTCCTCCCAAGAAATCATCCCATGACATGAAGGAATTATCTGATCAAGCCTTCAAAAGGGACGATAAAAAACAAATCTACTTTCCGGCCAGAATTTGAAAAATTTCGGCCTGTCCCCGGAAATCAAAGAAGCTATGCTAGCCGAGAAAACCAGAGAGAAATCGCAGGAGACTACACACCCAGTGGCCAATCCTTGAAAATGGTCACCATAGAAGGCCGTTACCAAGAAGGCAATAATACTCTTAGGAGAACAAGAAAAAAGAGATACTCTAAACACCGAGAATGAGAACAAACATAGCTAGACCCTTAAGATAGAGGGTAAAATGATATCTAATCGAACTCTCTGATTTCTTCCCTCCAACGTAGCCTCTTCCATGACTAAGGTAGCAAATATTCAACCTTCTGAAACATCAAGCCAAAAATTGTAGCCCCCATGAACATGATCCATCACCTTCTTCCCTAGCACACAGCTCTTTTCGAGGATTGTGATTAATATCTCATTAAATCCCTTCAACACCGGGTCTCCGCATCTCACAGTTTTGTGAAGTCTCGTAAGTTCTCCAGTAAGTCATACCTAATTTAATATCTAATAAACTCAAACCAATTAACAAACCAAAAAATTCAAAGTTCTAGTATAACATATGCCTTAACATTTCTATCAAAATTTACCATAAATAATTTTTTTTTATCTTGTCCTAGTTAACAATACTAACATCACTTTTAAGATAATTACACTATAATTATCTTTCTATTAAAACACTTATTATATGGCCTATACATTATATATATAACATCACTTGTTATATGGTTAAGTCATTATATATATATGTTTTATAAACATATCAATCCTAGTCTGCTAATTCCACTATCATACTTTATACATTTTAATTATATCTTTGACCTTCGTCAAAGATTATCATTCCAATTAAAAGGTCCGGGTCACATGCACAGCTCTGGTTAATGTAAATTGTTTAAATTGGCAGAATGATGTCTCTGATTTATATGTACACAAATATTTTTCGGTATATGCGAAGGGTGGATTTTCAATCACCCTACCCAGGGTATTGAGCATGCAAACATAATTTCAGGAGTTAATTATTAATGCCATTCGCATTTTCCACCATCCACATTAAACAAATTTTAGGGATAGAGTTATGACAACAACAGGGCTTGTTTTACGTGGCATCCTGAGCCACCGTTCGATCTGCCCGCCTTGTGATATGTGAGATAGAGTTTTCCAAGAAATTTTTAGGGTTCACAACTGATTTGTCCCCCAAACCCTCGAACCGATTTTCATTTGCACTCCTTCTCCACAGAGGAGTTGAGCTCTGCATCCCTTTCAAGCTTCGCATGCCTTGGAGGCTACAATAGGAGTCTGTTCAGTTGGTTCATCGCAGAGATGATATTTGAATCCGGAAATTTGGTTTTCAAGTCTTCGGATTGGAATTCTTTCATTCAGCATGGTGATATGGTTTTATTTTGGTCCCGTTTATTCCTGCTGGGCGAACCTGAAGGCCTACTTAGCTTCTTCACACCGCTTTCAAGCTGCCAGTTGAATTCAAGGTATTGTTCTTATTACAAACTCAAAGTTTCATTATAGTTTCCTTATATTTTCCCTGCAGTTAAATGTTGTTCCAGAATTTACTTCCTCATAACCCTGTTCAGAATTCTCTTTACACATACTTATAAGTTATTATCATTGTTTACTGTGCAAGGTAGGTTCTACCACCGTAAGCCCTGCAATGGATCGAATACTTGTAGGTTTCACCTTGACAGCTCTGCAAGGGTTTTAGAATTTGTTTCGTCTTGCCATTTAACCGGTAAGTACTGTGGAGCTTTAATCAACCACATTCATGATTTGTTCAGTTTCATGATTCTCGTCCTTGCTATTAGTCGACCAACAACTACTACTACTGGTTTACATAGTCAATTTTTCATTATGAAGCTATGCTTCTCAGTGCTATTGTATAGGATTTATATTTATAAGAAAAAGAATGAAATTCTTGACTTTCTTTCGGTTACAATGTTATATTATTTTTTTTGGGTTAAGAACGAGGGCTTTATCCCTGCATTCAGACTGTGCCCTCCATGGAAATGTAATTAAATTTTATAGTCTTGTATATTGTTATTCCTTTGTTTAAGAATGAGGGTTTCATCCTTGCGTTCAATTAGTACGATTCCACGGCAGTGAAATGTTAACAACGGATTTTCGGATATGTGTATTATTAATTTTGTTTTAAATCAATACAGTTTATCATATATTTCCGAAATTTACTCAAGCTTCAGTAGAAATTAAATATAGGTTTTCTACTGTACTTAAGCTGAGAATGAATATCAGAGAATGAATCCATTAATTAATATTTGTTTTTATTCTCCCATACTGTTAGATCAATGGTGATGCTGATGGTTTATTGGAACTTCTCCAATGTTGTTTAACTTTAATATCTATGACATAGTTCAGTGTTATTGTAGAAATATTTGTACAGTAAACTGTTGTCTCCTTTATTTGTAATAATACTGGGGTTTATCTGTGTTTTCTATACTGAGTTTTCCTTTGCGATAGAATGATATTTTCTGTAAATTTTTAACTCATTACTAAATAATTTCTCTAGCATTGTTACATACGAATTGGTAACCCTATTTAAGCATTTTAATCAAGGTTATACTTTTCTTTTCTATTTACTGTTTATTTCTTTCAGTTCAACTGTATTTCTATATTCAGACAATTCACAGAAAATGTCCGGACCATACTATTCGTGTAGTATCATAGTATTAGAGGACGATCTACCTAGAACCTTCGCCAAAAGGGTCGGGGTTTACAGTCCTCTACCTTTTGTACTTAACTAGCTTACACTTGTTATATAGAATTTTCTATTAACTGTAACAGCCATAAATAGATTTTACAGTAATATTTCAACTGAATATTCAGAATAAAAACCTTCAAATTCCAAATCTCAATTACAGCAACAGAATATACTTATCTGTTAGCTTCTCTGTGACTGATATTTTATTGCCTTCCGTCTACAAGTGAGGCTATTACATCCTCCAACTCTCCCCGTGCTCCAAGTCCGGGATTCGTGGTGAATAGGAAACCTGGAAGAGATCTCGGGACAATTTGGTCCAATCTCCAATTCCAGTATCCATAGAAAAACTGACCATTCCACTAGTACCACTAGTGAAAAATTTTCTATCAATACTTTCTTACTTTTTCCTTTCAAAAATAGGGAACCCCCAAACCTCACTGGGATTCCATTTTTATCCTCAGAGGTTGGGTAACTATTCCAACTGAATTCTGTTCAACCAATTTTTAGATCTTGATTTTTTTTTTTTTTCTATCAGTCTTTCACTTATAGAACTAATTCCATCATCAGTTTTCTTTTTATTATTCAAGAATTTAAATATCTGTCCACAAATTTTCTTTTTCAATATAATAAAAATAATTGTTTGCAAAACTTCTAATAATCAGCTTAACAACTAGTTAACAAATAAACCAGTGGTTAACACTTTCCCTCCTGGAAGTGAACACCATCCCTGGTGTTCGTGTTCTGCATCAGCAAATAGTTCAGGATAGGCTTCCCGAACAAAACCTTCATCCTCCCAGGTAGCTTCCTCTGGGCCAAAGTGCTTCCAATGCACTTTAACCTGGGTGATGGTTCATTTCCGGAGCATGATTTCCCTTTGATCTATTATACTGTGAGGTTCGACCAGAAATTCTCCGTCCGGCTTGACCTGTAACACAGATTTTTAATCAGTTTGTTTTGCATAAATCTTAACATTTTTTAATCATTCTTGTATACATATTCTACCTAAATATTCTGCCAGTGAATTATATGTTTTGAATCATGTATGTATCTTTTCAATAGTGATACGTGAAATACGTTATGCACTCGAATATGACTAGGCAAAGCCAAATGGTAAACCACATGTCCTACTCGTTCCAATATTTGGAATGGACCACAGAATCTGGGGGCTAACTTGGCACAAGATGCCCATCTCAAGGTGCTTTTCTTTGGCTTGATCCTTACATAGACATGATCCCCCACTTCAAATTCCCAATAGGTCCTCTTCTTGTCTGCATATATCTTTTGTTTGTCCTGTGCTGCATTCAAATTTTGTCGGATTTTCTTTACTTCGCTTTCCATTTCAGCCAACATGTCGGGTCCAAGCATCAACTTGTTTTTCAGGCTGCTCCAATTAATAGGAGTTCTACACTGACGCCCATACAATGCTTCAAATGGACTCATCTTGAGTAATTCTTGATAGGAATTGTTGTATGCGAACTCTACTAGATGTTGGTACTCCTCCCACCTAGTTGGTTGTTGCATTACATACATATGTAACATATCTTCCTAAATTTGGTTCACTCACTCTGTTTGACCGTCGGTCTGCGGATGATACGCAATACTGAAGTTTATCTGAGTCCCCAACCCAATGAACATTTTTTTCCAAAAGGTTGATGTAAATTTTACATCCCTGTCAGAAATGACAGTCTTTGGAACACCATGAAATCTAAATATTTCTCGCATGAATATATCTGAGCTATCTGCATGGTCTTGTAAGTGGATTGTACCAGCATAAAGTGGGCTGATTTACTCAATCGATCCACCACTACCATGATTGAATCATTATGATTCTTAGAATTTGGTAGGCCAGTAATAAAATCTAGCGAGATCACCTCCCATTTCCACTCAGGTTCCCATTGGATGCCAATGCTCTATTTTTACCTGCTGGAATTCTATATATCTGTTTAGATATTTTGCAATATCCTTCCTCATTCATGGCCAGAAGTAATCTTTTTTCATTTCCATTATCATCTTTTGATAACCAGGATGTCCAGAGTAGTTACTACGATGGCACTCATCCAAAATCATTCCTTTCAACTCCATCCTGTTAGGAATGAAAATTCTTTTCCAGAATCTTAACAGTCCATCCATATCAATTTCATAATCTGCCTGCTTTCCTTGGTCTCTGCACTCCTTTACTTGTTGCCATATAAACTCATATTCAGGGTCTTCTCTTGCTTCAGCTTTAATTTGTTCTAGAAATCTTCACTCAACCTGGTTAACATATAATTCATAGATATTATGCAGTTTCCTGCTTAATGCATCGACTACTTTGTTCTCCTTACCTTTTACATGCTGCATTTCAATATCAAATTTGCTCAAGAAAGCGTTCCACCTTGCTTGGCGAGAATTAAGATCATCCTGTTTAAAATAGCTGGTTAAACTGTTGTGATATGTTTTGAGCACAAATCTTTTTCCAAGTAAGTAGTGCCTCCAAACCTGGAATGAATGCACTACGATAGTCAGCTCCAAATCATAAGCTGAGTATCGATGCTCATGTTCCTTTAATTTCCTAGACTCATATGCGACCACTTTACCTTCTTGAGACAAAATATCTCCCATACCTTCCTTACATGCATCTGTGCAGACTTCGAATTCTTTAGCAGGATCAGAAACTCTTAACACAGGAGCTGTAGTTAATAGCCTTTTCAGTTTTTCAAAGCTATCTTGACATTCCTTTGTCCACTTGAATATTTTTCCCTTTTTTTGTAACAAGGTAATAGGAAAAGAAATTTTTGAAAAAACCTTCAATAAATCGCCGATAATAACCAGCCAGCCCCATAAATGATCATATGTCTGCTACATTTTGTGGTACCTTCCATTCCATAATTGTTCTGATTTTATCAATATCCACTGCAATACCTTCAGCAGTAATTACATGTCCAAGGAATTGACTTTATTCCTTGAAGAAATCACACTTACTAAATTTTGCATACAACTGATGCTTCCTTAACATTTCTATCACTATTCGTAAATGTTCTTTGTGTTCTTTTGCATTCTTGGAATAAACTAGAATGTCTTAATGAAGATCAACACAAAATTATCTAGATAGGGGTGAAATATACCATGCATTAATCTCATGAAGGTTGCTGGTACATTGGTCAACCCAAAAGGTAGCACCACAAATTCGTAATTCCTGTACCTTGTACGGAAGGCAGTGTTATGTATATCTTCTTCTTTTATTATTTGATGATACCCCGATCTCAGATATATCTTTGAAAATACCATGGCTCCCTTTACTTGATCAAATAGATCATCAATTCGTCGCAACAGATATCTGTTTTTAACAGTCAATTTATTCAACTAACGGTAATCCATGCACATCTGCATAGTTCCGTCCTTTTTCTTCACAAATAGTACAGGTGCTCCCCAAGGTGATACACTTGGTCGTATATATCGCTTGTCTAGTAATTCCTGTAGCTGCATCTTTAACTCAGTTAATTCAGGTACACTCATCCGATAGTGTGCTCTTGAAATTGGCGATGCTCCTAGTATCAGTTCAATTGTAAAATCTATATCCCTTCTAGGTGGAAATCCTGGTATCTCTTTTGGAAAAACATCCTTGAACTCCTGTAATATTGCTATATTTTCCAACATAGGGGCTTTCTCTTTAGAGTCAGAAAAACCCACTTGAATGGCGTATAATTGACATCCTTTCCTCATGCATTTACCCATTTGGGATAATGTGATTAGACGCAACTGTATAGGTTTCTTTATTCCGTGAATTTCTTGGCAAGTGCCATCTTGATTTCTATAGTAGATAACATTCTCATTAAAATCTACTAGTGTCCAATTCTTTTCCATCCAGTCCATACCAAGTAGCACATCATAAGATCCCAAAGGTAAAATGTTTAAATCCACAATTAGTTGTTGTTCATTAATTTTTAATGCACAATCTGATATTTTGGCACTAACTTTCCTTTTAGCTCTGGTAGCTAGCTGTACTAGCCTTGATTTCCTAAATTTTTGACTTTGTAATTTACAGTTCTCTACTACTTTAGGACTTATGTAGCTTAAACTTGCTCCTGGATCTACCAATATAGAAATAGGTTAAGATAGTAGTTTACCTTCCAGTTCAATCATTGTCGGTTGGTAGTCAGCTTGTCGGTCCTCCAACGCTGCATTAATTCTGGGTATGTTTCTGGCGACATCACCCACTGTTGAGGCATCCTGTAAATTGGTTACTACTTCACTTCTACCTTGCTGTGGATAGTTACAGTAATAGTGTGCTTCCCCACAACCCCAACACTGTAAAGGTGGCTTCTTCTTCTGTGTTTGTTCTAGTTTACTGGAGGCTTCCGCAGTTTTATCTTCTACAGGCCACCTCGTTCTTTGGTGATTCTTACCGAACTGTTTACTAACTGCACTTTTAGCTGTACCTTTGAAATTACTGGTTTTGCTTCTTTTAAAAACATAACTGCCTTTATGTTCTTTCTTTGTCTGCCAGTTTTTACCTTGCTCCATTTTAACCTCTGCTTGTTGGTAACACATCCTGGCTTTCCCGATAGCCTCATCCATAGTTTTAGGATTTACAAATTCTATACGTTCTTTCATATGAGTCGGAAAACTGCTTAAGAATCTCTGTACTTTAGCTTTTTCATCTCTTAAATAAGGCACATAACACAGTAAGGAAGTAAATTTTGTGATATATTCGTCCATAGTCATTTGTCCCAACTTCAAATCATGAAATTCTCGAGACTTTTCATCATAGAAGCGCTCTGTTAGGTACTTGTCTTTAAAACATTGTTGAAAGACATCCCAAGTTACATCTTGGTCCTCTATGCTACGAACATTCTTCACTTCCTCCCACCATAAAGTGGCTTTCTCTCTTAACTAGTAAATAGCCAATCTGGCTTTAAGATTACTGCTGTATTCGTATACTTGGAAATATTTATTCATATTAATTAGCCATGCCTCAGCTACTTCTTCTTCTACTCCATCAAATGTAGGAGGTTTAATTTTCCTAAATTCACCCTGCAGCTCTACTTTCTACCTTTTCATTTCTTTTTATTCTGTTACATTATTAGACTCAGCTTCATTATAATTCTTATTTTGGTTACTTCGCTGTGACTGACTTCTTTCTATTTGATCTGTATCATGATCTTTAGTCTGCTGTTCATTTCTTTCCTGGAATTCTCTATCGGTACTTGGTTTCTCGATTCCTTGGTTCTGTTTGTCAGAGAGACTTTTTAATATTATCTCCTGTTCTTGCATTAATCTTGCATTCTCATTCCACACCCTCTCATCTCTTCTTGTAACTTCTGCATAGTGGTTAAAAGAATACTGGTTTGGTGCTGCTATTCTTCTAACAGCCTACTAGTTTGCTGATGTTATTCCACCCCTAGCTGTATCCACATTTCTAGGTTTACTTCAAATCAGGGTTGTGTCTCCTTAACACCTGGAGGTGGTTGTTGTGTCGTTGTCGTCCTCGTATTATCCTGTTAAAATTTTCCTTTTGATCTCTGTGCATTCATTAATACGCAACTTAAAACGTTAATTGACCTTGAGGGTCCCAGCGTTTGTTGCTCTGATACCACTTGTAACATATGCCTTAACATTTCTATCAAAATTTACCATAAATAATTTTTTTTTATCTTGTCCTAGTTAACTATACTAACATCACTTTTAAGATAATTACACTATAATTATCTTTCTATTAAAACACTTATTATATGGCCTATGCATTATATATATATATATATATATATAACATCACTTGTTATATGGTCAAATCATTATATATATATATATATATATATATATATATATATATATATATGTTTTATAAACATATCAATCCTGGTCTATTAATTCCACTATCATACTTTATACATTTTAATTATATCTTTGACCTTCGTTAAATATTATCATTCCAATTAAAAGGTTCAGGTCACGTGTACAACTCTGGTTAATTTACATTATTTAAATTGACGGAATGATATATTTGATTTATATGTAAACAAATATTTTTTGGTATATGCGAAGGGTGGATTCCCAATCACCCTACCCAGGGTATCGAGCATGCAAAGATATTTTTAGGAGTTAATTGTTAATTCCATTCACATTTTCCACCATCCGCATTAAATAAATTTTAGGGATAGAGTTATGACAACAACATGGCTTGTTTTATGTGGCATCCTGAGCCACCGTTCGATCTACCCTCCTTGTGATCAGCGAGATCGAGTTTTCCAAGAAATTTCTAGGGTTCACAACTGATTTGTCCCCCAAACCCTCGAACTGGTTTTCATTTGCACTCCTTCTCTGCAGAGGAGCTGAGCTCTGCATCCCTCTCAAGCTTCACATACCTTGGAGGCTATGGCAGAAGTCTGTTCAGTTGGTTCATCGCAAGGATGATATTTGAATCCAACAATTTGGTTTTCAAGTCTTTAGATTGGAATTCTTTCATTTGGCATGGTGATATGGTTTTATTTCGGTCTCGTTTCCTCCTGCTGGGCGAACTCGAAGGCCTACTCAACTTCTTCACACTGCTTTCAAGCTGCCAGTTGAATTCAAGGTATTGTTCTTATTACAAACTCAAAGTTTCATTATAGTTTCCTTATATTTTCCCTGCAGTTAAATGTTGTTCTGGAATTTACTTCCTCGTAACCCTGTTCAGAATTTTCTTTACACATACTTATAAGTTATTATCATTGTTTACTGTGAAAGGTAGGTTCTACCACCGCAAGCCCTTCAATGGCTCGGATACCTATAGGTTTCACCTTGACGGCTCTGCAAAGGTTTTAGAATTCATTTCGTCTTTCCATTTAACCGATAAGTACTGTGGAGCTTTAATCAACCACATTCATGATTTGTTCAGTTTCATGATTCTCGTCCTTGCTTATCTGCAAGCGAGGTTTGTCCTTGCTATTAATCGACCAACAGCTACTGCTACTGGTTTACACAGTCAATTTTTCATTTTGAAGCTATGCTTCTCAGTACTATTGTATAGGGTTTATATTTATAAGAAAAAGAGTGACATTCTTGACTTTATCCCTGCGTTCGGACTGTGCCCTCCACGGCAATGTAATTAAATTTTATAGTCTTTTATATTGTTATTCCTTTGTTTAAGAACGAGGGTTTCATCCCTGCGTTCAATTAGTACCATTCCACAACAGTGAAATGTTAACAACGAATTTTCGGATATGTGTATTATTAATTTTGTTTTAAATCAATACAGTTTATCATATATTTCTGAAATTTACTCGAGCTTTAGTAGAACTTAAATATAGGTTTTCTACTGTACTTAAGCTGAGAATGAATATCAAAGAATGAATCCATTAATCAATATTTTTTTTCTTCTCCCATACTATTAGATTAATGGCGATGCTGATAGTTTATTAGAACTTCTCCAATGTTGTTTAACTTTAATATCTATGCCATAGTTCAGTCTTATTGTAGAAATATTTGTACAGTAAACCATTGTCTCCTTTATTTGTAATAATATTGGGGTTTATCTGTGTTTTTTATACTGAGTTTTTCCTTTGTGATAGAATGATATTTTCTGTAAATTTTTAACTCATTATTAAAGACTTTCTCTAGCATTGTTACATACAAATTGGTAACCCTATTTAAGAATTTTAATTAGGGTTATACTTTTCTTTTCTATTTACTATCTATTTCTTTCAGTTCGACTGTATTTCTGTATTCAGACAATTCACAGAAAATTTCCGGACCATACTGTTCGTGTAGTATCATAGTATTAGAGGACGATCTACCCAGAACCTTTGCCAGAAGGGTCGAGGTTTAAAGTCCTCTACCTTTTGTACTTAACTAGCTTACACTTGTTATAAATAATTTTCTATTAACTATAAAAACCATAAATAGATTTTACAGTAATATTTCAACTGAATATTTAGAATAAAAACCTTCAAATTCCAAATCTCAATTACAACAACAGAATATACTTATCTGTTAGCTTCTCTATGACTGATATTTTATTGCCTTCCGTCCGCGAGTGAGGCTATTACGTCCTCCAACTCTCCCCCGTGCTCCAAGTCTGGGATTCGTGGTGAACAAGAAACCTGGAAGAGATCTCGGGACAATCCGGTCCAATCTCCAATTCCAGTATCCACAGAAAAACTGACCATTCCACTAGTACCACTAGTGTAGAATTTTCTATCAGTACTTTCTTAATTTTTCCTTTAAAAAACTGGGAACCCCCAAACCTCACTTGGATTCCATTTTTATCCTCAGAGGTTGGGTAACTGTTCCAACTGAATTCTTTTCAACCAATTTTCAGATCTTGAATTTTTTTTTTTTTTACTATCAGTCTTTTACTTATGGAACTAATTCCATAATCAGTTTTCTTTTTATTATTCAAGGAATTAAATATCTGTCCACAAAATTTATTTTTCAATATAATAAAAATAATTGTTTGCAAAACTTCTAATAATCAGCTTAACAACTAGTTAACAAATAAACCAGTGGTTACAAATTCCCCTCCTGGAAGTGAACAACATCCCTGATGTTCGCGTTTTGCATCAACAAATAGTTTAGGATAGGCTTCCCGAACAAAACCTTCATCCTCCCAGGTAGCTTCCTCCGGGCGAAAGTGCTTCCAATGCACTTTAACCTAGGCGATGGTTCATTTCCGGAGCATGATTTACCTTCGATCTATTATACTGTGAGGTTCGACCAGAAATTATCTGTCAGGCTCGACCTGCAACATAGATTTTTAATCAGTTTGTTTTGCATAAATCTTAACATTTTTTAATCATTATGGTATACATATTCTACCTGAATATTTTGCCAGTGAATTATATATTTTGAATCATGTATGTATCTTTTCAATAGTGATACGTGAAATACGTTATGCACTTGAATATGACTAGGCAAATCCAAATGGTAAGCCACAGGTCCTACTCATTCCAATATTTGGAATGGACCATAGAATCTGGGGGCTAACTTGGCACAAGATGCCCATCAAACGGTGCTTTTCTTTGGCTTGATCCTTACATGGAGATGATCCCCCACTTCAAATTCCCGATAGGTCCTCTTCTTGTCTGCATATATCTTTTGTCTGTCCTGTGCTGCATTCAAATTTTGTCAGATTTTCTTTACTTCGCTTTCCTTTTCAGCCAACATGTCGGGTCCAAGCATCAACTTGTTTTCCGAGCTGCTCCAATTAATAGGAGTTCTACATTGACGCCCATACAATGCTTCAAATGGACTCATCTTGAGTAATTCTTGATAGCCATTGTTGTATGCGAACTCTATGGTAGGAATCATAGATTGTATTTATAGGAGTGGGCTCTATAATTTCAAAGGCGGCCTTCGGTCAGAGTTTGATGTGTGGTGGACAAGTAGGCTTCGGCTTTCGTAATTGCTGTCAATTGAACATTCGTGAAGTTCCTCTGTTTCAATGCCATGTCATATTTACCACGTCATCATTTGCATTAATGTACGTCCACGTGTATTTACCTTTTCTGACAGTTTTTTTTCTTTCATTTTCCTATAGGTTAAAAGTGTACATTGATACGACAAAATGAAACTTTCAGTGGTAAAGTAGCCATTAAAAAAATCACTGCTCTCTACATAAAATTGATACTTATTTTTCCAGATTCTCATGATAGAAATTATCTTCTGTGCAAATGCTGAAGCGAATGAAATAAATGTGCGTAGAGACTTATCATATTTCATGGTTGAAAAAAGTTACAGTAAATTTTGGAGCTCTTCCGAAGATTCTTGTGGATAAATTTATGCCAGTGGTCAGCACTCTTGTCAATAGAAGTTCGATTTTGAAAGCTTCCTCCTGCAAGAAATTCGAGAAAGTATTATTTTCCAGCTATTTCAAATTAATTTATTTAGAATTTAGAATTTAAAATTTTAATTATTGAATTTTGTAATTTTGTAATTAATTAAAATATTAAATTTATCTGAACATATACTTTTTTTCTATAAATATATTTGTTTTAGTTAAAAAAAATATATTAAATGGTTTTTAGAAATATTTATAAATTTAATAATAATAAAAGTTGTTCTATATTAAAATTTGTTCTATATTTTGGAGTTTTAGGTGTTTGAATCTGGTGAAAAAATTTGAGGTGAAATCTTGATTTCTGTTATTTAAATTAGTTTTTTGATAGTATATATGGATTCAACATCCTAAAAAACTTCTAGGGCACTTTCATTGTGCAACTTCTATTTTCAATGAATTCCTAGTAGATTTTAAAGAAATTAAACCAGAAAATTCCACCTAAAAAACTTTCAAAAAATCGCATTAAAAACAACTGGTTAAAATTATTTTTATAATTAGAACTCATCATTATTTCATTTACAAAAATATCAATTTAAAAAAAAATAAACTAAACAATTAAATTCAAATTATTGACCTACTATTTTTTTTTATCTAAAAAATAATATGGATAATTACAATTTCTTAGTTCAATTTCATAATAATTATAAAAATGATTAAAAATAAAATAAAACCAAATTCTTTTACATTGCGTCACAAATATTAGTTATTATTTTATATGTGAATATTGATTGTGCATCTCTCGTATATTAATTTGCGAATGTTCAAAGGAATTTGGGTATAAAATATTTTTTAAAATATTTATAAATTTAATTAAAAAAAAGCTGTTCAATATTAAAATTATTAAATATTATTTTTAAGATTAAAATTAATATTAAAATTATTAGATATTTGTAACATACATCGATAACTTCACATGGGAATGTAATGAGTTAAATTTTTTACACAAGTTACTCATGGGTACTATCTGATCACTATTAAATATTCCTTACTCATCATTAGATAAAATGTTCACCAGTTCATAGTGTAACCTTAAAATAAGAATATTAAGTTGCTTAACTAGTTGCTTAACCATTAACAACCTCTATTGTAGTACATTAACATAAAACTCTATGATGTAACCTTGCATTCATTTCATTATTCATGTAGTCATCACATACTTGGCATTATGAACATCACAACAAGAAATGAATCAACATCATCATCTTGACACAATAATCAATCACATCATTGAACACCAATATACCATGGAAACCCCGTAGGGTGAAAAATAGCAAACGTTTAATTTTATTATTAAACGTTCGTGAGGGTGTTCAACCCTCACTTAATGGCATATAAGGGAGACCATCCCTTAACCATCATTATAAATCTTACAAATAAATATACAAATATCTAGCTTAAAGCCATTACAATAAATAAGATAGCATTTACCCACTAATCTTCATATCTTCATATCTTGGTGGCATGGATGTATCTACAATGTCCATCCTACGATCATCCTGCAACTCACACTCATCTGCATGAACCATAATCATTTACCTACAATGGACGATCCTACATTGGATCATCCTGCAGCTCACATTCATCTGCATGAACCATAATATTTTACCTGCCACCATGTTAAGCTTAATATTCCCTTTGTACAAGTCACCTTCATTCTTTGCTAATGTTGCCTTCAACATATATTGATGTCAAGATTTCATAAAATATTAATCAACCATTTCATAGATCTATGCTAGAGAAGCTTCTCCATTTACTCATGTATATTCATGACATGAAAGTAAAATATCTTGACCTGCTTCCTTTAACAACACATACTGCATATGTGCTAGTTATAAGTCATCACATTAACTAATGTTTCCCTCGCATAAGCACACATTCCTGCAGGACAATATAGCTACATCTCCCATAATTTCTTTAAAAGAACTGATACATCAGTTACGATATCCGTGCATGCATTTTACATAAATTTAATCAAAATAACTAACCCTTAAGCTGTTACTTTTGGTGCATGAAAGGAAAGCTAACATTACAAATGTTGTTCCCATGCGTGCAAATGCATATAGATTCCAAAAGAGTTTTCCCAAATGAATGCTTACACAACATAGCACATAGCTTCGTCCGTGGGGTCTTGGTTAAACGGTGATGAGGCGGGCTATTATAGCACTCATCACAGGTTCAATTCCCTTTCCCGATCGGGGTGATGTATTTGGACATGTTGATGAAAATAGAGTAAAAAATGAAAAAAAAAGAGGAAAAAAAAGTGAAAAATGAAAGGAACTACCAAGCTTACAAAAAAAAAACAGAGCAGATAGCTTCCAAAAGAGTTAGCATTGCTTAACAAAAAAGAGCATGCAACCCCAAGTTTTCTTTTTTTACACTAATGTAAATAAGCAAACAAATACATGTCTTACTTTTCAAAGATTATACTAACAATCATTTCCAATGTAGTTTAACACAACATGTTATCCTTCCCACATACAAATATGTATATTATTTCCAATGAAAGTTAATACATATATTGCATGCCTATGCATGATCTTCTTCCAAAAGGAATTAACATCATAATCATGATAATATAAAAGTAATCACACAATTTGTTCATCTAAAGAAATATAACTGAATAGTTCCTTTAACCATGGATTTATTAAATATCTAATCTTTACCAACACCATGGTAATCTACCCATGGATTTATGAAATAATTAATCTCTACCAACACCATGGTAAACTACCGATGGATTTATGAAATAATTAATCTCTACCAACACCATGGTAAACTATCCATGGATTTATTAATTCATTAATATTTACCAATACCATGGTAAACTATCCATGAATTTATTAAATAATTACTATCCATGGATTTATTAAATAACTAATATTTACAACATGGTTAATGTATGCATACATATTCATAAAAAAAACCTCTTCCAAGAATATCAATCTGGGAAATTTTTTCTCTTTTCTTCTTTACCACACATGAAAATATTTCAGGATTTACCCTCTTTAACCAATATTCTTTTTCAAGAAAAGAACTTGGATTTCTCATCATTTCATTTCCAAAAACTAGGAAATTTCTTTACAAACATCCACAAACAACTATATTAGCATTGAGACTACATGATACAAAACCCTTACTATCTTACATATTACAAACAAGTTGTAAGACCAATATTTTCCTTTTAAAGAGCCAAAAGAACCCTGGGATTTTGACCAGAATGAGGCCGACATTTCAAACTAACCAGTTACGAGCCTACTGGCCTCGTACACATCTAAAGAACACAAAAAAATAGACATAATATCTATGAAGAAAAGATGACACATGTTTCCAATATTTCGATGAAACCATCCTGGAAGAGAGCTCAAGTAGTACCTAGAAATAGACGCAGAACGAAAAGAAGTCATTTACACTCTTAATGTTTCCATTCAGCAAGGGAAGAAATGGGGAAAAGTTGAATACTTGTAGACAGATCAAAGAATAATTTCATAAGGATTATAGAAACCCTAGAAAAGATAAATGAAGCATATTTTTACATTTACTAAACCAACATAATAGTAGTACTCAAGACCTTTGGAATCCCAGTTCCTCTGTAAGCATAACTTCGTAGTGCAAAATAAAAACAAAGACCCTTCGCCAATATGAGGGTTTACCTAAAGATTAAATTCCTCCATGCATCCTACATTTACCTCCTGCAACAACATTTCGACAACATGTCGTCGATTGATATTGCCATTCACAAGAAAGAAGAAAAAGTGCAGTAGGTGTCTCTTGATAGGGAATATTAAGGAAAAATAACGGAAAACCTAAGCAATGCCCATAAACTCAACTATTCCAAAACAATCCATTCCTTTCTTCACATACTGTTACTAATGACTTCCTTCATCCGTAAGAATGCATTTCATATTGGATAATACTTGGCAGTTGCAACTGCACGAATCGTAAAAAATTCTTAAAAAACTAATTCCATATTAATAATATTTGTTATTTAATCCCACGTCTAGTTATGTGGTTTTTAGGGATGTTACATACCCCCCCTGTTAAAAGAACACCGTCCTCGGTGTGATTATCTCACTGAAATTTAAACTTTATACTCATGGTATAATAATATAAACAACCTAAAGGGGGTCTTTCCCCTTCGCAATGAAACACTTTCTTTTCCTTAAATGCCATTAATTGAAACAATAATTTTTTATCCATAGTCATAAGCATGTATAGCTCAAAAGAATATTCCGTTTCCATTTTTTTAACCACTTGTCCATTATTCAAACTCATAAAAATATAAAAAAATACTATACCAACTTACCATTACTTACCAATTACTATTGGAAGTAATGACGGCTTTTACACAAGCTCTCTGAGAATGGTTAAACAACCCATCAACACTCCATGGAAAGAGCCTGTAATGCATGACTAACAAATTCAATCACATTAGTCACATAGTTTCAATCAAATGAAATATTTGAAACTATCAAACGTTCATTCAATATCAAGATATGTTTTAATCAGAGTACTTCCACAAGTACTCAGAGAGCACCAACCCTCTAATCAATGCATCACGTGCACATTGTCTTGGCTCTTGCTAAATAAATCCACACAGTACTTCAAAAATTACTCAGAGTGCACCTTGCTCTCTAATCATACCAATGGTCAATCAATGCACCATAGGCATATCCTAGCCTTTGCTAAGACATTCAAACAAATTAGTAATAAAATAAATGAACTTATACTTTTAGTAATTCATTTCTGAGCGCTAAGCTCCTTTTCTCTTAATACCTACATAAGATATTTACACAATCATATAAAAATTAATTTAATATAACACATAACCTATTACTTAACTTGTTCCACTATGAGAACCACAATGGTAAAAAAAATTCTCCTCCAACCCATGGGAGTTGGTTTTTAGAACCAAATCGAGTCATTTTGACATCTAGACAGTCATTTGACAAAAGACCATTCCAGGTCCAGTATGAATTCCTCTTGGAAACATCATGCCTATTCCTCTGACAGCGTCTCGTCTATGAGAAATTTTGGGCCACCTCCAACAGGCTCCAAAATCAATAGAGTTTCCTAAGGTTTTTCCCCTTCACCATCTTGGCCAACTCTCTTCCCTACTGAGATCATATATCTCTAGGGAGAGGAAATCTGGGCAGGTAAGCACCATCAATCCCTCCGGGCAGGCAAATACCATAAACCAAGGCCTTCTAGCCTTTCACAATTGTTCACAACTATTTGGCATGTTAAATTTCTCTTTTAGCATTGTTTCCCATAGTAAATTACATACATTATACATAAATAAAAAGAAACTTTATGTACATCATACATCATACTTGGCCATTCACACAGGTCTAATGATATCTAGATTAACAAGAAACATGACTAACATACATGTGCTATACATTATTATTTCCCAAATAAAAAAATCATGCACATTATAACATGATAATTTAACATTTACTGTTGTAATTCGCATTGCAATGTTTGTGATGTTTTTACTTTCAGGTTTTCTGTTGTCATTAAGCTACCCATGTGTTGGGGCCCTTGTTTTGGAAACCCATTTTGAATATTTTGAATTTTGAATACAAGAGGGCTTTTTGGGTTACGACATGATGACACATGGCAATCGCGACCAAGTCACAACTACAGCAAGTCGCAGAGCTATCGAGGTGGCGCAGAAGCAAGAGATAGCTGAAGAAAGCAGATGCATGAGGATATACAGCAGAAGACAGAAAGCGGAACACGTAGACAACAAGAGAGAAGCCGGAAGCAGCTGAAGAAGAACACAAAGAGGAACTAACAGTTGCGATAGTGGGTGAATAAATAGCAGTCACCCGGACGAAAGAAGATATATGCAACAGGAGAAGGAATGCAAAGCAAATGAAGGAGATCGGACATGATATCTCTGTAGTTCCTAGGGTTCTCTCATTTACCTTTCTGTTATGTAAGGTATCTGTATCAGACTATAAGCTCTCCTTGCGGAAGCTATGTAACTATGGATGTGGATGAAGATATCAATACAATTGCAGGTTGCTGTTCTATTGTGTAATTCATATGCATGCATCATAGTTATGGAGATTTAAAGTTTTATTTGCTTAAATACCTACTCGCTCTATGAATGTTCTTGTATATATTCCTATGTTTATGAAATCAAATCAATGATAATCATGAGATGCGGATCCTTCCCCTGCTATCAATCTATTCCCCTTCTACATGTGGTTGCGGCACGCCTCGGGTGAGACTCTCTGCTCCTCGGAGTAGGGTGATAATGCCGTCGTGGTTCTAGACTACAGCGGATACCTTTGTTGGCCTCAACCCTTGAACCCGGGTCTTGCCTGTGAGACATGTTTCCTCGCCAACACCATGCTTACTATAAAAAACAATGCTAATCGTAAATATGCATTTCTTAAGCATGCATTATCTTAGGAAATTATTTTAATTTTCTACATAAAATGTTTTCATGCATAGAATTATATACAAATATTCATTAATGTGTATGTGTCAATAACGAGGGTACGAGTGCAAACATTTCCAATTCTCATAATGTTTTGTTACCAACAGACTAACACATGAAATAATTACCATAATCACTTGTTCACAACTTCCAAATAGCTTTAGTAAAAATCGATTTGTGCATATAACTTTCATTAGTTAGTCATTCATAAATACTCAATGTTATTAATAATATTAATGCATCCATGATGACTCATTCAAAAACGAGTCAATCAACTAGTCATTATAGTCAAGTCTCACTACTTGACCCATTAAGTATTTTTAACATCTAAAAGGCTTCATTCAATTTAATTTTAAAACACTCTATCATCTTATATAAGGACTTTCCTCACCTATTGCATTCATGCCTTAGTTTCACACACCATCACTATACACATTCATCTTTTTCAAGTAGTGCATGGTAACTTTAGTTATGTTCACTAAATGCATGAGTAATATGTCATATAACCAATGTTAATAAACAACTCTCACTTTCACTAGTGAGTACTCAGGTTGTTCATAAATACAACAAAGGTTTTATTGTCTTCTCACTTTCACTAGTGATTACCCAGGTTGTTCATAAGTACAACAAAGGTTTTATTGTCCTTCATCCTCAACAAGATTCCAATGTTACGAAAACCGTTTTGCAACAACATTTATTACTCATTAATCTTTAATGTAGTTATAAACATGAATCACACATCTCATGTCAAGATTATACTACTGCATATATTATTAAATATGTAGATTTCTAGAATCATATATTGACCAGTGGATTCATAATCCATACCTAACTGGATTTCAGCTTGTATCACTAAAATGCTTAACAAATCCCGAAGGCGCCAGTGCTGCAACCTGTAGCTCTGATACCACTTGTAACATACATCTATAACTTCGCATGGAAATGCCAGGAGTTAAAAAAAAATTATACAAGTTACCCACGGTAACTATCCAAATCACTATTAAATATTTCTTACTCATCATTACAGAGAATGTTCACCAGTTCATAGTGAAACCTTAGTGTAAGAATAGTAAGTTGCTTAACCATTAACAACCTCTATTATGGTATATTAATATAAAACCGTATGAGATGCTTGCATTCATTCCATCATTCATGTAGTCATCAACATTATGAATAACACAAAAAGAAAGGAATCAACATCATCATCTTGACACAATAATCAATCACATCATTGAACACCAATATACCATGGAAACCCCGTAGGGTGAAAACCAGCAAACGTTTAATTTTATTATTAAACACTCATGAGGGTGATCAGCCCTCACTCGATGGCTTATAAGGGAGAGCATCCCTTAACCATCGTTTATAAATCTTACTAGGAAATATACAAATATCTAGCTTAAAGCCATTACAATAAATATGATAGCATTTACCCACTAATCTCCATATTCGTATCCTTGGTAAGATACCTACAATGTCCATCAGATGATCATCATGTGCCTGCATACTCATCCAGAAGAACTAAGAACGATGATTTTACACAGACCATCGTACATTGGATCATCCTGTAGCTCACACTCATCTGCATGAACCATAATCATTTACCTACAATGGACCATCGTACATTGGATCATCCTGCAGCTCACATTCATCTGCATGAGCCATAATATTTTACCTGCCACCATGTTAAGCTTAATATTCCCTTTGTACAAGTCACCTTCATTCCCTGCTAATGTTGCCTTCAACATATATTGATGTCAAGATTTCATAAAATATTAATCAACCATTTCATAAATCTATGCTAGAGAAGCTTCTCCATTTACTCATGTATATTCATGACAGGAAAATAAAATATCTTGACCTGCTTCCTTTAACAGCACATACTGCATAGTATGTGCTAGTTATAAGTATGCATACATATTCATAAAAAAAAACTCTTCCAAGAATATCAATCTGGGAAAACTTTTCTCTTTTCTTCTTTACCACACATGAAAATATTTTAGGAGTTACCCTCTTTAACCTATATTATTTTTCAAGAAAAGAAGATGTATTTCTTATCATTTCATTTCCAAGAACTAGGAAATTTCTTTACAAACATCCACAAATAACTATATTAGCATTGAGACTACATGATACAAAACCCTTACTATCTTACATATTACAAATGAGTTGTAAGACCAATATTTTCCTTTTAAAGAGCCAAAAGAACCCTGGGATTTTGACCAGACTGAGGCCGACATTTCAAACTAACCAGTTATGAGCCTACTGGCCTCGTACACATCTAAACAACACAAAAAAAATAGACATAATATCTATGAAGAAAATATGACACATGTTTCCAATATTTCGATGAAACCATCCTGGAAGAGAGCTCAAGCAATACCTAGAAATCGACTCGAAAGGAGAAGAAGTCATTTAAACTCTTAATGTTTCCATTTGGCAAGGGAAGAAATGGGGAAAAGTTGAATACTTGTAGACAAATCAAAGAAGAATGTCATAAGGATTATAGAAACCCTAGAAAAGATAAATGAAGCATATTTTTACATTTACTAAACCAACATAATAGTATTACTCAAGACCTTTGAAATCCCAGTTCCTCTGTAACCATAACTTTGTAGTGAAGAATAAAAACAAAGATCCTTCGCCAATACGAGGGTTTACCTAAAGATTAAATTCCTCCATGCATCCTACATTTACCTCCTACAGAAACATTTTGACAACATGTCGTCGATTGATATTGCCATTCACAAGAAAGAAGAAAAAGTGCAGTAGGTGTCTCTCGATAGGGAATATTAAGGAAAAATAACGGAAAACCTGAGCAACGTCCATAAACTCAACTATTCCAAAACAATCCATTCCTTTCTTCACATACTATTACTAATGACTTCCTTCATCCATAAGAATGCATTTCATATCGGATAATACTTGGCTGTTGCAACTGCACGAACCCTATCAAATTCTTAAAAAACTAATTCCATATTAATAATATTTGTTATTTAATCCCACGTCTAGTTACGTGGTTTTAGGGATGTCACATACTCCCCCTCTTAAAAGAACAACGTTCTCGGTGTGATTCTCTCACTGAAATTTAAATTTTATACTCATGGTATAATAATATAAACAACCCAAAGGGGGTCCTTCCCCTTCGCAATGAAACACTTTCTTTTCCTTAAATTCCATTAATTGAAACAATAATTTTTTATCCATAGTCATAAGCATGTATAGCTCTGTTGACGGGAAAATTTGTCCGGCCAACAGTAGGGGATCTCCCCGGTAGAAAGTCCCAATTAGACCTTGAACCGTTTCAAATAAGGATCCCGTCCGCGGTGTGGGTCCGGCTACCACTTAAGTCACCTTCCCCTTTGGTCTCAAAAGAACTTTATTGAACTTGCGGACGCACACTTATTCACATGATACATAATACATGATTGATGCATTAAACACGTATATAGCACTATGTGTAGCAAGACAATAAACAAAGCATATACGCTGAAGGAGATGTCGTTAGCAACGCATCTTTGGGGTTATGCTTGTGAGGTATTCTGACCACAAAAGAAATAGTTCTTTATGGCGAGATGCCCCTTTACTTCCTGAAAGATAAAATGAAATGCTAATAAACAAGTTCATTAACATTCATAAAAAGAGAAATGAAAAATTGAACATCATTAACACAAGCACAGATAGCCATGATGCATAAATGATGCCATTAAAAGTGCAACTTCATTAATCAAAAGATATTTGAAACTATATGAGAAATACACATAGTGTTCGCACAACAAAACACATCATATCCATAGGGAGTTTTAACAGGTATCTTGATTCATATGCACAAGAGTGTTATCTTTCAATACAATGCTGTATATCTCTTGAGTCTCCAAAAGCAAAAGTCCTATACATTTTCCCTGGAGGGGGTTTTATAGATCAAACTTTCCCTTTGGGCTCCCTGACTCTTCGCCTGCCCGCTGGTTGAGTTGCCTTGCTACCTAGGAGAAAATTGCGACATGCGACCTGACTGGTGAGTGCGACTTGCGACCTACCAGGCAGTGCGACCTGTGACCTATTGGGCGATGCGACTTGCGACCTACTGCCACTGAGTTATGAAGGTGGGTGCACAATTGTAAGGTCAGGGGCATCAATCTGCTGTTCTCTGAGGAAATCCCGCCAGGTCTGATACTCTGCTGCTATGGGGGAAACAAGAGGGACCTCTTCTTTCAACCGATGCATGCATTCCAAAGAATTTGGGACTAGAGTTTCCCTTTTTTGAGAGATCTGGTTGGAAAGAGAGGCAAGCTTGGTATAAATCCACACTAGCGTGACAAGAAACTGACCCAGATTTTCTTGTGATGATACGAGCTCGGGGGCGGCAGCAGCTTGCTTGATGGGCTGCAGGAATGACTGGATTTCTTGATCTACTTGCTCCCAGGTCTTCCTTTCATCCAGTGCCCCTAGCGAAGGAATGTGGTGAAGAGTGTGCATCGAGTCGATTCCGCCGATCAGGTGGTCGTATGAAGACATTACTTTGTCCAAATCCTTGGATAGCTTGTCCTTGGACTGCATCTTCATACGGATTTGGACTTTGGCATCCTGTGTATGAATCCAATCCTTCTTAGGCAAATTCTCAGGAGCCTGAGGGTATCGCACTGTCTAGTCCATCATTTTATCTAAGGCAGCTGAGGCTTCCTTGAGCTGCTCGTGATTCTGCTTAGTTTCTGCTCGTGCTCTTACCAATGGGGCGACTGTTTGTTTAATGGTGAACATTTCCCCATACACCTACCTCATGGTTGCCTCTAATACATCGCACTCCTTTAGAACGGCAAGTGGAACTTCATTGACCGGGGGATTCTTGTTTCGAAGTTGTTGGATCTCTTCTTTTAATGCTGAGCTTTCCTGTTCCGCCTTCCTCTCCCGCTGCTCTGCTGCTTGTAGTCTATTTTGTAGGGAAAAGATTTCTCTACTCATTCTGGTAACATTTTCTTCTGTGGCCACAGCGAAAGCTGTGCCTGCCAAGGCTATCATCACGGGATTAGTCCTGGTATCAAGGACTATGTATTTTCCAGTTGCAACTGTGGAAGCGGCGACAGGACTTTGTGCCAGGGACCTTCTCTTCTCCTGCCGGATTTTGAAGGAGAACTGATCGAATGTGAGCCTGGTGAGGTTGAAGACCTCCTCCTCCTGCCCCTGGGGGGAATTAACATCGGAGAGCATGGTTCTTGCACCGCCTAGAGGTAATTCAAGGGGAGACACCTCGATGTCTTCTATCATTTCATCCTCCTCTTCCTTTTTCTTCTTTTCCTGCTTTTCTTTTCGCTGGCGCTCGGCTTCCGCCTTCTCATGCTCTTCCTTCCGCCTATGCTCCGCTTCTACAACTGCTTCTATTTCAGCTTTCCTCTTCCACTCGGCGGCAGCAGCCTGATCTTCTTTCTTTTGGCGTTCAACTTCTGCTTTGTCTAGCTCTTTCTTGAGTGTCTGTTCCGCTGCGGCCCGTGCCTCTTTTTCTTCTTTTTCTTTCCTGGCCTCTTCAACCTGCTTATTCTTATGTTCTGCCCTTAGGCTCTTCTTACTCTTTTCCTTGTCCTCTTTTATTTTATTTTCTCTCTCTTGCTGGGCTTTGGCCTCTACTTCTTTTTGTTGGAGAGAGGTAGCAGGCCCTGTGCTAGTCCAGGGATTTTTTTCTAGAGAGGAAGAAGCACCTCCTAACTTACGGCTCCTGTCTTCCAGGCTTTGATCATCCGGATCCTCTTGGCCAGAGTCCGCCCCCGGAGCAAGTTGTCTATCTGCATTGTACCAGTTCCTTGTCTCATCTTCTCCCAGGTGTTCTAGATGCTGGTAGTTCCATTTGAATTTGGCTTTATTGCAGTGTTCGAGAACCATCCTCTCTGGGTCGTATGTTCGGTACTCTAAAGCCCTAAGGCAATAACTTTTAATCTCTTCTCCTTCAGCCCCTACCTCTTTGAAATATTTAACTGTGTATGCGCCAATAGTGAGGGGTAGCGCGGGCCAGGGCTTCTTCTTACCTTTGGACAGGACACTGGAGAAACCTAAGGACATTTGGAAGCATACCTCTTGTATGAGCACCTTTTCTGTAACGAAGCGAGGCATAGCATGTGGTGCCCTGAACGAGCCGAAGACTCGGATGAAAGTATATTCAATGAATGGAAACCAATGCGCCACTTGGCCTAGAGTCTCCCTGGCTCGCCAAGACATGCAAGGGGCATCCTGGCCAAATAATCTCCTGAATAGGGCGGGGATGAATATTTGAGAAATTGGTTCTATATCCTATTTATACCTGGATTCCCAGAACACTTTGGTTTGTAGATGAATTGCACGGGTCTGCGTGGGATCCCAGTTATGTGCCCATCCCTCAAAATGCAACCTCGCACAGACATCATCTAATAGATAAGAAGCCATATAGAACTTAGAAGACATTCCTTCATCTGGGGCCAATGCCGAGGACAAGTTTGTATTCATTGAGGTCATCAATATACTAGCTAAGTTGAAATGGGTGCCATGCACCGTTACATATTCCATGATAGTAGCCCATGTACCGTTGAAGGTGGTGGCATCGGGGCACCCGTACAATCTGCAAAGCATGGTGGCTACTAATTTATATACTTTTCTCAGGCTGGCCATCGGATATTCTTGGTCTTTCTTGACTTTAAATTTGTCGGGCTCCGCCCACCACTACCTGATAGTGTCGACTATAGGGACTGCATGGGCAAGAGCCCATTCTTCTGTAAATTTTTCTTCTTGTTGAGGCAAAGAGTAGTAAACATGGGCATCCGAGCCTACGAGCGCTGCGAAAGCCCTGCCTTCGCTGTCTCGGATCACGAACTTCTTGGGATCGGTTTTCTGTATGATCCAGTCTATCATCTCTGGGCATGGAGATATGGTCGGATGAGCACCTGCGAGATGCATCTTGGACCTTTTGAATTTTAAGTATACTTCTCGATCTGGGAGGCCTTCTGGAAATTCCGATTCCGTTATGGCGAACTCATGGTACACTTGGTACCATCGCATGCTGTCCCCTTTTGCAAATGTACAAAGGGTATCTCTGTATATCGGGGGTGGGGACACTGGCATGTCCATCTCCACATCTTCCACTGCCAAGTGCTTGTCTTTCTTCCAGGACACTGGGGGTGCCATGTCGCTGGAATCCGAGAGAACATGTATACACTCTGTGTCTGCTTCAAGTTCACCTGTCATATTCATGAAAGAATCCCATGATAAGAACGACATGATGATAAAAGACCAATTACATTTTATCAATGATTTTAGCTGGGACACAAGAAAAATTGAAACAATGGTCTGCTGGGTCGCGGGGTCGCAGATTGAGAGAAAAAATCCAACATGCGACCTTGCAGTCGCTGGGTCGCAAACCGTGAAAAAGTATGAAAATGCGACCTTGCGACCTTGCGACTAGGTCGCTGGGTCGCGGGGTCGCAAATTTAGCAAAACCGGGAAAATGCGACCTTGCGACCTTGCGACTGGGTCGCGGGGTCGCGGGGTCGCAAATCTCGAACAATTTGGAAACTGCGACCTTGCGACCTTGCAACTAGGTCGCGGGGTCGCAGGTTGCGCTAGGGCTTCTCCAGGGGTTTTGGGCGCGCATGGCGTGGAGTGTTTTTCCCTTTAACTGGGAGAATGCAAAGCCAAAAGGGTCCAGGCAAGGTCAAGGGATAGTTCTTGGAGTAGGGGAGTAGCCATGGAAGTCTAAACAAGAAATGGTGATGATTTTGGGCACTATGGGGGAAAACAGGAATCAGAAAACCCTAAGTAATAAATACAGACAAGGGTTGAGGAAAATTGACAATTTAAAGGCTGAGGATGTCTGGGATTTAGCAAGAATAACCAAAAAGGAAAAAACAAGAGGGAAAATGGCAACTTACCCGGGAAAAACGCACGCCAGTCGACCTGTCAGAGCCGTTTCTTTCTATTCGCTGCATATGAAAAATGCGACCTAGCGACCTCCTTTATATAAAAAGGTTGCACGTGCGAGCATTTAATGAGGTCGCAAGGTTGCAACTCGAGTGATCCGGGGGGTATGCGACCTCGCGACCTTGCGACCTTGCGACTTGCGGGTCGCGGGGTCGCGATTGTCCGAAAAAATTGATTTTTTGCGACCTTGCGACCTTGTGACCTGTGACTAGGTCGCAGGGTCGCTAGGTCACGAGGTCGCGGTTTAGCCTTCTAGACTATTTACTCAGTTTTCTCTAAGTTCAAGGGGCTCCGAAAATTTTTTGAAGTGGGGTTTTTTGGAGGGTGTTGTAGAGGCTACAACAAGCTCAAAAGATTATTCCATTTCCATTTTCTTAATCACTTATCCATTATTCAAACTCATAAAAATATAGAAAAATACTATACCAACTTACCATTACTTACCAATTACTATTGGAAGTAATGACGGTTTTACACAAGCTCTCTGAAAATGGTTGAACAACCCATCAACACTCCATGGAAAGAGCCTGTAATGCATGACTAACAAATTCAATCACATTAGTCACATAGTTTCAATCAAATGAAATAATTGCAACTATCAAAAATTTATGCAATATCAAGAGATGTTTTAATCAGAGTACTTCCACAAGTACTCAGAGAGCACCAACCCTCTAATCAATGTATCACGTGCACACTGTCTTAACTTCTGCTAAAGACATCCACACAGTACTTCAAAAATTACTCAGAGAGCACCTAGCTCTCTAATCGTACCAATGGTCAATCAATGCACCATAGGCATATCCTAGCCTCTGCTAAGACATTCAAACAGATTAGTAATAAAATAAATGAACTTATACATTCAGTAATTCATTTCTGAGCGCTAATCTCCTTTGCTCTTAATACCTACATAAGATATTTACACAATCATATAAAAATTCATTTTAATATAACACATAACCTATTACTTAACTTGTTCCACTATGAGAACCACAATGGTAAACAAAATGCTCCTCCAACCCATGGGAGTTGGTTTTTAAAACCAAATCGAGTCATTTTGACATCCAGACAGTCATTTGACAAAAGACCATTCTAGGTCCAGTATGGATTCCTCTTGGCAACATCATGCCTATTCCTCTGACAATGTCTCGTCTATGAGAAATTTTGGGCCACGTCCAACAGGCTCCAAAATCAATAGAGTTGCCTCAGGTTTTTCCCCTTCACCATCTTGGCCAACTCTCTTCGCTACTGAGATCATATATCTCTAGGGAGAAGAAATCTGGGCAGGTAGGCACCATCAACCCCTCCAGGCAGGCAACTACCATCAACCCAGGCCTTCTAGCCTTTCACAATTGTTCACAACTATCTAGCATGTTAAATTTCTCTTTTAGCATTGTTTCCCATAGTAAATTACATACATTATACATAAAGAAAAAGAAACTTTATGTACATCATACATCATATTTGGCCCTTCACATGGGTCTAATGATATTTAGATTAACAGGAAACATGACTAGCGTACATGTGTTGTACATTATTCTTTCCCAAATAACAAAATCATGCACATTATAACATAATAATTTAACATTTACTGTTGTAATTCGCATTGCAATGTTTGCGATGTTTTTACTTTCATAGGTTTTCTATTGTCATTAAGCTACCCATGCTTACTATAAACAACAATGCTAATCGTAAATATGCATTTCTTAAGCACATATTATCTTAGGCAATTATTTTGATTTTCTGCATACAATGTTTTCATGCATACAATTATATACAAATATTCATTAATGCGTATGTGTCAATAACGATTAGGGTATGAGTGTAAACATTTCCAATTCCCATAATGTTCTATTACCAACAGACTGACACATGAAATAATTACCATAATCACTTGTTCAAAACTTTCAAATAGCTTTAGTCAAAATCGATTCGTGCATATAACTTTCATTAGTTAGTCATTCATAACTACTCAATTCTATTAATAATCTTAATGCATTCATGACGACTCATTCAAAAAAGAGTCAATCAACTAGTCATTATAGTCAAGTCTCACTACTTGACCCATTAAGTATTTTTAACATCTAAAAGGCTACATTCAATTTAATTTTAAAACACTCTATCATCTTATATAAGGACTTTCCTCACCTATTGCATTCATGCATTAGTTTCTCACACCATCACTATACACATTCATCTTTTTAAAGTAGTGCATGGTAACTTTAGTTATGTTCACTAAATGCATGAGTAATATGGCATATAACCACTGTTAATAAACAACTCTCACTTTCACTAGTGAGTACTCAGGTTGTTCATAAATACAACAAAGGTTTTATTGTCTTCTCACTTTCACTAGTGATTACCCAGGTTGTTCATAAGTACAACAAAGGTTTTATTGTCCTTCATCCTCAACAAGATTCCAATGTTACGAAAACCGTTTTGCAACAACATTTATTACTCATTAATCTTTAATGTAGTTATAAACATGAATCACACATCTCATGTCAAGATTATACTACTACATATATCATTAAATATGTAGATTTCTAGAATCATATATTAATCAATATGTAGATTTCTAAAATCATACCTTAACTAATGTCCATTAGTAGCAGACCTCAATTTCTTTTCGCCTAACAAATCCCAAAGGCACCAGTGCTGCGACCTTTAGCTTTGATACCACTTGTAACATACACCGATAACTTCACATGGGAATGTAACAAGTTAAATTTTTTTATACAAGTTTCTCTCGGGTAACTATCCAATCACTATTAAATATTCCTTACTCATCATTAGATAGAAAGTTCATGAGTTCATAGTGTAACCTTAGAATAAGAATATTAAGTTGCTTAACTAGTTGCTTAACCATTAACAACCTCTATTGTAGTACATTAACATAAAACTCTATGATGTAACCTTGCATTCATTTCATTATTCATGTAGTCATCACATACTTGGCATTATGAACATCACAACAAGAAATGAATCAACATCATCATCTTGACACAATAATCAATCACATCATTGAACACCAACATACCCTGGAAACCTCGTAGGGTGAAAACTAGCAAATGTTTAATTTTATTATTAAACGTTCGTGAGGGTGTTCAACCCTCACTCAATGGCATATAAGGGAGACCATCCCTTAACCATCGTTATAAATCTTACAAAGAAATATACAAATATATAGCTTAAATCCATTACAATAAATAAGATAGCATTTACCCACTAATCTTCATATCTTCATATCTTGGTGGCATGGATGTACCTACAATGTCCATCGTACATTGGATCATCGTGCAACTCACACTCATCTGCATGAACCGTAATCATTTACCTATAATGGACCATCGTACATTGGATCATCCTGAAGCTCACACTCATCTGCATGAACCATAATCATTTACCTACAATGGACCATCGTACATTGGATCATCCTGCAACTCACATTCATCTACATGAACCATAATATTTTACCTGCCAACATGTTAAGCTTAATATTCCCTTTGTACAAGTCACCTTCATTCCCTGTTAATGTTTCCTTCAACATATATTGATGTCAAGATTTCATAAAATGTTAATCAACCATTTCATAAATCTATGCTAGAGAAGCTTCTCCATTTACTCATGTATATTCATGACATGAAAGTAAAATATCTTGACCTACTTCCTTTAACAGCACATACTGCATATGTGCTAGTTATAAGTCATCACATTAACTAATGTTTCCCTCGCATAAGCACACATTCCTATAGGAAGATATAGCTACATCTCCCAGTATTTCTTTAAAAGAACTGATATATCAGTTACGATATCCGTGCATGCATTTTACATAAATTTAATCAAGATAACTAACCCTTAAGCTGTTACTTTTGGTGCATGAAATTAAAGCTAACATTACAAATGTTGTTCCCATGCATGCAAATGCATATAGATTCCAAAAGAGTTTTCCGAAAGGAATGCTTACACAATAGAGCACATAGCTTCCAAAAGAGTTAGGAATGCTTAACACAAAAGAGCATGCAACCCCAAGTTTTCTTTTTTTACACTAATGTAAATAAGCATAGAAATACATGTCTTCTTTTTCAAATATTATACTAACAATCATTTCCAATGTAGTTTAACACAACATGATATCCTTCCCACATACAAATATGTATATTCTTTCCAATGAAAGTTAATACATATATTGCATGCCTATGCATGATATTCTTCCAAAAGGAATTAACATCATAATCATGATAATATAAAAGTAATCACACAGTTTGTTCATCTAAAGAAATATAACTGAATAGTTCCTTTATCCATGGATTTATTAAATAACTAATCTTTACCAACACCATGGTAATCTACCCATGGATTTATGAAATAATTAATCTCTACCAACACCATGGTAAACTACCGATGGATTTATGAAATAATTAATTTCTACCAACACCATGGTAAACTATCCATGGATTTATTAATTCCTTAATCTTTAGCAATACCATGGTAAACTATCCATGGATTTATTAAATAACTAATATTTACAATATGGTTAATATATGCATACATATTCATAAAAATAAAAACTCTTCCAATAATATCAATCTGGGAAATTTTTTCTCTTTTCTTCTTTACCACACATGAAAATATTTTAGGAGTTACCCTCTTTAACCTATATTCTTTTTCAAGAAAAGAACTCGGATTTCTTATCATTTCATTTCCAAGAACTAGGAAATTTCTTTACAAACATCCACAAACAACTATATTAGCATTGAGACTACATTATACAAAACCCTTACTATCTTACATATTACAAACGAGTTGTAAGACCAATATTTTCCTTTTAAAGAGCCAAAATAACCCTGGGATTTTGACCAGACTGAGGCCAGCATTTCAAACTAACCAGTTACAAGCCTACTGGCCTCGTACACATCTAAAGAACACAAAAAAATAGACATAATATCTATGAAGAAAAGATGACACATGTTTCCAATATTTCGATGAAACCATCCTGGAAGAGAGCTCAAGTAGTACATATAAATCGACGTGGAAGGAAAAGAAGTCATTTACACTATTAATGTTTCCATTCGGCAAGGGAAGAAACGAGGAAAAGTTGAATACTTGTAGACAAATCAAAGAAGAATGTTATAAGGATTATAGAAACCCTAGAAAAGATAAATGAAGCATATTTTTACAGTTACTAAACCAACATAGTAGTAGTACTCAAGACCTTTGGAATCCTAATTCCTTTGTAAGCATAACTTCGTAGTGCAAAATAAAAACAAAGACCCTTCACCAATATGAGGGTTTACCTAAAGATTAAATTCCTCCATGCATCCTACATTTACCTCCTGCAACAACATTTCGACAACATGTCGTCGATTGATATTGCCATTCACAAGAAAGAAGAAAAAGTGCAGTAGGTGTCTCTCGATAGGGAATATTAGGGAAAAATAATGGAAAACCTGAGCAACGTCCATAAACTCTACTATTCCAAAACAATCCATTCCTTTCTTCACATACTATTACTAATGACTTCCTTCATCTGCAAGAATGCATTTCATATCGGATAATACTTGGCAATTGCAACTGCACGAACCCTAACAAATTCTTAAAAAACCAATTCCATATTAATAATATTTGTTATTTAATCTCGAATCTAGTTACATGGTTTTTAGTGATGTTACATACTCCCCCTCTTAAAAGAACACCGTCGTTAATGTGATTCTCTCACTGAAATCTAAACTTTATACTCATGGTATAATAATATTAAAAACCCAAAGGGGGTCCTTCCCCTTCGTAATGAAACACTTTCTTTTCCTTAAATTCCATTAATTGAAAAAATATTTTTTTATCCATAGTCATAAGCATGTATAGCTCAAAATAATATTCCATTTCCATTTTTTTAACCACTTATCCATTATTCAAACTCATAAAAATATAGAAAAATACTATACCAACTTACCATTACTTACCAATTACTATTGGAAGTAATGACGACTTTTACACAAGCTCTCTGAGAATGGTTGAACAACCCATCAACACTCCATGGAAAGAGCTTGTAATGCATGACTAAAAAATTCAATCACGTTAGTCACATAGTTACAATCAAATGAAATACTTGCAACTATCAAACATTCATGCAATATCAAGAGATGTTTTAATCAGAGTACTTCCACAAGTACTCAGAAAGCACCAACCCTCTAATCAATGCATCACGTGCACACTGTCTTAGCTCCTGCTAAAGACATCCACACAGTACTTCAAAAAGTAGTCAAAGATCACCTAGCTCTCTAATCGTACCAATGGTCAATCAATGCACCATAGGCATATCCTAGCCTTTGCTAAGACATTCAAACAAATTAGTAATAAAATAAATGAACTTATACATTCAATAATTCATTTCTGAGCACTAAGCTCCTTTTCTCTTAATACCTACATAAGATATTTACACAACCATATAAAAATTTATTTTAATATAACACATAACCTATTACTTAACTTGTTCCACTATGAGAACCACAACGGTAAACAAAATGCTCCTCCAACCCATGGGAGTTGGTTTTCAAAACCAAATTGAGTAATTTTCACATCCAGACAGTCATTTGACAAAAGACCATTCCAGGTCCAGTATGGATTCCTCTTGGCAACATCATGCCTATTCCTCTGACAGCGTCTCGTCTATGAGAAATTTTGGGCCACGTCCAACAGGCTCCAAAATCAATAGAGTTGCCTCAAGTTTTTCCCCTTCAGCATCTTGGCCAACTCTCTTCCCTACTGAGATCATATATCTCTAGGGAGAGGAAATCTGGGCAGGTAAGCACCATCAACCCCTCCGGGTAGGAAACTACTATCAACCCAGGCCTTCTAGCCTTTCACAATTGTTCAAAACTGTCTGGCATGCTAAATTTCTCTTTTAGCATTATTTCCCATAGTAAATTACATACATTATACATAAAGAAAAAGAAACTTAATGTACATCATACATCATACTTGGCCCTTCACATGGGTCTAATGATATCTAGATTAACAGGAAACATGAATAACATACATGTGTTGTACATTATTATTTCCCAAATAAAAAAATCATGCACATTATAACATGATAATTTAACATTTACTGTTGTAATTCACATTGCAATGTTTGCGATGTTTTTACTTTCACAAGTTTTCTGTTGTCATTAAGCTACCCATGCTTACTATAAACAACAATGCTAATCGTAAATATGCATTTATTAGGCACGTATTATCTTAGGCCATTATTTTAATTTTATGCATACAATCTTTTCATGCAGAAAATTATATACAAATATTCATTAAAGGCTATGTGTCAATAATGATTAGGGTATGAGTGCAAACATTTCCAATTCCCATAATGTTCTGTTACCAACAGACTGACACATGAAATAATTACCGTAATCACTTGTTCACAACTTTCAAATAGCTTTAGTCAAAATCGATTTGTGCATATAACTTTCATTAGTTAGTCATTCATAGCTACTCAATGCTATTAATAATATTAATGCATCCATGACGACTCATTCAAAAATGAGTCAATCAACTAGTCATTATAGTCAAGTCTCACTACTTGATCCATTAAGTATTTTTAACATCTAAAAGGCTTCATTCAATTTAATTTTAAAACACTCTATCATCTTATATAAGGACTTTCTTCACCTATTTCTTTCATGCATTAGTTTCGCACACCATCACTATACACATTCATCTTTTTCAAGTAGTGCATGGTAAGTTTAGTTATGTTCACTAAATGTATGAGTAATATGTCATATAACCACTATTAATAAACAACTCTCACTTTCACTAGTGAGTACTCAGGTTGTTCATAAATACAACAAAGTTTTTATTATCTTCTCACTTTCACTAGTGAGTACCCAGGTTGTTCATAAGTACAACAAAGGTTTTTTTTCATAAGTACAACAAAGGTTTTATTTTCTTTCATCCTCAACAGGATTCCAATGTTATGAAAACCGTTTTGCAACAACATTTATTACTCATTACTCTTTAATGTCGTTATAAACATGAATCACACATCTCATGTCAAGAGTAGACTACTGCATATATCATTAAATATGTAGATTGCTAGAATCATATATTAATAAATATGTAGATTTCTAGAATCATACCTTAACTGATTTCCATTAGTACCATACCTCAATTTATTTTCGCTTAACAAATCCCAAAGGTGCCAGTGCTACAACCTTTATCTCTAATACCACTTGTAACATACACCGATAACTTCACATGAAAATGTAACAAGTTAAATTTTTTTATACAAGTTACTCACAGGTAACTATCCAATCACTATTAAATATTCCTTACTCATCATTAGATAGAATGTTGACTACTTCATAGTGTAAGCTTAGAATAAGCAATTAAAGTTCTTAACTATTAACAACCTCTATTGTAGTACATTAACATAAAACTCTATGATGTAACCTTGCATTCATTTCTTACTCATGTAGTCATCACATACTTGGCATTATGAACATCACAACAAGAAATGAATCAACATCATCATCTTGACACAATAATCAATCACATCATTGAACACCAGTATACCCTGGAAACCTCGTAGGGTGAAAATCAGCAAATGTTTAATTTTATTATTAAACGTTCATGAGGGTGTTCAGCCCTCACTCAATGGCTTATAAAGAAGACCATCCCTTAACCATCGTTATAAAGCTTACAAAGAAATATACAAATATCTAGCTTAAATCCATTACAATAAATAATATAACATCTACCCACTAATCTTCATATCTTCATATCTTGGTGGCATGGATGTACCTACAATGTCCACCGTACATTGGATCATCCTGCAGCTCACACTCATTTGCATGAACCATAATCATTTACCTACAATGGACCATCGTACATTGGATCATCCTGAAGCTCACACTCATCTACATGAACCATAATCATTTACCTACAATGGACCATTGTACATTGGATCATCCTGCAACCCATAATCATTTACCGACAATGGACCATTGTACATTGGATCATCCTGCAACTCACATTCATCTGCATGAACCATAATATTTTACCTGCCACCATGTTAAGCTTAATATTACATTTGTACAAGTCACCTTCATTCCCTGCTAATGCTGCCTTCAACATATATTGATGTCAAGATTTCATAAAATATTAATCAACCATTTCATAAATCTATGCTAGAGAAGCTTCTCCATTTACTCATGTATATTCATGACAGGAAAGTAAAATATCTTGACCTGCTTCCTTTAACAGCACATACTGCATATGTGCTATTTATAAGTCATCACATTAACTAATGTTTCCCTCGCATAAGCACACATTCCTGCAGGACAATATAGCTACATCTCCCAACATTTATTTAAAAGAATTGATACATCAGTTACGATATCCCTGCATGCATTTTACATAAATTTAATCAAAATAACTAACCCTTAAGCTGTTAATTTTGGTGCATGAAAGGAAAACTAACATTACAAATTTTGTTCTTATGCATGCAAATGCATATAGATTCCAAAAGATTTTTCCCAAAGGAATGCTTACACAACAGAGCACATAGCTTCCAAAAGAGTTAGGAATGCTTAGCACAAAAGAGCATGCAACCCCAAGTTTTCTTTTTTTACACTAATGTAAATAAGCATACAAATACATGTCTTCTTTTTCAAAGATTATACTAACAATAATTTACAATGTAGTTTAACACAACATGCTATCTTTCCCACATACAAATATGTATATTCTTTCCAGTGAAAGTTAATACATATATTGCATGCCTATGCATGATCTTCTTCCAAAAGGAATTAACATCATAATCATGATAATATAAAAGTAATCACATAGTTTGTTCATCTAAAGAAATATAACTGAATCTTTACCTTCACCGTGGTAAACCATCCATGGATTTATTAAATAACTAATATTTACAACATGGTTAATGTATGCATACATATTCATAAAAAAAAAACTCTTCCAAAAAACTTTTCTCTTTTCTTCTTTACCACACATGAAAATATTTAAGGAATTACCCTCTTTAACCTATATTCTTTTTTAAGAAAAGAACTTGGATTTCTTATCATTTCATTTCCAAGAACTAGGAAATTTCTTTACAAAAATCCACAAACAACTATATTAGCATTGAGACTACATGATACAAAACCCTTACTATCTTACATATTACAAACGAGTTGTAAGACCAATATTTTCAAGAGCCAAAAGAACCCTGAGATTTTGACCAGACTGAGGCTGAAATTTCAAACTAACCAGTTACGAGCCTACAGGCCTCGTACACATCTAAACAACACAAAAAAATAGGCATAATATCTATGAAGAAAAGATGACACATGTTTCCAATATTTCGATGAAACCATTCTGAAAGAGAGCTCAAGTAGTACCTAGAAATCGACGTGAAAGGAAAAGAAGTCATTTACACTATTAATGTTTCCATTCGGCAAAGGGAAGAAATGGGGAAAAGTTGAATACTTGTAGACAGATCAAAGAAGAATGTCATAAGGATTATAGAAACCCTAGAAAAGATAAATGAAGCATATTTTTACATTTACTAAACGTAGTACTCAAGACCTTTGAAATCCCAGTGCCTCTGTAAGCATAACTTCGTAGTGAAAAATAAAAACAAAGACCCTTCGCCAATACGAGGGTTTACCTAAATATTAAATTCCTCCATGCATCCTACATTTACCTCCTACAGCAACATTTTGACAACATGTCGTCGATTGATATTTCCATTCACAAGAAATAAGAAAAAGTGCAGTAGGTGTCTGTCTATAGGGAATATTAAGGAAAGATTGATATTGCCATTCACAAGAAAGAAGAAAAAGTGCTAGATGTCTCTCTGTAAGGAATATTAAGGAAAAATAACGGAAAACTCGAGCAACGTCCATAAACTCAACTATTCCAAAACAATCCATTCCTTTCTTCACATACTGTTACTAATGAATTCCTTCATCCATAAGAATGCATTTCATTACGGATAATACTTGGCAGTTGCAACTGCACGAACCTTAACAAATTCTTAAAAAACTAATTCCATATTAATAAAATTTGTTATTTAATCCACGTCTAGTTACATGGTTTTTAAAGATGTTACAATATTATTTTTGGGATTAAAATTATTTTTATGATAAATTTTAATGTTCATCATAATTTTATTCAAAAAAATATCAATTAAAAATAAATAAATTAAACATTTAAATTCAAATTAGTTGACAAACTATTTTTATATTTAAAAAATAATTTAAATAATTCCAATTTCTTAATTCAATTTCAAATTTATTATAAAAATATAAAAAATAATATAAAACCAAATGTGTGCTTTTTACATTGTATCACAAACATAAATTATTATTTTATATATGAATATTGATGGTGCAAGGTCTCTCGTATATTAATTTGTAAATGTTTGATTATTTTTATTTTTCTTTTATGGGTTTTTATTTTTTCAATTTGTTTTAATTGAATATAAATATTTGTATAATTTTACTGTTGTACAGGAGAATAATAACAAGCTACATAGTAGCAAATATTTGTCTCTCAATTTATTCTCAATTTATATATAGTTAAATTAAAGTAAACATTTTGTTTTTAGGATGACAATTAATTGATAATAATATAAATGATAATTAATTTTAAAATTTCTATAACTAGCAATTGCATCACTTGTTGCAAAAGAAACGCCAAATAGCATAGGAAAGAGTAGCCTAGAAGAAATAAGTTGTTGCAGAGAAGGAGTCATTGTGAACGAATGAAAGGCATTTTTTGCTTCCATGGAAGCAGGTCGTGGAGGTTTCAAAGATATTGATGATAAGAGTTATCAACCAGAAAATTTTGTTATAGATATTGAAATAGGGAATTGTGGGTGAAAACATATATATAAACCAACATAATATGTTCACATATATAAAAAATTTGTTATAGATATTAAAATAGGAAATTGAGGGTGAAAATCCTTTGATGATTAATAATCTTCTGAAACAAGCATGAAATGAGGATGTAATTCAAATAAGATATTTTAAATACATTAAAGTATAATCTATCTAGCATATATGTAAATAAAGAGAATTTTTATTAACAAAAATAGAGTTTACTCCAAGTTCATCTACATATTCTAGCGTTAATTTCATGCTTGTCATAAATTTTATACTGTATATGAATAACAATAATCTTGGTATACAAGAAAGTGAATGCCATTTTAATATGAAGACATTTTTGGAAGGAGATATTGTTTTTTTATATTATGGTTTATTTTCTTTTCTCCAAACTCGGTTTATTCTTTCTCTATATACATAAGAAACAAAAAAATACAAAGTAATTTCACAATTTTAAGTTACAGTATTATATTTTATAATTACAAATCTAGTTTCTTATTAAAATATTTTACACACATCTATTTATTCAAGTAAATTATACTATGAATATGTTTTCTCCTATTATTTGATTACAAAATTATTGTACTCCCTACTAATTAAAACAACTTTATTAATAAGGAAATGAATGCCAAAGAACTGATTTTTTGATCTATAAATTATTTGTTTGATATGTAGTTGATTTTCCATTATCTATTATCTTCAAACCCCATGGGGGGTATGGAACATGGGAGCCAACTTTAGGTAAATAAACATTCACATTTTCAATTTGGAAAAAAAAAATTATAATCCTAAAATTCTTTTACCTAATCATATTTTTAAATATATAATTGAGTTCCATTTATTAAAAACAAAGGCAATATTTGGAAGAAGCAATTGTTGAATTGGTGAACATGTCTTGCTCTATGGTGTTGGATATTGGGCATAGCTTTCTTGATCTTGTATACTAGCAATTTCACCCTATGTTGCAAAGGAAACACTGTAAAGCCTTTCATAGAGTGGTGTTTGATTACCTTTCATAGAGTGGTGTCTGATTATGCACTATGGGAAGACATTTTTCTGGCACATATTTATGGAATGTTAAGGATGAACTTTGAAGTAATTAAAGCAATAATTCCTTGGGTGAAGATAGGGGACATACTTACCAACTCTTTTTTCAAATACCTCCCTTTTAAGGTGGTTATAGATCATGTTGGGGCTCTTAAAATTGTAAAGAACCATAGAAACACTACCCTTGTGAGAATTTTAAAAAGAGGTTGTTAATCACTACAAATAATTTTCTAGTTTCAAATAATGTCGGAGGAAAGAATGAATGATGGCCTCATTGATAAGTATTTATGTATTCAAAAGAAAGATAACACAAGAAAAACAACATGCATGTGACCAAGAATTAACATTGAATGATTCGTGATTCCATTGTTCCATTAAAGAGCGCGTAATTAATGATATATCACTTTTATAAGGCATAGTTTTATATGGACTTACTAAGGTTACATAAGGCTTTGTGGTTCATAAATTTCTTAAGGTGTACAAAGAGTTTGTTTAGATTGGCATACTTGGTAGATGTATTAACAAAGTGTCACTCAAGCTCATTCTAATATAATAAGATAGAGGACAATAAATCCCTTGACTGTCTCATAAAAATTATAGAAAAAGAACCAGACTTAAATGTGTTGCAGTTTCTACCAAATATCATAAGAACAGGCTCCAACAACCCACAATCATCACCAATCTCAAAATAGTGAAAAATCATTCATCAAAAAAATTAGCAAGCCTTCGCGGTTAACTCCAGTGTTTTGTTGATCCATACACTAGTGTTGACAACTAGATGCAAAACAAACCTTTATGAATGCCCTAGTTTACCAACCTTACTCTAAAATAAGATTAAGTATGCCTAATGACAACTATTTCATGGACTCATTGGCTCATAAAAGGACATCACTACAGATAACAAAGAAAAAATTTAAATTAATAAAACTTTTAATTAACAATGCCATTTACATTCCCTATAAAAACGAACTTTTCATGTGCCAGTCTTTTATTAAGGGAAACTGATCTTTTTTTCTTTTTTAATTTGACATTCTCCAACACCATAATGTGAAGTACAGAGGTCGGAAATGCTTGACATCACTACTCAAGAGATAACAAAGAAAATTTTTTAATTAATAAAACTTTTAATTAGCAATGCCATTTACATTCCCTATAAAAATGAACTTTTCATGTGCCAGTATTTTCTTAAGGGCAATTGACTTTTTTTTCTTTTTTAATTTGACATTCTCCAACACCATAATAATGTGAAGTACAGAGGCCGGAAATGCTTAATTAGCACTGCAACCCTTCAATCTGCTCCAACTTCCATCCTAGCTAAACAGTTCATATATACCTATAATAGATTGGTATATAATGAAGAACCATCTCAAGTAACTATCTTTATTGATCCACTGATATTTACTTCAAATGCAATCCTTTGTTCTTCCTCTATATCATTGAGTCATGAATTCAAACACTTGGGAAGCCATGAAACTTGATTGCTCAAACCTTTCTGCTGACTAGTGTGTTTGATCGTTGTATAATGCTCTTATCAGCATATAAAGATAAAATAGAAAATCTATCCATGCTAATACAGATGCATCAAGTCTCAAGAACCTCAAAAGTTTTTCTCTTTTTGGTACATAATATATCCAGGGTTAACATGCATCTATGCTAAGGCATTTTATTGATATAAAAACCAGTAAAATCACTAGATGTATTTTTTTGTTCATTCAAATTTTATTTTATCTTAAAAAAGGATTTGAGTATTACCTGAGCTCCAACACCAATAGCTTCTAGCTCCAATGAAATACCCATTTGGTAAGAGGATTCCGAACTGGGATTCACTAATCTTCTCCCTCTAATGGAATTTTTTATGGCCCCTCCAAAACAAAACCATACCTTATGTGTTCCAACAGGCAGGCCTGTACAATCTCGTCGAAAGAAGTTTCTTGGCTTTGTAGTGTACAATGAAGCATTTCCAAAATTGTGCTAGAATTTTCAATACAAGTTGCACCACTGCTTGAGCAAAACATGTAAGTGCCAAAAGGCCTGTATGGGCTACTTGTAGAATCACGGACAGGGCTACTTCGAGAATCAAGGACATGATTAAGAAGAGCCCTTCAAGCACCTTGAATAACAGAATCAGACACATTTATGCCCTACCAATATGGAAAAATAGTAGTAAAGGGCTGAACAATTGACTAATTTACATCACATCAATGTTATATTACTAACCTATCTCTTACGTTGTGTAAATTGTGCCTCTTATATGGGGAAGTGAAAATTGTGTGGACTTCCGTAAAATATATTGGCCACATCCGCCTCCTCTACCCCCGGCGTCTGAGAATTGGTTTGATGAGAGCTGGCTAGAGTGCTGGGACTGTGCAATCTCAAAGAAAGATGGGAACTTCTTCGGTTCCCTCATATTTAGCGGTTGGTCATTCGGTTGTCTTCGAATGCAGACTACCCCCCACAACTAATTTTAGGACTTATAAGTCTCTACAGTTTGGGTTTAGAGTGAAAGGGGATAGTCGGCTGAATAGAGGATTTATGAGCTGATTTTTCTTATTGAAGCCCATTTGTTCTAGAAGAAAGATACGTGGCGCTGGTGAATTTGGAGAAGTGCATGTCAGTGGGGTTGAGCATGGCAGAGGTTCCGACAAAGGGGTAGCTATTAGTGCTGCAGGAGAGAATAGTACCATGAACTCAAATGCTCAACATGCCATGGCTGAATCCAATTCGGTTGAATCCTCCATTCAAAGTATGTTTTTTCTTTGTTTTTAAATTTAAAGATTGCAATTGGGTAAAGTCCATTCCAGAGCATGCATTTTTCTTTTTTAACTTTGTTTTAAATTTGAAGTGTCTTTTTAGAAAATTGAAACAAGATTTTATTTTATTTTTATAAATTTGAATTGGGCATACTTGATTAATTTTTAGGGAACAATTTATTACGAGGTCAATCCCCACAGTTGCATTGGCAATGTAGACTCCAATCATGTTCCCTTAGCCTCAGGTAGAAACTTTTAGGACCATCCCTAGCCCAACAAAGATCCTAATTCTAGGTGCTGCAGGGAGGTGAGACCTTTGGAATTTACTGTGGTTTAGGCCCCAATTATATTTCCCTTTTATCATGGTGTCATGGGTGTGGCTGCGGAAACTGTAGGTTCATATATGACTAATAAGTTGCAAATTACTAGTTTTTGAGACATGATGCATTTCTCTAGAGAGGAAAAGGCATCTAATATTATGTAGAAGGGTTTTTAGGAAAAGTTTAGCAATGCGTTGAAATTATTGTGCTCCCAATTCTCATGTAGGTTGATGGGAAACATCGTTGTTGAAGACCACCGATGACTAAGAAAGAGATCCAATCATATCTTTACTAGTGTATTTGCATCTTTTCATTATATATTGCATCTTTCTAGGTGATTGCCATAGCAGGGTTCTTATCTGGCATTTTACTAAATTCTTGGTTTCTTACGTTTAGAAGGGATATATTTCATGATAGGTCGAGAAGATTCTAAGCAGTATTTCTTTAGGAGTAGTGAAAATATTGAATCCCATTTGTTGCAGCAAGAAAATACATGGCATGGAATCTAAATTGCATGAATTGTAGGTGTAGTGTGTTTGATCGTTGTATAATTCTCTTATCAACATATAAAGATAAAATAAAAAATCTATCCATGCTAATACAAATGCATCAAGTCTCAAGAACCTAAAAATATTTTCTCGTTTTTGGTGCATAATATATCCAGGGTTAACATGCATTTATGCTAAGGCATTTTATTGATATAAAAACTAACTACGCAGTAAAATCACTAGATGTATTTTTTTGTTCATTCAAATTTTATTTTATTTTAAAAGAGGATTTGAGTATTACCTGAGCTCCAACACCAATAGCTTCTAGCTCCAATGAAATACCCATCTGGTAAGAGAAGGATTTTGAACTGGGATTCGCTAATCTTCTCCCTCTAATGGAATTTTTTATGACCCCCTCCAAAATGAAACCATACCTTATGTGTTCCAACAGGCAGGCCTGTACAATCTCATCGAAAGAAGTTTCTTGCATTTGCAGTGTCCAATGAAGCATTTCCAAAATTGTGCTAGAATTTTCACCACTGCTTGAGAAAAACATGTAAGTGCCAAAAGGCCTGTATGGGCTACTTGGAGAATCACGGACAGGGCTACTTCGAGAATCAAGGAAACAATTAAGAAGAGCCCTGCAAGCACCTTGAATAATAGAATCAGACACATTTATGCCCTGCCAATATGGAAAAATAGTAGTAAAGGGCTGAACAATTGACTACTTTACGTCACATAAATGTTATATTACTAACCTATCTCTTACGTTGTGTAAATTGAGCCTCTTATATGGGGAAGTGAAAATTGTGTGGACTTCCGTAAAATATATTGGCCACATCTACCTCCTCTACCCCCGGCGTTCAAGAAAATTTACATGTCCAGGCCGTTATGGTAGCTATCATTCGTGTTGAGGTTCTCGTCAGATTTGGACAAGGCCGAGTTAGGGTCCACGGTCATGTGGAGGCGCTGGTGGTGGCTGTTAATGGCGACTGGAGGAATCATGGCCATGTGCGGGGCCTCGTCGGGTGGGCGCTTAAGGGGCTTGGAGCCGGACGAAGTGACCATCGCCAGCGGCTTCGCTGCTTGATGATGACGTTGGTGCTTGCGAGAGGGTCCTATAAGCTCATCCAACTATTTAAAGAAGGGTCATTTTTTGTTTCCTCCATTGTTGAAAATCCTAGATTTCTCAAGCTTGTATTTTTTTTTAGCGTGTCGAACGGGTTCTTGCACTGCACTTCGATCTTGGAGGTCTTGTTGCAATTATCATGACTACTAACTATGTCAGCCATTCCAGTGCTTCTGCTTCAAGTTTCCCCTGTCGATCTCCACGTAGCGAGCACCCCAGGCTTTGATCAAGGTATGAGCAGCCCCCTTGCTCCAGCAATCATGGAGCCCATGGCCATGCCCACAGAGATTCCTTGAATTCAGCTCACTGTGTCCCATGTTCTTCAAGAATTAAACCAGTTTTCAACCTCAAACTGGCTGTCAAAGACTCCATAGAACGCCATCTGCTTCGAGGCATCTGCTTCCGGGATAAACTGTTTTCTTATGTAATAGATCAATAATAACAGTTTTTAATCTAAAGGTAGAGAATGTTTCAATCGTCTAACACTAAAATCAATGATGCATAATTGTACACCTGTTATTTAGGGGAGTTGTTTTCAAATAAAAATACTTTACAACGTAATTAATTATTATAATATGTTATATATTTTATTTTAATATTATAATTTTTTTCCTACAATAACTCTTACTTATATTTTCATAATTCAAAATATATCTACCATGTATATCATATCTTACAATATAACGTAATATTATGTTATAACTTAAGCATATTGTATAGCAAAACATGTGCCTATATAATCTTTATAATTTAAATTAATTTGTTTTTCTATAATATAAACTTGATATAACATATGGTTTTAAATTTTTTATTATATTTATTTTTTATTATTTTAAAACATAATTTATGGTACAACATGAAAATCACCACGTCTCAAAGAATAACCATGTTAAGCATAATTTTTTTTTATGTATATTGTAAAGAGTAACCATGTTAAGCATCATTTTTTTTTGTATGTATGTTGTAACAAAAAGGATACCTCTAGCACTCATCTCTTTAGTTTATTTTGCAAATAATATATATGTGATCATAATGTACACCTTATTTTACTAATGAAAATCTATTTCGAATTGACAAAAAATATTGTATTTTGACCTTTATTATTTTAAATATAATAAATGCATATATGTAAAAAAAATATTAGTTTACATTATAATATAAATTATAAATCATAATAAAAAATAAATGCCTCTTCATATAATTTAATATATGGACAATTTAAATATAATTAATTATTATAGTATTTTATATATTTTATTTTAATATTATATTAATTTTTTTTGTTACTATAGCTCTTGCTTATATTTTCATAATTGAAAATATATTTTCCATGTATATGATATTTTACAATATAACATAATATCATGTTATAACTTAAGCATATTGTATAGCAAAATATGTGTCTATATAAGCTTTATAATTTAAATTAATTTGTTTTTCTATAATCTAAACTTCATGTAAAATATGGTTTTAATTTTTTTATTATATGTATTATTCTATTATTTAAAAAATAGTTTATGGTACAACATGAAAAGCACCACCTCTTGAAGAGTAAGCATGGTAAGCATTATTTTTTTTATGTATGTTGTAACAAAAAGGATACTTTTCCCACTCATCTCTTTTATTTTATTTTGCAAAGAATATATATGTGATCACAACACCTTATTTTACTAATGAAAACTTGTTTCTAGTTGACAAGAAATATTGTATTTTAACTTTTATTATTTTAAAATATATATATGTAAAAAAAATATAAATATTACTTTATATTATAATATAATTTATAATATTAAATTATAAATCATAATAAAAAATAAATGCATCTTCATATTATTAAATATATGGCCAATTTAAATATAATTAATTATTATAATATTTTATGTATTTTATTTTAATATTATAGTTTTTTCCTACTATAACTCTTATATTTTCATAATTGAAAATATATCTGCCATGTATATGATATCTATATAACATAATATTATGTTATAACCTAAGCATATTGTATAGCAAAACATGTGTCTATATAATGTTTATAATTTAAATTAATTTGTTTTTCTATAATATAAACTTGATATAGAATATTGTTTTAATTTTTTTACTATATTTATTATTCTATTATTTTAAAACATAATTTATGGTACTACATGAAAAGCACCACCTCTGGAAGAGTAACCATGGTAAGCATCATTTTTTTTTATGTGTGTTGTAACAAAACAGATACCTTTCCTACTCATCTCTTTAATTTTTTTTGCAAAGAATATATATGATCACAATGTACACCTTATTTTACTAATGAAAACATGTTTCAGATTGAAAAAAAATATTGTATTTTAACATTTATTATTTTCAAAATAATAAATATATATATATATATATATATATAACAAAATATAAATATTAGTTTATATTATAATATAATTTATAATATTAAATTATAAATCATAATAAAAAATAAATAGCTCTTCATATAATTAAATATATGGCCAATTTAAATATAATTATTTTTTATAATATTTTATCTATTTTATTTTAATATTTTAGTTTTTTGGGGATTATAACTCTTACTTATATTTTAATAATTGAAAATATATCAGCCATGTATATCATATCTTACAATATAACATAATATTATGTTATAACTTAAGCATATTATATAAGAAAACATGCGTCTATATAGTTTTTATAATTTAAATTGATTTGTTTTTCTATAATATAAGCTTGATATAAAATATGTTTTTAAATTTTTTATTATATTCATTCTTATATTATTTTAAAACATAATTTATGGTACAACATGAAAAGCACCAAGTCTCGAAGAGTAACCATGTTAAGCATAATTTTTTTATGTATGTTTTAAAAAAAGGATACGTCTACGTCTCATCTTTTTAATTTTTTTGCAAAGAATATATATGTGATCACAATATACATCTTATTTTACTAATGAAAACCTATTCAAAGTTAACAAAAAAATGTTGTATTTTAACCTTTAATATTTTAAAAATAATAAATATATATGCAAAAAATTATAAATATTAGTTTATATTACAATATAATTTATAATATTAAATTATAAATCATAATAAAAAATAAATGCAATAACAGCCAGGAGATCCATCAATGGCTCAATACATTAATTCAATATTGGTGGAGTTTTAAGATTTAATCTCACTAAATCCATTTTTGACTTCATGTAATTTCCATTAGTATTCTTCTTAGCGGTATTAGATTTGGACACGTGCACTTATAACATATTTAATTCCTACAACTCCGGCCATATCTCTATATAAACTTTCACATGAGCTACTCTTCACCGTATCATTTCATTTGTGCTCCATTTCTATCTTGCTATAATTTTGGGAACTTTTGTTTTTTTTGTTCGATATCAATGGCTGCTTCGAAGGTAGTATTAGTGATGGGATTTTTCATTTTATCTCTTTTCCTGTTCTCTCCTGTAATAGTCATATCCATAGACGATGATCGCGCCTTCGGGAAAATGGTTATAGAAAACCCGCAGGCAACAGAGACACCATTAGGTAGAACACCACTGAATCAGTTGAATTAGTTCCCTTACCATAAAATAGGAATTAGAGTCTTTTCATTAATCAAAGTCGAAAAGTTTGGATTTTCTCGATTATGACAATAGTATACAATTTAGCATGGACTTACAATATTTCAGGATCCCAGCTGGAGAAGACTGTACCAGCTTGAATAACGGCTATTGTCTGATAAAACCATGATTTTTGAGATGAACATCTTATTTTAAATACACGGACTAAGATTTCAATACAAGGACTAAGAATTTTAAATACATGGACCTGTATTCCAGAAGCAAACTGATCCATCCATTCGGGTGGGTGCTGCGAGAAAGAAAAAATTAATCAATCCTAATTTAAATAATATCAAATAAACCTGCAAATAGCATTTCCATAAAGATCGGTTTCATAGTCTGTAAGAAGGCTACAGTTTCCAACAGTTTATTCTCTTGAAGTATTGACTATGCATTGTTTTATGGCTTATAAACTTTTTGAAACAGCTATTGAGATTCGATATTGGATGTGTTTCTCTGGGCTCACAAGGAAGTTACAGTTTATGAGAGGATCCAGGATAATGTAAAGTCTTCCTGACTTAATAAACTCGTAAATTTGAGAGGGTTTCCATACCAGAACCATTAAACTTTCAAAGAAAGAAAAATGTTTTGGGTGATTTTCTGCATATATTAAAAAGCTGTGAGAGAAAGCGTCTAAATTAATCAACCACTGAAACTGACAGGGGTGTTTGGGATTTGATCTGTTGGCTAATAACTTGCTGCATCAAAAGAGCTCTGCCAATAGTTAGAGATGATGTTAAGCATTCTATCGGTTCTTTGAATACCCATTTATGGAATTTATCAGTAGTGACTTTGCCCATTAATTTGTTCAGCGAACACATAGCATGTAACAAATTTATGAACTTCAAAATAAAAAACAACAATTGAAGAAATCTTAAAACATTGAAAGACGAAAAGAACAGAACGTGCATTTATTTGACTGTAAGAAACAAAATTTATACCTTTCTCTGTAATTGTAGGGCTGAATTGACATTTTCCTAAACGCTTTGATTTTACCAATTTATCCATGCACCCATTTCCATTAAAATGCCCAGACACTCTATTTACCCTAGGCTTGGAGGATCCGCAGTACACATCTTCCCACAGGAGCATCCTAAAAATCAAAACGTAAAAAAGACTAAAATCAATTTGTATGACCTAACTATTTATGTTATCCAAAACTCATGGACCGACTGAATAAAATGCCCCCACCACAACCGTTTAAGTATCACAAATCAACACAGAATAGCATCTTTAAAAGTGAACGAACATCTAATTGAAGAACCATCCCAGGAACATGAGGATATTTTCCCGAAACTGATGTCCTTGGTATGAGAATTACGACGAATTCAACAACATTGACAAAGAAGAAATGCAGATCCATTCTGAATGACAACAGCTATTATATAAGTAGGAAAAGGGGGAAAATGTTTACCCTATCAGGTCATTCAAAAGCGTTGGGTGTTAATCGATTTTGGAATTTACACCTGAAAAGAAATCTCAGACCTCCCAATCTTCATAAGACCTCTCAACCTGCTCAATGAGGCTCTCAGCTAGTTGTTGCGACGCTGGAACAATCTCGACCCAAAAACCTAACATGCTTTCATCAGGTTAAAACTGTTTTTCTGTGTAGCTAAATAATAACTATGTTTAATCTGAAGGTTGAGAATGTTTCAATCGTCTAACATGTAAATCAATGATGTATAATAGTACAGCTGGCAATTAGGAAAGTTGTTTTCAAATAAGAACGCTTTACAGTGTAACAAGATTGTAAATTTGCATGTAGCTTATACTACATTAACCATGAAATTGTCAACATTTAGAGCACATTTGCCATCACATTTTTAGAGAAAATTAGAATAGAGTATCACATTTTTATTATCATATCTAAATTTTCCTATATGCAACAACTATCTTGTGCCTCATAGTTTAAATTTGTGCAGGGAGGGGGAGAGGAGTATCAAGGTGCAAGCTATCATAAGAAGAGAAAGAAGAATCTTGTTTGGGACATGAGAATCTTGTTTGGGACTTGAGATAGATTCATTCTTTGCACATTTATACTTAAAGCTTAATAAAAAAAAACTCACCAGCATCCTTAATTATTGTACCACCCACCTCGACATCCAATCTAGACATCTTAGGTTATTCTAAATTGATCAAAGACTATAGAATTTTTAGGGTGGTGTTATATGTTCAATAGATCAATAGATGAATAGTTTGTAACGTCAATAGATCACTATGTGGATGATAGTTTGTGACATCCCTGGCCATTTTCTTTCATTGTGGATCAGGGAATAGAATACACTCTCTCTTCAGAAGACTCTACAATATATATTGGATGAAGGGAAAGGTTATGATAACACTTGTAAAAGAACCCCTTAGGGTTATGTCAACTTACTCTATTGTTAATCACATCGTGCCAATTTTGTAAAACTATAATCTACAACAAGGACTAAGTGGGTTTTTCTTTTGTAAGTTTTGTTTGAATTGAAAAATAAAATAAAAATTATAAAAGCTAAAATTATGTAGTGAAAAACTTTGTTTAAAATTTGAGAATAAAAAGTTGAGTAAGTTTTGACATCATATAATATGAAATTTGTTTATGATTATAAAGTAAAAAACATGTAATATTTTTTTATCTACAATTATGTAATCAAAGATATGTATAAGAAATTTGATATTCATTCACAAAAAAAAAATTGGATAGATTATGTATGTAGTTACAAACTATTACAATTAAGTAATTAAAGGTAAATTTAGTGTTAGTTAAGAAATGAAAATTATGAACATTCATCATTATTGATCAAGATAAATCATTTCCCATGAAATAATTTAATAAACTATATTCCACATGAATACCATGGGTCAATACCATGTCTTGTTTTTATAGTTTATTATTATTTTTGTTTTTTTATTTTATTTTGACCTAGTTAAAATGTTCATTACATTATGTCAATATTTTTATTTAATTTACTTTTATTTTTGTGTAATTTGACATAGTCAAAATGTTAAACATTTGTGAAAATGTGAAGCTGGGTTACACTTTTTGCCCTTTTTTGAGAAAAAATTTTCATTTTTTTCGGTTCTTCAACTTTCTGAAAACTATAACAATTTTTCTGTGTAGAATTTCATTTTGCGATAAAAATAAAAGTTGTGAGAAATTTTGTTAGCTTTCTATTACTTATTTTTTGAAATTTTTTTATGCATATTTGATATGTCAACTTAGCGTTTCTTTGAGTGTGTGTTTCTTAACAATCAAAGAATTCATAAGAAGTCATGTTATGTCGCAACGTTGTATTCATTGAAAATTTGTGTTTTTGAAAAAACAAAATGTGTTACAACAATCTAGACAGAGTCTACTTTGGTTTCGTCATATTTACAAAGCCAATGAATGCATATCATAATTACTAGAATTTTTTGAACTGGTCCAATACGAAAAACTGCGTATTTTTGATATGTTTCGCGTGGCAACAAATTTCTTAACATATAAGTTATAAACTAAAAATCTAAAAGCTACCCATTAGAGTCAACGGACCAATGTAATGCCCTATAATTTTTTCAATTTTTTTTACAATGTATTTTGGGAGACACAAAATTTTGATTTCACTGAATCACGATGACCCTAAAAAATTGTTTGCACTCATTTTATTAGAAAAATAATTAAAATTAATAAACGTTTACGAAATTCCATAAAATTTATATTTCCTGAAAGTAGATTCAATTCTGAAAATGCTTGTCTTGGTTCCGACAGTTAATTAACAAATTTTCATGGAGTTTGATCAGTCCAAAGTTGCAGAACCATTTTCAGAGCCTGGTTTGCGTAATTGGTGACGCGTTAGTCCAGTAGTCCGGGAATGGAACGATGGAGAAAGCCGCCCAACTATGTTTTCCACAATATTTTAAACTAACAAATTTTAATAGGTCTAATAGAACTTTTTATCAAAAGTTCGGCCGAACTATTGTGCAAATTCGCCACGTAATTATAGCCTCAAGAAATAGATATATTTCTACAATAATAGGACGTTTTAAATGATCACAATTTTCTGTATTTCCTGATTCATTTTTATAAGACATTTTTCTGAATTTTTATAAGGTTTTGGATTTATAGATTTTTGTAAAATTAAATTCATTTTTTTTAAATGAATTTTTTTGTGATATTTTGTAACTTGTGCTATTGCTTCAATTTTTTTTAAATTAAATCTTTTGTGATATTTTTTGTAATCGAGTTATTGTCTAATTTTTTGAAGGAAAATTTTTGAACTTCATACCCTATTATCATGGGAAATCGAAGAACTTGTGTGAGAAAATATGATCAAAAAAGAGACCCTGAGGAACGTAGAGAAGAGACAAGACAATCTTGCAAAAGAAATTTAGAAGCCCTTTCAAATATTGAAGAGGAAAATCAACCTCAAGCAGAAATTGAAGTAGGTATGTAAATGTAAATATTATGATCTATTGATATATTTAAAATTTTCCTAATGTAAAAGTGAAGCTTAATTTTTATTTGATGAACTAATTTGAAAAATATTTTGTTTAATGTAAATAGACAGAGATATTCCTCAAAATATTGAAGAAGAAAATCAACCTCAAGCAGAAATTGAAGCAGGTATGTAAATGTAAATATTATGATCTATTGATATATTTAAAATTTTCCAAATGTAAAATGTGAAGCTTAATTTTTATTTGATGAACTAGTTTGAAAAATATTTTGTTTAATGTAAACAGACAGAGATACTCCTCAAAATATTGAAGAAGAAAATCAACCTCAAGCAGAAATTGAATCGGGTATGTAAATGTAGATATTATGATCTATTGATATATTTAAAATTTTCCTAATGTAAAATGTGAAGCTTAATTTTTATTTGATGAACTAATTTGAAAAATATTTTGTTTAATGTAAACAGACAGAGATATTCCTCAAAATATTGATGATGAGATACAAAATTTTGAAAGAGATATTGAACCAATGATTGAAGATGGTAAAAATATTGAAAGAAATCCAAATAAAGAAATTGAATCACAAGGTATGTACGTATATATATATATATATATATATTAAACACGTGCACATATCATTGAAATTATAGATATGTTTATTAATTTAGTTATTTATTGAATATGTACTATTTTTTCGAATATGTACATATGAAATCACTATCGATAATGAGATGTTAGAAAATGTTGACACTCACACATATGGAGATAAAAAACCTAACCATGTTATACGATATCGTGTTAACTGCATTTTTGAAAAGTATTTCTTAAATGAGCGGGTGACAGTTCAGGCTCAAATGTTGAAAGGTCTCCTATCATTAAGGAAATTAAAAGAAGCTACGACACTATTGGGTATTCGAAAATCAACCAAAGATAAAAAATGAAGGAAGATGTGATAAAAAATATGAGTAGTGCTATAAAGTCAATTAAGAGATCTAGAGAGAAAGATGTTTCAATTGTATGTAGAGGAATACAGATGGCAATGGTTTCATCAAGTACTCAAGAGAATCGTTCGGTAACATCTATGGCACGAGCATTGGGAACCTCACGAAAAACTTTGCACAAACATCGGAAATTTCGGCTGCAAATAGATGTAAATGATGAACTCGCTTGTTGGAGAGTTATTTGTAGGCAACCATACAAAGATAGACTTGGAGAAAATGTTAAAAAAATAATATATGAATATTGGAAGAACAATTCGCGTGTTTCGCCAACTGCAAGGCATGTAATGTGAAGAAGAATAGCACGAAATCAGTACGAAGAACATGAAAAATATTTCTTGGAAACCACTCAAATAAAGTTATTCAACAAGTTCAAAGAAGAGAATCGTCAAATTCATGTTTCACTTAGTGCTTTTGTTCAACAAAATCCATGAAAACTTATCACCGTATTACACTTGTTAAGGTCATCATGTGAATTTATTATATTATATATATCTTTGGATTTCAGTAGAACATTTATAAAGATCACTCCTTCCACATCGTGATTTCATATTCAAATTCTATGGGAAAGAGAAAGCGATGAACTATTTTACAAAAAGAAATGTGTTGGTGGTATGGATGCTGATGATTGTGGAAATTTGACTAAATTTCAAAACAAATATCGTATTGATATAAATGATCAATCATCATTGTCCAAATATGAAAGTGAATGGAAGATATGAATACATCAATACATTTATTCATGCAAGAAAAGAAGAATTTGAATTACTTAGAATATCTAAATTTTTCTTATAGACTTTTTGAGAAAGTTTGAGGCAGAAATTTACAAATACACCAAGCATTCCTATAGAGCCTGAAGTGCAAGACTCACAACATTCAAAAATCTCGTGAATTTTTTCCAAATAGGACCATTTTGTCAGTGATTGATTTTGCAGAAAACTACACATTTGTTCCACAAAAATAAATTCAAAGTGAATACTATCATTCTGACCAAGTCTCCATGCTCGTCCATATTCTATATAGACATGCCGAACAAAATGTCGATCATATAGAAAGAACGAGTGAAAATCGACATATCATTAAAGAATATCACTTTTATATCAGTGACGATCGTACACATGATACATGTTTTGTACAACATTGTTTTGGAAGAATTTATGATTCATTGAAAAATCATGGAATAACATTCAATGAACATTGGATATGGTCAGACAGATGCGCAGGTCAATTCAAATCTGCACGATCATTCTTTTGGTTGTGTTGTCTTCATAAGAAAACCTGCATTAAACATTGTTGGAATTTCTTTGAGACTGACCATGGAAAAGGAGAACTTGACGGTGCAGGAGCATGCATAAAACGAGCACTTCGAAGATATCAAATGAACCACTCTGCAAACCGACTTGTGAATGCTGAAGAAGTTGTTCAATGGTGCATCGCTACTCTAAGCCATGAGGGTGTTAGCCACCTGTATTTTTCAAAATATATCAGCTGGTGGCTAAATATTCTTTGCAGCCTCCAAGAAACAAATTCAAGCCTGAAATTGTTGGTGCTTGAAGTCTGATTGGCAAGATCATGAACTGCTGGGTTGGTTCCTTATACTTTGCCCATCTTTGCCTCTGTTGTTCCATAAAAATCCAAGTGAAATATTGCTGCATCCTCCTCCTTTTTCTCTCCCCTCCTTCCATCTTTTCCTCTTTCCTTCAAGTTTTCTTTCATCCATAAAAACCCCATCAAACCCTTTTATATTCCTTGTTCCTCTATTAAACCTCATTTCTTAAGGTCAAAAACCCACTTTTTGACCTATCGGAACCCTTCCCCTTTTGCAAAAAATCATTAAAAACCATAGAAAAACATGTGTTTCTATGCGTTAGGTTTTAGCCCCTCAGGCTAAGCCCCTTTCCGTTTCTCCCTCCATATGCCCCGACGACCGAAACCGTGTGCTAAGACCGCCAGGCGCTTAACCATCGGCAATAATTTATTACCCAAAAAACACCAAAAAACCTTTGAAAAAATGCGAAAACGGGTTTATTTTATTCCTCCGCCAAAGAAAACCATATTGAATCTCAACCATTGATATGGCCCAGATCAACGGCGCGGAGTTAATCTTCACCTGGTGGACCCCCCCGGTCCCCGGCGCCTGTTTCCAAAAAAACCGTGGTTTTGTGCCCGCACCGCTTTCCGCGTTAAAACGGTTTTCCCCCGTCGGCCAGCGATTCCACCCGCTGGCCGACACGTGTCTTCCACCTCACTCCAAAACTGCCGTGTCAAGTTTTTTCCCCGCACATTAAGCTTTGTCCCGTGGCCCCGCAGCGGGATTCATCCCCGCCGTCGGATCTAGACCCTCCTATCCGACGGTCCCTATTTGCCTTTCCCGCTCACCTGTTAACAAACTCGCCCGCCCGATAATTCTTGTCCGGCGCATTCGATAGCCGATCCCCACCGTCGATCTCCGCAGATCGACGGCTCTCCTTTGTTCTCCTGATTCCATTAAAAAGTCCACCTTTGTCCCATTGACTCTTCAAAATTGCTCCCGACCGTTGATCGCGATACGATCAACGGTTCCGATTTCTCCATCCACCCGCACGCCCTCCGATGCAGTTTGCCCATATAACGCAGGATTTCCTCATTTTTCTTGTTTTTTGCAGGTTTTCAAAGGGTTTTTTTTCGTATTCTACGAAATCTGAAGGATGAGAGTGACGACTCCAATCCTCCCGGTTTGTCCATGGAATTGATCATACGGAGAAGAACAGAGATATTTACAAAGTTTCATGAGCTTTGGTTACCGCACGTCCCTGCAAAGCTTGAAGATGGCCGCCAAAAATCAGAGCAGAGAAAGAGTATCAGGTTAAAGATAAAATGAACCAGACCAGTGGTTTTGTGAGAATATTGGCGGGGATTACGGCTAAGACGATTATCAAAAGCCTAATTCCCGGTTCTGAACACGTATTAAAGCAAAACCTAAAAGCATTCATCAGTCAGATCGCTTTCACCGCCATACTTTGAGGCGAATTGATTCCTCAACCACCACAGTGCCACCTATTGCCTCAGAAAGCTCAAACAGATGAATTTATTGAACAAAGATCGTATATTATGCCTCAACAACCAAAGGAGTTACTACCGCACCGGATTTCAACGATTACGTAACGTTCAAGTAGCAACTCCACAAAGACAAGAGCTCAAACACATAAGCTCAACCCTTGGCTACTTAAAGTATACCCATTAATGCAATGTAACACCAAGAGGTAATTTTCCATCAAACCTCTCAAAGGTGAAGACATTTATTCGCATTGATTGTGCTTCTGAGATCTTTTAAACAGAGCCACCTCCTTATCCTTCTATAAATACTTCCAATAGAAGATGAGTGAGGGGTTGGATTAGTTGGTTGTCAATATATTGCTGAAGGCCAGAGCTATTTCGAAAGTGGGAAAACTTTGACTTCCGTAAATAGTGGTCGGTTATTCTTTTGAGCTCATTAAACAAGAGTAGGTTAGATTGTGAAAAGAGATGGATTAAAACACTGGATTTGAAGATTGTAACCGGTTTGAAGCAATCAATACAAGTTGATTTATGGGATCCTGGTCTATGCTGATGGTGATGTTATTCTCACAGTAACTTGTTATTTTATTTTTGTTTTCAATTTGTTTCATTTTCTACTATAAAGAACAGTTTAAACATTGTTAGAGTTTGCTGTACACCAGTGACCTTCTCTGGCTGAAAAATCTTTATCCCAATGTTTTCTTCTTATTGTGTTATTTAGAAATGATTTAATTCAGTCTAAGCACAGAGATGCTGGCGTTCCCTCATCTTTTCGTCACTGCTGAATGTTGTTTTTAAATGTTACTTTCATATATGTTGTGTAAGGAATGAATCGAGGAAATCAAAGGTTAGCCCTGAGTCCCTTTCTTGTTTGCTCAACTATTTGTCTGTTTCCCTTAGGATGTGTCAAAAGTTGACTAGTTTCAAAGTACTTATCAGATCTTGGGCCATTCTGTGTTATCTTGGTGATTGTCTTGGAAAGTAACTAAGTAAAGGAGAAACTAAGATGAGGAGAAAGGTGAGCCCTGCCCACTAGTTTCTGCTCCAAAGGTTGCCTTTCAAGTTTCCCTGTGTTTTTAATCTGTTTTCTTTTAGAAGTGTATCAAAGGCTGGATAGTTTCAAAGCACTTACCAGATCCTAGTTTGCTTCTATGTTTTTCTTAAGTGCCCGGTCAAAGGCTGGCTAGTTTCAAAGTACTTACCAGATCCTGGGCTGCTCTTTGTTCTGCATCTGTTGATTCCCTTTCTTGTTGTATCACCCCATTCCATAAATCAAACTTCAAAGAGATCCTTAGGCCTAGATGACTTGCCCCATAGATTAATCTTGAACCTGGTTGTTTCAATTAAATTCCCTTATGACTCCATAGCCCAATGGATTGGAAACTTGCCATCATCTTTCTTTAGAATCAAAGCTTTTTAGTTTACGTGCAACTTCTCACCTCTGAACCTATTTGCATATATATCTTTCCGTCTCAGACAGCAACTATGCTCAACCATCTAAGAAAACCAAACAAAACCCTTGGCCTTCATAACTAGCCTAATATCATCACCCCAAACTTCAAAGACAATATCCATCTTTGTACATATTGGAGAGATCCCTCTCCGGATTCAGTAGGGCTAGATCCTAGAATCCCAAAGTTGGTTGAAATGATGTTAACTCTGTGATCGGACTTTGCCAATCTTGCTTGTTACAGAGACCTAACATTTCTGGCGACTCCACTGGGGACCTTTTACCTCAGAATCCTCATATAAACATTTTGAGAGTAAAAAGCAGCCTTTTCAAGCACTACCAAAGAATGGTAATCATGATAAAACTTGTGTGAATCAGTGACAAACTAGGTCAACCCTAGGGTTCGTTTAAGTCTTTATCTAGCCTTGGAAAATCGGCTAGCTGAGCCACAAGGATAGACTGTCTTTGTTTCTTAGCCGTAGCTAAGTTTTGAGGCAAAGCTAGGACATTCTTTAGAAACCACAAATATAAACAATTCAGAAAATACCAAAAAACATTTCAGATTGGTAGTAAAACACTAGTTTTGACCCTTGTATACGTCTTTGATGTGTTTTACCCTATACTCTTAGACAGAGTCTGGAAAGGGCTAGGTAGCCTCTGGATCTCATCCTCCTTTGGGGTGACATATCTAGTGAATGCCCTCCCAGTCAATCTCTGGTTAGAGTTTGTTGTATTTTGAGATATCCCTGAAAAGAAATGTTCCACGGACACTGTGGTGGACAGGGTGTTTCTGTGAAAACTCTCTGAACCTTCCACCTGGCGACTCCACCATCCTGAGCTAACCTCAAAGACTCCGCTGGGAAGAACCCTCATCATTATAAAATCCTTCAAACTCCGTTAGAAGACTATAAGATGTGAGTTGAGTAAACAAGATTAGTTAACCGTTTGAAGATTGTCATACCTGGTTGAACCTCTCTTGTTTAAAAGTTGGGTCTAAAAAGATAAACATTGTGGCTACTAAAAAGATTCACACCAGAGCCCATCCTGACCCCGATCCTCCTGAAATAGTTGACAACCCAGAAAGAATTCTTAGGAGGCCTCCTAAGATACAAGCCTCAAATATCTTCAGACCACCCCTAAGAGCCAATTCAGTCCCTGAAAACCTTTCAGCTCTTCACGAATCACAAATTGACTTATTAAATCCATTCAGAACTAGGTCATTCGGTGATTTAGATCAGTTAGATTCTGAGCCTACCCTTTCATCTCCCGATACCAGTGGGACTCTTGGGAATAGAGAATCAACACCACCCGATTTACATTTCTTACATAATTTAGGTGTCTCTCACCCAAGATCAGCTCAGAGATCTACTACCGTTCCATCCACTTCTGTTCATCCTTCATCCACTGTTTGAACCACTCCACTTCAAACCACACCTCCACTTGTAAACCCACCCCCACCACATATCATGGCAGCATGGTATGCTCCCTTAGTCCTTCCTGTACCATTAGTCAATCTTCCACAGGACTATCAGTCCAAAATTCCATTGTATGATGCCCATAATACCATAACAGCGTCTCAACATGTGGACAAAATGAATGACTACTTTGACAGAAATGAAATTGATGATGAGTCTGTCAAAATCAGATTGTTTGCTCAAAGTTTGGGTGGAGATGTGAGAAAATGGTTTAAAAGTTTAACCCCCCATAGTATCAACGACCTTCAAGCCTTCCATCAAACATTTTTAAACAAATGGGAAGTAAGGAAAAACCCGCTCCAAGTCCTTGCCGACTACAACAATCTCCATAGGAACCCTGGGGAAAGTGTACAAGCTTATTGTACCAGGTTCAACAGTGTGTATAATGCACTTTCCCCTGAACTGAAACCTCCTCAGGGATCAGCCTTAAACAAATTTCCTGAAGGGTTTGACCCAGACATGACATACTCACTCAGAGAAAGAGTCTTTGCAACTCTTAAAGATATGCAAAGAGGTGCCCTTTCTGTAGAGGTGAACCTTATGGAAAAAAGAGCAAGGATGAAAGCTGAAAAGAGAGTATCTTTTAGGGAGGAACCCACCCCTTCTACTTCAAGCTCAAAAATGGAAAGAATGATGGAAGAAATGATGAAGAAAATGAGCATTCTAGAGAGGGCGCAAGCGAGTTTGAATCAAAACGCTCCTCAAAACAGAAACCAAAACCAGAATCAAAATCTTAGAAGAAATCAGCCTCTAAACAGACCCAGGGAAGATGATCAGCAGATCGCCCCTCCCTTTCATCAGAACTTTTTAAGTGAGGTCGAGGAAACAAATGAAATAACAGAGGAAGATGATATAAACTTATTTGGGGTAGATGATGATGACTTTGAGGTTCATTATGACAATAAACAAGGTCTCTATACACCTTATGATGACAGAAGAGATGTTAACCAGGATTACTATCAAAACATGGAAAACGCTGTCATAGAGCCTGTTAAGGAGTATGAACTCCGAAGCAAATCTAAACAACAAACCCCCAACAATAAAACCTCTGACAAACCTTCTCAAAACAGCGCTGCAACCAAGTCTAAAACAATCAAACAAAAGGACAAAACGGTGGCTGTTGATTCTGGTAAAGATAAAGAGAAAGACACTCAAAACATCGAAAAACAGAGTGCAAACATTAGTAGTACTAACACCTCACTTAGTACTCCTGCAAAAGTAATTGTTTCAACTGTAGATGAACCGAATCAGCAAGCTGTTTTTGCTGATAAAGTGGCAGTAAACAAGGCTGAAGTCAGTATTCTGAAAAATCAAAACCTCTTTAGCCTGGAACAGGAAATCTCAAAGATCAAGATCTCTGTTCCTTTGACTGAGTTAACTGCCCAGTATGTATATAGGTCCAAAATTTTGAAGGCTTTGAACTTAGAAAATAATGAAGATACCCTCAATCTTAATGATGACCAACCAGAGCTTATTTTCGGTTCAAAGATTGAAGGAAAATTCCAAGAAGGCCCTGTGCCTCCATTTTATGTAAGCTTAAACATTCATGAAAAAATCCTGCATAATGCTATGCATGATTCAGGTGCTTCCCATAATTTAATGCCAAAAGCTGTAATGGAGAGCCTGGGTCTTGAAATTACCAGACCTTATAAAGACCTGTACTCCTTTGACTCAAGCAGAGTTAAGTGTCTAGGATTGATTAAAGATCTCTGTGTTAATCTAGCCCAAATTCCAGCCAAATGTTTAGTCATGGACGTTGTTGTGGCTGATGTTCCCCCGAAGTATGGAATGCTTTTATCAAGATCTTGGGGGGCTAAGTTACAAGTGACTATGCAAATGGACATGGCCTATGCAACCATCCCTGTCTTCAATCAAACCAGGAGACTTTATAGGGAATCTCACATGCAATACACAGTCACAAGCCAGGAGCGGCCTCAAAACTCTCCACTCTATGCTATAAACACGAGCCTTGATTCTTTTATCATGTTCAATAATGAAACACTCACTGAACAAATTATTTCGAAAGAATCCATGGCTGGGGTTAAAAAGGAGGAAAACGATGCCGAATTTCCAGAACAATATACTGTGTCTGAAAGTCCTAGCAAATTTAACACAGGTCTGGAAATCCTAGTTATCAATCCTGTGAGCTCAAAACTTGACAGTCAGAATGACAGACCTCAACCTGATGAAAAACTTGGGGAATCGAACAATACAAAGTCCATTCATCAAACTGAAAATCTGCCTCTCTGGACTATGTATTTTGATGGGTCGTGCACCAAAACAAATGCAGGTGCAGGTGTCTGGATCACTAACTCTGAAAACGATCATACAAAATGCATTTCATGCAAACTAAACTTTCAGTGTTCCAATAACATAGCAGAATATGAATCCCTCCTCTTGGGCTTGCATCTTTTAAAAAAACTAGGTGCTAGGAGAATCGATGTATATGGGGATTCTGAATTAATCATTAGGCAAGTCAATGGGGAGTATAATGCAAATCACCCCAGACTTAGGGCCTACAGGGATGATGTCATGGATCTTTTAAAAACATTTAACGAGCACACCTTATCTTTTGTCCCAAGGAAAAGAAACATTGTTGCCCACAATTTAGCCTTTGCTGCTAGAACCTGCCCAATGCTGTATGATGACACCTCTCAGATAAAATTCAGACCAGCTATCCCAGATAACAAGAAATATTGGCAGGTATTTGATGGAGATAAACAAATAGAAGACTTCATGCAATTCAGGAATGAGTTTGAACCCCACAGTTCAGATTCAGACTATGAAACAGACTGCAGTGAAGAAAATTTTCTTGGTGAAGAAGAACCGTCTCCACAGTTGGTAGATATAAACCTTCAGACTATCACATCCACACGCCAAGCAGAATTAGGTCTGAAACCTGAAACAGAGGAAATGGAAATTCTGCATTCTAATAATGATAGTCTGCCCAAGGGTTTGGCCCCTCTAGAAGAACTGTTTGATTTTGATGATATGGCCAACAAACCAAAACTAGAGCCTGTGGAAACTGAAGTGGAAGAATGCAATATAGGCAGTGAAGAAAAACCAAGATTCATTAAACTGTCTAAAACTTTACCAGCTCACATTAAACTTCAATATTTGAAGCTGTTTAAAGAATTTTCTGATGTTTTTGCATGGAGTTACGAAGATCTTAAATCCTATGACACTGAAATAATACAGCACAAAATCCCTCTTAAAGAAAACCAAACAAACAAAAATTGCGCAGAATCAACCCTGTCCAGTTGCCATTGGTTAAGAAGGAAATTATGAAGATGCATGATGCTGGTATTATTGTCCCTATTAGATATTCTGAGTGGGTATCTAATCTGGTGTCAGTTAGGAAAAAGACTGGAGAAATCAGGCTTTGTATAGACTTCAAGAATTTAAACAAAGCTTCATTGAAAGACAACTACCCTTTGCCCAAGATGGATCATATTTTGCAAAGGGTGGTAGGGTCTAAAAGAATTTCTTTGCTGGATGGCTATTCAGGGTATAACCAAGTCCTAGTCCACCCTGATGATCAATTAAAGACAGCCTTTACTACACCATGGGGCACGTTCATGTATGTGAAAATGCCTTTTGGTTTAATGAATGTTGGAGCAACCTTTCAAAGAGCCATGGACATAGCATTCTCGGAAGAATTAGGCTTCTTCATCATTATATATCTTGATGATGTAACTGTGTTTTCAAAAACAGATGAAGAACACTTAGAACATTTGAGGAAAGTTTTCGAGAAGTGCAGAAGATTTGGGATATCTTTGAACCCTAAGAAGACTTTATTTGGTCTCCAGGAAGGTAAGCTTCTCGGACATATCATTTCAGAACAAGGTATAAAGATAGATCCCATGAGGATTGAAGCCATATTGCAAATCTCCCATCCTCGGAACATTAAAGAGTTGCAGTCTTTCATAGGAAAGATTAACTTTTTAAGAAGGTTCATCCCCAACTTGGCTGAGCTCCTTAGGAATATCACAAACATGTTGAAAAAGGAGCAAGGGGTAAAATGGACCGCAGAAGCAAAGACATCCTTTGAACTGGTTAAACAAGCATTAACCAAAACACCAGTTCTCATAAGTCCGGATTTCTCAAAAGATTTTTATATCTTCTCATTTGCATCAGAACATACTATAGCTGCTGTCCTTTTACAGAAAAATCCACAAGGACAAGAGCAGCCCATTGCATTCTTTAGCAAGGCATTGAGGGATGCCCCTTTGAAGTATAATATTATGGAAAAGCAAGCTTTTGATTTGGTAAAAGCTTTAAAAGACTTCAGGGTTTACATCCTTCACTCACACATCATTGCCTTTGTCCCGAATTCAGTTGTAAAGGACATTTTAACCCAGGATCCAGATGGTAAGAGAGGTAAGTGGATTGCTGTTATTCTTGAATATGACTTAGAGATTAAACCCACAAAGCTTATCAAAGGCCAAGGTCTAGCTAGGTTAATGGCTGAATCAAATTGTGAAGTTCTTGATATTAACATGATTAATGCTTTGGATGACCAAGAAGAATTCTCAACCCCCATTGTTGAAGATTATTTTGCGAATTCTCCTTGGTATGCCGATATTGTTTATGTTTTGCTTAATTTAAACACACCGCCTGGTTTATCCAAAACAAAGGCAAGATTCCTAAAGTTAAAAGCTGTAAACTATTGCATTATTGATAAATGTCTTTATTGGAAGAATGCTAGTGGTATATTGCTTAAATGTTTACCTGATTTTGATGCAGAAAAAATTAAGCAGCAGTTTCATGAAGGAGAGTGTGGAGGCCATTTGTACTGGAAGTCAACAGCCAACAAAATTTTGAGGGCTGGTTTCTATTGGCCCACTCTGTTTCCTGATGTACATAAACTGACAACCACTTGCCATAAATGCCAACTGTTTGAAGGCAAGAGAAAATTACTACCCCTTCCTCTGCATCCAATTACTGTTGAAGCCCCTTTTCAACAGTGGGGGCTTGACTTCATAGGAGAAATCCACCCATCATCTTCTGCTCAGCACCGGTGGATCCTCACTGCCACAAACTATTTCACTAAGTGGATAGAAGCCATTCCGTGTAGACAGGCCAATGATTCAGTCATCATTAAATTCATAGAAACCAACATCCTCTCCAGATTTGGCTGTCCTACTAAGATCATTACAGATAACGCAGCAGCGTTTGCATCAAAGAAAATGGTTGAATTCTGTCATAAGTATCAAATAACATTGGGACACTCCACTGCCTATTACCCTCAAGGTAATGGACTTGCAGAGTCCTCCAACAAAAGCTTAGTGAACATAATAAAGAAACTGTTGGAAGGCAACAAGAAGTCTTGGCACACGAAGCTGATCCATGCACTGTGGGCTGACAGATTGACTCTGAAGAAATCTATTGGTACGTCACCCTTCCAGCTTGTGTATGGTATAGAGGCAATTTTTCCCAACAGTCTTGGTGTACCAGTTATGAAGATAATTCAAGAGCTCCAAACTGAAGAGGATGACATAATCAGAAGAATAAATCAGACCATTCATCTTCAGCAAACCAGAGAGGAGGTATACAACAAAGCATTACAGAAACAAGACAATATCAAGAGGATATTTGACAAAAGAACAAAGGCCAGTAATTTCAAAGTTGGGGACAAAGTTTTAAGGTGGGACTCCAAAAGAGAAGACAAGGGAAAGCATGGTAAATTTGACAATCTATGGCTTGGCCCTTACTCCATTCATTCAGTTGCTGGGAACAATGCATTTTTCTTACAAGAACTGAATGGAGCAGAATTGTTTGGGGGTCCTGTCAATGGCAGGATGCTCAAGCATTATCTTTCTTAAAATTATTTCATGTTCTGAAGCCTTTTCACCTTTTTTCATTATAAATACTTCATCCATCATTGCATTTAAAGTTATAAAAAATCAAAAATACAAAAACAAAGAAAAAGAAAAAATGAAAAGAGGGCAGGAATGTAAAACAAGAAAGGCAAGGCCCCATGCCAAAAAAGATAAATGAATCGGAAAGCGTGCAAACTCAAATGCCACTCCTCTAAACACACTCCTAATTGGTCAAACTGTTTAATCTTGACTGATTAGCTTTCAATTTTCTGCTGATAGGGTAGCAAATTTGATTTGCCAAACTGTTTAATCTTGGCTTATCAGTAGATAGAGTAGGGTAGAAATTAAGGTTCAAACAAACTCAAAATATGAACCAAAGTTTCCAAAGAAATGACTCAAAACTGTTTTAAATTCTGAGTCAAAGAATGTGAATACCTGGTTCTAATCAGCTTAAAACCTGAACCAGAAGGAAAGGAAGACACAGCTCAAAGAAAAAGCAAAAACAGAGCTGAAAGGAAAAAAGAAGGCCATAATGAGAAAATTTTCAGGTCTTAAGCTTTCTGTTTTGATTGTAAATTTTCTGTAAATAATAATCTATGTGCAGCTTGTCTTTATGCCATAGATCATAGCAAGTTAAACAATTCAATCTTGGCTTGGCTATTTTTAAATTTCTGTTGTAGAATTTAGAGAATGAAAGTTTGTTGGACTGTTTAATCCCAACAAATAGTAGAGTAGGTAGAAGAATATCTGAACTCAATTGTTTAATCTGAGTTCGGGGAGAAATAAGGAGTAGAAGTAGATTAGATTTACTGCTTTCAAAAGAATAAAATGTTGTGAATAGAGTTTGCCAATCCAAGTGCACTCTTATGAAAAAAAAAAAAAAAAATGCTAGATCAGTAGGATTGGGGTAGGTAGAAGTTGTATTGATGAAAGTCATCTCCCTTTCATAACTAATATTATTTTCAGAGGAAAACCAAGAGCAAGCAATGGGTCAGGCACCAGTCAGCATCCCAGAGAAATCAAGTCCGAATTCTTGATGCCTTCAAGAAGGCACCATCCCCAAGTGGAGCCACTGTTAGCCACCTATATTTTTCAAAATATATCAGCTGATGGCTAAATATTCTTTGCAGCCTCCAAGAAACAAATTCAAGCCCAACGTTGGTGCTTGAAGTCCGATTGGCAAGATCATGAACTGCTGGGTTGGTTCCTTATACTTTCCCCATCTTTGCCTCTGTTGTTCCATAAAAATCCAAGTGAAATATTGCTGCAGCGTCCTCCTTTTTCTCTCCCCTCCTTCCATCTTTTCCTCTTTCCTTCAAGTTTTCTTTCATCCATAAAAACCCCATCAAACCCTTTTATATTCCTTGTTCCTCTATTAAACCTCATTTCCTAAGGTCAAAAACCCACTTTTTGACCTATCGGAACCCTTCCCCTTTTGCAAAAAATCATTAAAAACCATAGAAAAACATGTGTTTCTATGCGTTAGGTTTTAGCCCCTCAGGCTAAGCCCCTTTTCGTTTCTCCCTCCATATGCCCCGACGACCGAAACCGTGTGCTAAGACCGCCAGGCGTTTAACCATCGGCAATAATTTATTACCCGAAAACACCAAAAACCTTTGAAAAAATGCGAAAACGGGTTTATTTTATTCCTCCGCCAAAGAAAATCATATTGAATCTCAACCATTGATATGGCCCAGATCAACGGCGCGGAGTTAATCTTCACCTGGTGGACCCCCCCCGGTCCCCGGCGCCTGTTTCCAAAAAAAAAAAAAACCGTGGTTTTGTGCCCGCACCGCTTTCCGCGTTAAAACGGTTTTCCCTCGTCGGCCAGCGATTCCACCCGCTGGCCGACACGTGTCTTCCACCTCACTCCAAAACCGCCGTGTCAAGTTTTTTCCCCGCGCATTAAGCTTTGTCCCGTGGCCCCGCAGCGGGATTCATCCCCGCCGTCGGATCTAGACCCTACTATCCGACGGTCCCTATTTGCCTTTCCCTGCTTCATCTGCCATCACCCGCCCGCCTATAATTTTTTTTCCGTTATCGATAGTTGATCTCACCGCCTACCTCTGGCAGACCACGGCTCTCTCTTTGTCTTCCACCAGCCAAAGCCCACCTTTGTCCCAATGATTCTTCAATTATCTCACCGTTGATCGTTATACGTACCAATCATTCATTCATCCACCCGCACGCTCCGATGTATTGTCTACATAACGCAAAGATTTCATTTTTCTTTTGTTTTTTTGCAGGTTTTCAAAGGGTTTTTCTTCGTATTCTACGAAATCTGAAGGATGAGAGTGACGACTCCAATCCTCCCGGTTTTTCCATGGAATTGATCATACGGAGAAGAACAGAGATATTTACAAAGTTTCATGAGCTTTGGTTACCGCACGTCCCTGCAAAGCTTGAAGATGGCCGCCAAAAATCAGAGCAGAGAAAGAGTATCAGGTTAAAGATAAAATGAACCAGACCAGTGGTTTTGTGAGAAGATTGGCGGGGATTACGGCTAAGACGATTATCGAAAGCCTAATTCCCGGTTCTGAACACGGATTAAAGCAAAACCTAAAAGCATTCATCAGTCAGATCGCTTTCACCGCCATACTTTGAGGCGAATTGATTCCTCAACCACCACAGTGCCACCTATTGCCTCAGAAAGCTCAAACAGAGGATGAATTTATTGAACAGGATCAGATATTATGCCTCGAACAACCAAAGGAGTTACTACTGCACCGGATTTCAACGACAGAACGTCTGCAGTGCAACCCTAACAGTACGCAGAGCCTCAAAGTTCAATATAAGCTCTCTTCGAGCTTACTTCTTAAAGTATAAACGCATTAATGCAATGTAACACCTGTAGAATTTCTTCATCGAACCTCTCGGGGGCAGGAAGACATTTATTCTGCATTGATTGTGTTTGAGATCTTTTAAAACAGATCTCACCTCCTCATCCTTCTATAAATACTTCAATAGAAGATGAGTGAGGGGTTGGATTAGTTGGTTGTCAATATAATTGCTGAAGCGCTGTAGCTATTTCTGAGTGGAAAACTCTTGACTGTAAATAGTGGTTTCACGGGCTCTTGTAGCTCTGCTTGTAACAGATAGGTTAGAATGTGAAAAGAGATGGATTAAAACATTGGATTTGAAGACTGTAACCGGTTTGAAGCAATCAATACAAGTTGATTTATGGGATCCTGGTCTATGCTGATGGTGATGTTATTCTCACTGTAACTTGTTATTTTATTTTTGTTTTCAATTTGTTTCATTTTCTACTATAAAGAACAGTTTAAACATTGTTAGAGTTTGCTGTACACCAGTGACCTTCTCTGGCTGAAAAATCTTTATCCCAATGTTTTCTTCTTATTGTGTTATTTAGAAATGATTTAATTCAGTCTAAGCACAGAGATGCTGGCGTTCCCTCATCTTTTCGTCACCGCTGAATGTTGTTTTTAAAATGTTACTTTCATATATGTTGTGTAAGGAATGAATTGAGGAAATCAAAGGTTAGCCCTGAGTCCCTTTCTTGTTTGCTCAACTATTTGTCTGTTTCCCTTAGGATGTGTCAAAAGCTGACTAGTTTCGAAGTGCTTATCAGATCTTGGGCCATTCTGTGTTATCTTGGTGATTGTCTTGGAAGCAACTAAGTAAAGGAGAACTAAGATGAGGAGAAAGGTGAGCCCTGCCCGCTAGTCTCTGCTCCAAAGGTTGCCTTCAAGTATCCCTTTGTTTTTAATCTGTTTTCTATTAGAAGTGTATCAAAGGCTGGCTAGTTTCAAAGTACTTACCAGATCCTAGTTTGCTCCTATGTTTTTCTTAAGTGCCTGGTCAAAGGCTGGCTAGTTTCAAAGTACTTACCAGATCCTGGGCTGCTCTTTGTTCTGCATCTGTTGATTCCCTTTCTTGTTGTATCACCCCATTCCATAAATCAAACTTCAAAGAGATCCTTAGGCCTAGATGACTTGCACCATAGATTGATATTGAACCTGGTTGTTTCAATTAAATTCCCTTATGACTCCATAGCCCAATGGATTGGAAACTTGCCATCATCTTTCTTTAGAATCAAAGCTTTTTAGTTTACTTGCAACTTCTCACCTTTGAACCTATTTGCATATATATCTTTCCGTCTCAGACAGAAACTATGCTCAACCATCTAAGAAAACCAAACAAAACCCTTGGCCTTCATAACTAGCCTAATATCATCACCTTAAACTTCAAAGACAATATCCATCTTTGTACATATTGGAGAGATCCCTCTCCGGATTCAGGAGGGCTAGATCCTAGAATCCCAAAGTTGGTTGAAATGATGTTAAATTTGTGATTGGACTCTCCCAATCTTGCTTGTTACGTATAGACCTTGCTCGTAGGAAACCCATCAAGAGAAGTGCGAAGGTACATTCAATTTAATTTATATTGGAAATCTAATTTTAAACATTGTATATTTATCATGCAATGATTATTTTTAATTGTATTTTGATATCATATTTACAAATTCTTTTTCTAATTTTCCATATAAAGGTTTTTCTGGCATATTGGAATCGAATACGTAGATAGATCAATTGGAAATGACGTTGAAACAATAAAAGGGACTCGAAAATTGCATTCAATTCAAACAAAGTCGTCCAGAAATGTGTTTGCATTGGATAAAAGAAAATATTCTTGTTTTTGTGATGTTTGCATAGACAACACAAAATCCAATGACGTTTGTGAAAACAAAATGTATGTGAACGATTAGAAACATACAAAGCTAAATACAAAGGGAAAAATGTTTGTTGAAATGTTTGAAGAAATGCAATCAGAGGAAACTACAATATCATCCGATGGTGATAGAGTTTCTGATCTTGTTAGAGAAGGTAACATTTGAATTACTTTCTAATGAGTTAAAAATCTAGAAATAAATTTAAATATGTATAATTTTGTTAAGTTTATTTTATTGTGCAGGAGATGTTTTTGTTGTAATCGCACCTATTGACAACAATGAAAATGTGAAGTATTATTTGATGCGTTGCACTGAAAGAAAAATGAAATTATTACAAAACTATAATGATCACGGATTTCAATATGACAGAGGGTCTATTATATTGAAAGGTTATTTTTTCAGACAAACTCATCAAAGTGGAGACTTTGTTTACTTTGAAGACTATGAACTTGATTCCATAAGTTGTCAATATAGTCACTTAGTGTGTGCAACACACATAAAGTTGATAGAAGTTCAATCAAAGAAAAAATCAAAAATTAAGAGATGGAAAATGTCAAAATCCAATCATGAACGAATTATTGAAGTTGGAATTCCATTAGAATTTTTTTGAGTGAATTATCCAACAATTTATTCTCTTTGGATTAAATATGTTTTAGAACTTCCAATACTCAACTAAAAATTGAGCTGCTTATGTTATTTGTGCAAGTGTTTGCACATGTACAAATTGTTTTGGTACAAGCAGGTGCTCTAGTATCAACTGAAAGTAGTTTTTCTATACATGTGCATTGATGAAAAATGTTATATATATATATATATATATATATATATATATATATATATATTTTTTTTTCTAGAATGAAATTAATTGTTCTAGTTTTACTATGTGCATGGATGAAAAATTATTTACGTACTCAATATATATGTTCTAGAATGCAATTAACTGGAACTAGTTTTTCTATGTGCATTGATGAAAAACTAGTTGGATTTTCTGGTAAAAAGTATGGACAATGTAAATAAATCATCTGCAGTATAGTTTTGTACGAAAATTCCTTTCAGACAAGAGACTCGGAGCACTTCTCCGACTTTTGGTGGGATTTGACCCATATCTCTAATCCTGATTGAAAATCTAGTACAAAATTTGCTTGTCCAATGGTCGGATATGTTCAATGTGCATTGATAAAAAATGTTACTTGTCTTGGATAAATATGTTCTAGAATGCACAATTAATTGTTCCAAGTAGTTTTTCTATGTGCATTGATGAAAAACTAGTTGGATTTTCTGGTAAAAAGTTTCCACAATGTAAATAAATTGACAAGGCTACCTATTTGAGTGCATTACGACATTGACCCAAATTCAACAAACATATATATGTACTAGACTTATATTTCCAATCAAAATTAAAGGGATAATTTGTACATATATCTACTTCTTTAAACTATTTTTTCAATTAGAGCTCAATTGATACAGGGTTAGTTGCATTGAAAAGCTATGTTCTTCCTATTGGAAATTTTTTCATTCAAACAAAACTACATGGAGAGATCAAAAGAAATCTTAAATTCCAAATGTACTTCAACCATCCAAAAGGGATTTGTGCAACATTACTTGACATGCCATGCCAATTATAGTGAACAACTATCCAACAGAAACATTTAACATTATATACCACGTTCCAAATGTAGATTGAAACCATCCAAAACCTTAAAATTTTAAAAACTTTTGATAATATATCATGCAAAATTAAAACGTTAAACATCACATGCGAAATGTACATTGAAACCATTCAAAACTTGAGTTTAAAAAACTTTTTGATTATATATAGATCGTTACTTCACATTCCATGCCAATTATAGTTCAACTAGATCCAATAGAAACATTTAACATTATATACCACATGTGCCAAATGTAGATTGAAACCATCCAAAACTTTAAGTTTTAAAAACCTTTTGATTATATATTGTGCAACATTAAAACATTAAACATTTAAAGCTCATTAAATATCACATGCAAAATGTAGATTGAAACCATCCAAAACTTGAGTTTTAAAAACTTCACATGCCATGCCAATTATAATTCAACTATCCAATAAAAACATTTCACATTAAATATCACATGCCAAATGTAGATTGAAACGATCCAAAACTTTTAACTTTTAATTTAACAAAAAAATATAGATCACAACATTACTTCACATGCCAAATGTACTCCAAGCATCCAAAACTTAAATTTTAAAAACAAAACAAATTATAACACATGTAATTACATAACATGCCAAATGTAGTTCAGATGACAACATTAATTTATAGATGACAACATTACTTCACATTCACATGCTAAAAGTACTAAAACCATCCAAAAATTAAATAAAACAAATTATATTAACAATGTAATAAAATATGTCCAAAAATTGTAGATCTCACAAGTATCAAACTGTATCAAGTTTAACAAATTTTAAGACCATCTAAATCTTGAAATCAAATCTACAAATCATGTCCATCAAATAGAGACGGATCTAGCGTCTTTCCTATCAGGGTCTCAGTCCGCGCCCTATCATGTGAAGCATCATGGGAAACCTACATACACAATGCACATGTACTTGAACATTAAAATTTGATGTTTTAAAAATGAATGAGAATATATATATCTAGAATTTCATGTAAAAAACAAAATATAACAAAAAAATCATGCAATACCTCATAAGGTTCCCTCTCCATTTGATTAACAAGTTCTCCCATAGTAACATCTGCAGTGGTAAACTGTACAATATACATGTACAGTTATATATATATATATATATATATATATATATATATATATATATATTAAAAACTTTCAAATGAAAATGCACGTGTACATATATAAACTTATTTTCAATAATATTAAAAAAAGTCCAACTAAAGACAACTTGTTCAAATGATGTGGATGTTCCTATCTCCGTCGCTAGAGTCCGCGGATTAAAAAAATATTCTATAGGAACCTATATTCAAAAAATTTTAAATAACTCAAAATATAGATCTCTCTCTCTCTCTCTCTCTCTCTCTCTATATATATATATATATCAATTTTTAATGGAAATTTTTGAGGTAGAATATATATATATATATATAACTTTTAAACATAAATTTTAAACTTGTGAAAAATTGTCCATACTTGTGGCTTATCTCCCAATGAAGTAGAAGGTACATCTCCTAAGGAAGAAGAAGGTATCGCCATCCCAAAAACATCAGACAGAATCGGTACCTATTAAAACATTTTATCAAATTATATATATACATACATGTACATGTGTGGCAACAATTATTTATTTTAAAGTCACTTAAAAAACACTAACATTTGCCAACATATCTTGATGGTCAGACCCATCTGCATTGTTTGAACCAGAGGTCCCGAACGTGATATTAACATTTTTGTCACGCATCATGTGTGAGAACTGCAATGGTGTTTTAACATATAATCATAAATTTTTGTTAGATTAATGTACACATACAAATAAATGTATACATGTACATACACATGTATTTATTACAAATTGTACATATGTATATGTAAAAATAATTTCAAACCCTAAGGTCACTAACACATACCGTTTCGGTGCCCTCTTCCTCATGAAAAATTAGGTCTTGCAAACCATTGCGACAATTTTTTGCATATGTTCAGAGATATTAAACATTCGTGTTGTCAATCTTCTCCTCTGTACAATAAACAAAATTGGCACGTGCATTTTCACGTGCTCTTTGTCGATTTAAACAAAGATCGACTGCACCCAATCCGCTATGAACATTGTCGATCATAACATCCCTTGCTTCTCGACTTATTTGAGAAGTCACATCTATCTCTGATCACGGAGTTTCGACTCGAAACGGTCGACTCACCAATGGCGGCTCAGGGCGAGGCAACTCCACATCTCGCTTAGCACCCTTACGGTCATATAATTGACCTTTCCCCGGGCCAAAAAATTCTGACGGAAGGTCATTGTAGTTGGGTTTCATACCCAAAACAAATTCTGCATAAAACATTTGTGCAAAATAAACAGGAACCTCATCGTTCCATGGAAGTCTTCCATAGGCCACAAGATTCCTATCATACAAATAACGAGCTATGTCTCGGTGCTTGAAATACTGCACCTTCAACATTTTTCTTTTTGGCCCTTCCTTGTAATTAAACATTGACTTGGCCACTTCTTTTGTAACTTTTTGTTTTACGTCCTCCCATTTATCGGGACCCATCACTGTTTCTTTTCTCTTTCTCATCATTTCTACAAATGAATCAGTCGTTGGCCCAAGATTTCTGTACACATTTACCATTTCACCCAATGAATGTGTAACTATTTCAAGGCTTTGTCGACTCTTAGCAGGTAGAGACAACTTAGCCATGAGATCTCTTTGAAATTTTGCATGAAGTCTTTAACACCTTTGTAAGGTGCATTCCGCCATGTTGGTTTCCCATGGTATATCAGTAATCTCGGCTGGATAAGTTGTGATGGGTTGACAGCCTTCTTCTTGAATGTAGCGGGATGCCCTGCATCTATTTTGACCACTATTTCGAACATTTTCGGCCTCTGCATCAATATATATATAATTTTGTATATTAGAAAAAAAAAGTGTAAAAAAAATTGTACAAATTTAATGAAAAAATATTGAAATTGATGGCAACCTTGACATTGTTGGTTAGCATCTTCTCTAACATGACCCTGCTGAGAACCAGACCCAGAATGACCCTGCTGAGAACCAAACCCAAAATGACCCTGTTGAGAACCAGCAACCGTTGATTGGCTTTCGGGGGAATAAATATCACCCCCTTCACGCAACCTGCTACCACTCATACCTCGACCGGTTGAACCATGGGCACACTCCATGGATGGAGTAGAAACCCTTCTCCTCTTACCTCCTAAAAATTAAAATATGAAACTTATTAATAACTAATTTAACTCACAAAGTTAATAAAAAATCAATTCCATATGTACACACATGTATGGAGATTTAAGATTATATTTAAATACCGTGAACATCCCCCGATCCCTGAACCTCCATATGGGATTTGGCTGATCTTCGTCGTTCATCCTCCATGATATATATCTATTGGTCGACATTTATACAAAATAGATTTTAGAAAATCAATTTGTAATTTAGTGTACACAAATTATGTAGAACACAACTTTCAAAGCAATAATTGATGTGTGAAACTAAATTTAATCGAAAAATAAATTATAAAAATGATAAGTTCACCAAATTGCGCTTTACATGGTGGGAGCACACTTGGTATAAAATTTACCACTTATACACTTTAGTTTGTGGGAGAAATGACACATGTACATAGTTTACCTTAAATTTGTTGTGTTTTATGGATATTAAAATGAAGAAATTCTATTTAGATCCATTCCAGAGATTGACTGTAGGGGCATTACTAGATATGTCACCGTTCATAAAAGATGAGATCTAGAGACTACCTAGCCCTTTACAGACTCTACTTATAGAACTTGTAGAAGTAAACACTAGAGGCATTAACAATATCAAAGAACGTTTTCATGCTTAGACATGGGAATGTGTCTCTTTCCCTACGCAAAAAAATAGTTCAAGGTAGTTAATCTTCATAAACACATCATCAAGCAGGTCAATGTGATCATCCCAACTTACTTTTCATGAAATTAGGCTTGGAATCCTCTACAACCTGGTGGATGGAGTTGAATGGGAACTAGGTCAAACAAAATACATGCTAGTGAATAACACTTACTAGGTTATGCCAAAAAATAAAGTGGGAGAAATGTTTTCTCCTCGAGGTTATCCAATTGGGTGTGTAATACCAACTTCACCCATTTCCTAACAGGTTTCTCTCTTAGGTTACAAAGCGTCTTCCACCTTATTAGTTATATATTTTTCAATTTCTTGTGGATTCCTTGAATTTTTTCTCCTACCATCTCCCTCTCTCACTCCCCAAATTATTGTCATCAAACATGCCCCATTGAGGATCTGGAGCAATGTTTGCACCATACTTAGAACAGTCATTGCTGCTAATTGAAATTGGAGAGTCATGTATACTAGATTTCTTGCTTAAGTGGTTCTTACTTGGACAATATCCTGAGATGAGTTTGACATGATGGTCATATGAGGCTGGAAGCTACTTGGTGTAATTTTCCTTAAATATTCAAAAAAATAGAGCAAAAATGTCATTTTCAATCATTTTTTATTAGCTTCTGCATACAGCAGATGTTATCACAATTGCAACACAATCATGTTCCATGAGCATGAATTATGAATGTTGCAAGCCAAATTGCAAGGAAATTTGCATTCATTTTAGGCAAAAGAAGGCTATGAAATTAAGGTCCATGCTAGAAAAAATTATGCAAATAAGGTTGCTAAGTCTTGATACTTACCATGTGTTTCAAAGCCATAATGAAGGTTGGCTTTGAGAGTGTCCTCCCAAAGCCCTGTCTTGAGATGAAATTTAATTCAATGTCTCTTAGAGTTGCAAGGTGGAATTGATAGAACTATTTGATTCCTTTACCATAGATGGATATCTCCTTTCATCTATACCTTTCTCTACCATCTCATTTCCAAGTGAAATGGGAATTTTCACATTTTGAATGCCATTACCATGTAGTGTGGTAGTCTGCTAGCTAGACCTATCACAAGTAAGGTTGTCATACCAAACTATTTCTCTTGCTCAACTCAGTGACCATGACTCTCTTCTCACACTGCTTACCATAAGATCTTCAATTGTACACGTCACGCAAAGTTGGGGGTTCTAGGTCTACACCTATTAGGTAAAGTTGTATTTTATGGCATTGTGGTCCTTAAATTTGGAGGTGTTCCACCTGAAAAAGTAGGCATTAAATATGGATGAAACGGATTTGTTTTAACTTTGATAGAATTTCCTCGTGGAATTACTGAATTTCTCGACGACATCATGCTAGCTTTGCTCAGAGAAGAAGGTTTTGGAGGAGAAATTGAATTCTTTTGACTTATTTTTTGCATTGAAGTTTGAAATAGTAGTTTTGATGACTCCATTGATGACCTTGCTGAGGAATTTGATGCACACAATATTGACTTTGAAGATAGTTTAGAAGACGTTGAAGAAGTTGTAGATTTTGGTGTTGTCACTGAATGTTTCTTTGTTGTTGGACTTGATCAAGACACAATTTAACTTTATGAGCAGATTGAAGACCTTGAAGAGGTTTTAGATTTTGTTGTTCTCACTGAAGGTTTTTGTCTGGTTTTGTTTCTTAAACCATCATTTCCATAGGACATTTTTGGTGAATAGATTCTTGACCTTGATGAGAGGATATGATACCTTGAAGAGGCTACATCTTTTGGTGACGTCACTAATTTTTTTATCTATTATTATGTTTGTTAAACATCTCGCTTAGGGCGAGGCAACTCCACCTATATTGTACAGTTTATGGGACAAAAATCAATATGTAGAAATATTCACTTGGTTTTTATAATTGGATAGAGGAATGACTTAAAATGACCTTGTATGTCTTCTTGTTTTAGAGCTCAAATTTTTAGGAAGGATTTAAGTATCCACCTTTCAAGAATCACTAGAAGAGGTTGATAAAAAATATAGGAAGACAAAAAACTAACCAGTGGTGTAATAAATGGATTCTTGGGAGGTAGATTGGCATATGGAATTTTTGTAGCTAGAAATTTTCCAAATAAGTGAATGTATTTGAAAACCGAACCTCTAGTTTATTTTGGTTTAGACAAGGTCTAGAATTTGAAAAGTGAATTCCCTCTTTCTTCCTCTTACATGTCCAATGATTGGAATCTGGATTGAGGGAAATTTTTTTCCAAAATAAAAATTTTGCATTTTATTTGTTGTACACATGAGTTTTAAAAGCTAATTAACTCATAAATTTCTCACAAAATACACTTAAATATTGACACATAAACCTCTTCCCAAATGGCTAACTTTAGACGATCCTAAACACATTTTTATTTAACTAATGAGGGAGATAGCCCAGCAAAACTAGTTTGTCCATATTCAAATCAAGTTGGTATCAAAGTACAATTTAGCTCATTTTAGTCAAGGTTAGTTAGAAGAATTAGCTATTGGTTTCTATCTTCAATTTCCTTTCAAAATGAATGTGTACGTGCTTTTGAGAGACACACTAGAGGAATAAGGTCCAAATTTTTGACGAAAATGGGCTATGAAAGTAAAGGGTTAAAGGAAAACATGTACAAGGCATAGTTGAGCCAAATGTTGTTGAGGAAAGGCCTAATTATTTGGGTCTTGGTTATGGAAAACATGATGGAGAATGCTCCAAAGCCAAGGAGGCACATGAAGATGTTCCAAGAAGGAATTTTATTTCGTGTTCATTACCTCAAGCTTGTGAAGTTTTTGTTCATGATGAATGGAAAAGTTTGACACCCATTTTGCAAGAAGATGTTAATAATCATGCAGCTAATGAGAATGTAAAAGAAGAGGATGTTGAAAGCTCTAGAGTCATTGAATTCATTGCTAGTATTTAGAGGAGAGCCACTACATCATCAAATTAACCTCCTTAAGAAGGCGACAATGGTGAATGTTCAAGGTATAAATTTACCTTTAATCAAATTGCTTTTGATTATGATAAACATGGTAAATATTCACATAAAATTTGGAAAATAAGTTTCAAATGTTCCTTTTGTGGTTTGAATAATCATAATGTTCATAGATGTTGGAAGAAGATATCCATGCACATGAAACTTTCTAAATAAATGAGGCAAAAAGTCAAAGGCCCATTGGACAAGGAAAATGATGTTGAAAATAAGATGCAATTTTGTTTATTACTCATTGCCATAAGAAAGGTCACCTTGTAGACAAGTGTTGGACTTTGTATCCAACAAGTCATCCACAACATTTGAAGAAGGTGGAAAGAGATAATGACAAGAATGGAAAAGAGGATTCCATAATCGATGAGGGTCAGGATGATTCACATGATGATGAAGTGTAGCTAAAAGAAGCGCCATTGAAATGGTTTGGTAACGGATGGTTAGATTTCTTATCCAATTAAGGCCTTGCATGTATTTTGATGTTTCATGAATTTCTTTGCAAATTCAAAGTATGGTGCATGTTGCATGAAGCAAGATGTTGAAAATAGAGTTATGTTGACACTTAAATGCAACAAATATGGAAATTTGTACATGAGCTATTATTTGACTTGAGAGTCTGTTGTTTGAAGAGGCATGTTTTGTCGACTTGTGTTTGGTTGATGGTTTTGTACACCAATATGTTAGAGTACATGGAGATATTCACATGATTTGAATTTTTTTTCTTTGAAGGAGAAAAATGATATGTCAACGAGCTATGTTTCTTGCATGATGTGTTTTTCAGTTTGATGGTTTTGTTTGTGACAAGACGTCACAAGATTTTGGGAAGGTCTACTCTTGAGCGAGAGCCTCATGATTACAACCTAATCATGAGAATCAAATGGGAGTGCATCCTTATTTTGAAAACAAATAGGATTCTAAGCTACCTAGTACTCAAACCATTATTTTTAAATTTGAAATATCATGGTGTTGTTTCAATGCCTAAATCCACAGCCCTAACATAAATTGTTCTATTCTTTTTTTGCAGGATTTAGTTGGTTATATTAAAAGTTAGTTGAATTTAAAATTCTTGGCTTAGTGGCATGAACCAAACATATTGTGTATTAAATGAGGAATTTCGCTCTCCCAATCATTTCTAAATCACCCATATCACCAAGGAAACATGTTTTAAAAGAACATACTTTGGTAGGGGAAAGACCTTAGGTCCTTTGATTGTGCACATGTGGTGTGAAAAATTGAAATTGACAATTTGCAAAAAAGTGAAATTATGAATGAAACCACGAAAACAAAAACCCCAAAAGTGGTAAATGATTTAAATAGACCTAATTAATTATTTACCAACATAAATTCTTCAACTTTTAGCAACTAAATGATAAGTAAAAAAAAAAAAAGATTGTAATTATGGTTCGAAAGTTACATAATCTTAAAAAGCATTTTAAATTAATTCTATCTCATAAAAAGTATCCCTCCTAACTTAACAAATACTATCTCTTCTCCTAAGGTTCATGACCTCCCTTCCTTAGCACACAAGACATAAATACAATTAATATTTCAATATGTTAATTCCTATCGAAACAAATGAAAAGTTATATATAGATGGTTTCGAATATTATAAGAAGGTTTTTGATATGGCTGAGAGAATGTGGAAAATAGAATCCATAAACAAATTATTTTTCAAAACGTATTACGTTCAAAGTATCAACAAGGAATGTACAAGGGTGTTCAATGAATTAACACTATTTATTTAGATTCCCTGATGTATATCTTACTCATAATTTTAACAAATTATTAAATAATGATCTAGATTGGATAATTATATTATTTGTCATATATTTTGATGCTTATAGAGTGAAAAAACTGAAAGAATCAACTTGTAGGGTCATTTTAATGGTGGGTGGAGAATTGGGGTCTAAAACCTTTTGGAGTCATTTTGAGGCATTAAATGACATTTCTGGGGGTCAAACGATTATCCCTTGTGCTGAAATCTTGACCATTATTCTACACTTAAAGACATATCCAATGGTGCAAGAAAAACATCAAATGAAGTTCATTCAAAATTTATGCCTTTAGTAAGTTGACCTATCATGTTGACCACCATGGTACGAGAGAATGACATTTTATCCCCATTACTCATGCATAGCAAGCTAGCTACATGTGGAATTTTAACAAGACTCTAAAAGGTCTAAAATCACAATCCTCGTTAATGGTTGACGGAGTCAAATCTTACACCTAGTTGGCCATCACGCTATGTTAAATACTTGGCCACTAGGAGGAATAAGAGTTCCATTTTGTGTTATTGTATTTTGTTCCATAGTTGAAAATACAACTAGGAGTGTGAAGTTAGAGAGAAAAATGTATGAAGTTAAGTTTTTATAGCAACTTTACACGCCAAAAGTCTTAGCTAACTCTAGAGAGATTACCTCTTTCTTTGTACTTACATATTTTCCATACCAGAAAAGAGAGAGTAGAGCATGTTTACATTTTAGTGTTGTTTTTCTCTCATAAGGATTTCCTAGGGAAAAAGGAGTCTAGAGCATCATTACTTTTTAGGGTTGCTTGTCTCCCATAAGGATTTCCTAGGAAAATAATTGTGTTGATTTTCTAGAGATATGTATGTGTGTGTTTCATTATGTTCTCTATTTCTTACATTGTGTTTCATTATGTTTTATATTTCTTACATTTCTGCCCTCCTATTTTTCTTTCCAATCAAGTTTTATAAAGTAACATGAGAAGCAACATGAGACTTGGAACAATCATTTTCATTATCTATATGGAAGGCAAGAAGGATTATATCCCCTTAAGCTTAAGCTTATGTAGTTTGTCAATTTTTATCATATATTTTTGGTAAGGGTAAATGTTTTTTATCTATAGTAAGTCATGAACCCCAATTTTACCTTATGTAAAGCATGATTCTAGGATTACTACAATTTGTACTTGGTTTTTTATTGTGATGATGCCCTGTCTCAATCACTTGGCCATCTCTCGATGGGTATTTAAATCTTTATAAAAATACTTAAGTAATATTTATCTATTTGTATTATGTGAAATGTAAAAAATGGTATACTATTTGTCATAAAATTGGGTTGAGTTTATCATATATTTCGATGAAAGTTGATTATATGACACGTTTTCTTTAAAAGGATCTAACAATTTTGTTAAGGTATGAATTTGAAATTTTGTGTGGCTCTCTATCAACCTTCACTTCCTCATTTCTAGAAAAAATCTACTTGCTCATTCATATACCCACTTTCTATTCAAATGCATGAGTTTTGAACTCTCGGTAACTATGTTTTTCCACACAGGAAAATTATATGTCACATTTTATACTAAAGTTCTAAATATTATTTTGAAGTTTGGATTATTGTTATTCTTTTATATAATTTAACATTAGATATAAGTTTAAATTGAAAGCTACTTAGATGAAATATATCTTAGATATGGCATTTGCAAATTATTATCTATTTATTGAACTAAAGGACATAATTATTACACATGTTTAATTTACATTCAAATGCTTCTTTGATTTATCTCCTATAGCTTAATGTAGTGCTAGATATATAATTTAAGTTGAAGGCCCATGAGATAAATACATGACTTCTATGTGACATTTGTATTGAATCATCTATTTGTTGTGTTATATGAACATAATTGGTACGCATATCTAATTTTCATTACTAATATGTCATGCTTCTTTAATTTATCTTTTATAGATGACCAGAGCATCCCTTTTTAATCTATCCCTTTTGACTTCGAATATGTGGGCAATACTCATCCGCATATTTTTCTATCATAAAGCAGTGAGTAAAATTGTATTCCATTTGTGTCAATGTTAAGGTTAAGCACATGGATTGAAGTTTTATATAAGATACATTGCCACGGTGTACATTTATATCTAAAGAGTCCAAAAGCTCATTCAAGACCATATGTTTTGTTGATGTAGTTTGATTGGTTATATTGCATTGCTTTTGCAGTTGTTGCTGTGGTCCTTACCATCTAGTGATTTTAGGTAAAAAATTATTTCCATGGAATTTTGAAGTATCCTAGAATGTTTATTATTTATCACTACTAGCTTTGGTGATTTAGTTGTTTGTTTTGATGCTGCTTGGTTACCCATATTTAATAGTTTTTCATGTTTAATTCATTGTTAAGGATTTTTATTGGCCTGTCAGGATGTATTTTTCTCAAATCCATTATGGCTAAAAGAATGAAATTTAAAAGAGGAAAATATAGGTCATATGGAAAATGAATTGTTTGCAAGTGTTCTTTTGAACCCATAGAACTTGCAACCCCAATATGTATACAATACTAAGTAATACATAGCCTCCTCATCTAACTTAGCCAGGGATTTGCAATACTATATTTGAGTTGGCTAGCTCCATTTCAAGATATTATAATGTTAGATTATTATTTATATAGATTTTGATTATGGTAGTAAAATGTTACAAAAGTCCAGAAACTGTACAAATAATATTATTCTAGATATATGTAAAAAGGACATGGTAGAGAAGATCAAACAATATTAAACTTTTCATAAATAGTTTAGATAAAAATACATTTTCTAATTTTGATTGTAAATTCTAAGGCTTAAAGCAATAATTTTTCTAATAAATTTTTTTAATTAATAAATAAAAAAGAAACATTTTCAATCAAAATCACATCCAACATATAATAAAAATAATAAAAACAATTTAAAACTTCATACACTACGACATTACTATGGCAAAGAGCATAAAAATATACAAGCAAAAAATCCTTTTCTCTAATAATGGAGAGCTTCAAATATACAAGAAAAAAATCTTTGAGCCTCCTTGTATCCCAGAGAAAGAGTTGCTCAAACAATCATATTTTAAACAATTAAAACTTGGAGAAAATCATCTGTTTTTGAATTTCAATTATATAAAAAATTAGTCAAATATAAGACAAGAGTTACTCATACTATAAAAGTTTAAATGATATTAACTTTCAAAAAAAATATTTGTAAATGAACCAAAAAAAAAAATATTTATAAATTTCATTTACAGTAACTTAAATCCATATTAACACCTCTTGATAAATCTGAAATTAAATTAAATCTATATTACTTAATTTAATAGTTTAAATTCCTATTTGTGGTGTGCCAAATAGAAATATTCAAAGCAAAAGTTACAACTTACAAATATTACTCAAATACATCACAAAAGGAAATAGAATAACAAACATAATGGACAATATGAACCAAAGTATTTTACCTTTATTGATATGGATGGATTCTTAATTACAAACATTTGCGTAAAATATGATGAAGCTTTGGGGGGACTTTAATGAAACACTTTGTGGACAATATCAAAAGACTTAAGAAAGTGGATGCTAACTAGTCTAAAAAGAAGGAAACAGAAGATAAAAAGGATCTTTTAGAAGTAGAAGAGGTCATTTCTAGGCTTTTTGACAATAATGTAAATGCAGTTTTTACTGAAAAAGACTTGCAGTCTTTGAAAATTTTGGAGGGGAGAAAGCAAGCACTATTAGAAAAGGAAACAATTCAATGAAGACTTCAAAGTAGAGCCATCTATTTCGCTGAAGGTGATAACAACACTAATTTTTCCAGAAACATGTAAATCATAAAACCTGCAACTAAGCTGCAGATTTGGAAACATATTACAGCCATGAAACAAGACTTTTATAATTTGATTAAGGAGATGTCCAAGTTGTCATGGAGAGAATTCAAATCCCTCCATGGTGTCAATAAAATGGTATAGAAGAGGGTAATGAGCATGTTGAAGCTGAGAGTTATGTGGGGAAGCTAGAGGCAAGGGTCATAGATAGAAAAAAAAGAAAAGAAAAGAAGATGATCCAATCCTGCAAAGTAAGCTACCTAATTGCACACTCTTTTTGCAATTTTTTCAAAAGATTCGAATGGCTCAACAAGTGCTACAAATAACATGGGAGAAGATGGGATATCCACTATAAAAGTCTTTTCATTCATGAATGTGCAAAAGTGGAGCAACGATAAATGGCCGACGTCAAAAATATGTAAAGAAGGGATGAATTGTACATTCAATTAATGTACATACAACATACAAATTATATATGTTCATATCACGTTTCCGCCCAAAGCATATATTCATCGATATGGATGGTATCTTACATCGCTTCGCTGCTAATGAGCTAAGTTGTTTCTGCAAATGATGCGTGTACACCCCAAGTGCAATAATAATACCAAACAAAGTAATTAGGCCATGGAAAATATAATTTGATTACGACTGTTAAAATTAGTTTTAAATTTTGTCTGAGCTGAGTTTGCAATACCATCATCAGCTCTTGAGTAAGGGTAATATGCAAGTTTTGATTGATGGATGAAGTTTCTACAATTTAACACTTTGCTAGGGACTGTAATGATGAGAATGAGACACAAACTGTAAAACAGGAATCACTGTAACGATGAGCTTGAGACACAAACGCCAAACTGCAACTTTTAAGAACTCTTGTAATTTTTTTTAATCCAAAACACAATTTTTTTTTGACAGTCATAAATTCATTGAAAACATAAATTGACAGTCAAAGCTCTGAATGCCAAACTGCAAGAGCTCTTGTAAATTTTTTTAATACGAAACACAAAACAAATTGACAGTCATAAATTCAATAAAAACGTAAATTGACGGGCACTGAAAACAAACACCCGACGAAAGGAGTCATACAATTTGCAACATAACTGACAAAAGGAGTCGAACATACCCGACGAAAGGAGCAATAGTGCGGACGGGAGGAGCAACAACGCGAATAGAGCAACAGCGACAGTGACAGAAAACGCGCAAATAATGAAACCGGTAAACAAACCAACTTCGCGGGCGATTTATTTATAGAAAATAGTCTGGCCGAACTATTTTAAAAGTAAAAGTTCGGCCAAACTTTTGTTGCCGGTTTTCCAATCTCCGGCAAAAATTCTGTTTGCCCGCACCGTCAGTGTGTCGTCAATCTAAATGGAATCACGAGTTCGGCCGAACTTTCTAAGAAAGTTCGGCCAAACTTTATAAAATGTTCGGCCGAATTATTGCTGAAAAAAGTTTTCGGCCCCCGATTCTCACAAAAGTGTAACCCAGCTTCACGTTTCCGCCTAATATTATTAATGAAATTACATTTTTATTACAGTTTAGTTATGTCATTAGATTATGTGATGGATGCTTTTATTATGCCTTTTATTCTGGAAGTCAAATTCCAATCTCATTCAATTGTGCTGGCACATGTACAAAAGCATTGTCATGTATTTAATAGTTTTATCAGCAAATAGAGGATTCCAAAATATGCTACAAAACAAGACTATTTATTCATTATAATCACTTCAATACACCTTCACAATTCCAACTTCTATGAACATTTATTCATTCATTATCCATGAGCAGCACATGCTCCCATAATTTATACAAGCCTATAATTTGACTACAATGAGCTCTAGTTCTTAAAGAAGCCTCTTCATTGAGAAATTATGTGAGATACCCTTGGTTACAAGCCAACCAAGATAGCTTATATATCAATCATTATTTGTCCTTTATACATACATGGTTAAATGAAAAATGCAAATGTGACATCTTGCACTTTTTCAATCCATAGATCTAACCTCATTTAAGGGGCAGAAATGTATAAATATCCAAACCAACAATCCAATTGTTGTGAATTTCTCCATCATCAACATCTACAGCCACAAGGCTAGGTGTTTTTAACTGAAGCATGTTTTGACATCCATGACAGCAACAACAACTTAGCCTGCAAACAAAGAAAATAATATGAATAACTTGCAAATCAATGAAGTTATCTTGACAACCCAACTCTTTAACATTGTTATGTACTGAGAACAGTACTGAGAACAGAACCCACACAGGTACCAATGCAAGTGAATAATGTGAGGGGATATGCTTTGAAAAGCATTAAGGTATACATGATTTTATGATTTGAATGAATTGAAAAGTTAGCTTCAGATGGACTTGTAAAGGGGACCATTCATCCCCATCATAACATGTTTATATGAAATCGAGCCATACATAGACTATTGATCTCAAGATTCAAGGTCTTTTGTCTTCAGAATCTCATATAAACTTTGCATAAAATTTTAATAAAAAGCCAATCTTTTGATTATGAAAAAATGCACATGTGGTGTTAGTAGATAGGTCAACAATTTCATAATGGAATGCATTGTTACATCATGGAATCTTTATTTTCAAATCTTACCAAGCATATTGATACATATTTATATATTGTAATTTTAATTTTTTTAAAATTAAAGTAACTTCAATCTCCTATTTCGAAGATATGTTTTTCGAAGATATCTTTTAAAAAAATTGAATAACTTCAATTACCATTATAAACTCTTTATCGCATCACACCTTATTTAACGATCAACTCGTAAAGTAATTTTATCTTGTCTTGAAGGTACGCTGAACACAATATATAAAAAATTTTGATTATTTTATTTTTAATAGTATTTAGAACTTTATAATTAAACTTTTAAAAAAATTCTTAAGAGTGGTTGGCTGGGTGGTGGGGTTTCATATCACTGTCAAAAGATTAATTGGCAATGAAAAATCAATGATATTCATCATGTGGTTGAGATGAATTTCATTTAACCCTCCGCATATCTATTTCTCGACCCCTTGCGGTAACACATGTCTGCATATGGGCACCACCATAAATAATCCATCCCCATTATTAATTTATTACTGTACCCATTACCCCAACTCTTCCATTGCGCCATTTTCCCACATTCTAACTCTTGCAAACAGCTAACACAACCATAGCCACTCTGAACTCTGGCTAGAGATGGGAGGTGCAAGAATACACCATGAAAGTGCTGAAGAATTGTTAGATGCATTTCCACTCATTAAACAATTATTTGAACAGGTTGGCTGGACAGATTATATTCTTAGGTTTCAGGGGCATGACAATGACATAGCCCTAGAATTTTCCATGCATTATAGGGAGGGAATATCAGAGGTAGCAGGGACAATGGTGCATGCGACAGAAGAGGCGATTACTGAAGTGTCAGGGTTACTCCAGACAGGAGAAAAGTGGTTTGCACCCCGAAAACCCCAACCTGATATTGCGAGGAATTTCATTGAGGCAGGTGAACGACTGATCAAGAGTGGCTCAAGATATTAGAGGAAGTCATTACCACAACCCTGGTCGGATGTTGCATTCCTTGTCAAGAGATGTTTCACTTGTGAAGGAAGGTATGTGGTTATTTATTATGAGCACCTCCGCTTGTTAGACCACCTACGTCATGGCAAGTTGCTTAACATGCCTTTCTTTCTTGCAAAAAACCTAGACCAAATGGCCTGAGGTGTGCAGAAATCAATGTGGCCGCTTGAAATCCTTTCCCACCAATGCCTTATTAAAGTTTTGGTGGTTGCTACGCTGCAAAAGGAAGGGAGAACTTGGGATGAACTAGTTGGAAGGTCATTGCATGTTGAAGCTGAAACTCCACCCCATGACCTCCAAGTTGCAACTCCGCCCCTTGAACCCCCAGCTGCAACTCGACCCCATGACCTCTCAGCGGCAACTCCACCCCATGACCCCTTAGCGGCAACTCCACCCCACGACCTCCCAACTACAACTCCACCCCATGACCGCCTAGCTACAACTCCGCTCGATGACCTTACACTTGCAACTGGGTTCATTGACCTCCCACCTACCGAAATTCCCACAGAACCTTTCCATATGGAAACTGAGACGCCATGTGTTAAAACTAGGAGGGTTTCTCCGGTTTCTGTTGCTAAAGCTGCACATAAAGGAGATCGCCAAGATGATGATGATGGATTACAAATATTGTTTGGGGATGATCAGGAGGACCAATCAAATGCACAGCCAGAATTGTATGGGGATGATGAGGAGGACCAACCAACTACACAACCAAAATTTTATGGTGATGATCAGAAGGGTCAACCAACTGCACAACCATAATTGTATGGGGATGATCAGGAGGACCAACCAACTGAACCACCATAATTGACAAAGAACCACATTACAAAAGTAAGTACCTGTAAACATCTTCCTCTGTATATTTCATTGTTAAGGAAGAATAGGACTCTCTAGATGAAAAACAGACAACTACAGATCAAAGTTAAAACCCTAACATATGAGCTTAGACAAAAAGAAACTTTTGATAGATTAGATTGTTTGGCCCAAGTTGCAGAGTCCATACCCATTGATGACATAGGTATTCCTTCTCTAGGGGTCCAACAAGATATACCCCTTGGAAAAAAACAGACTGATGACATTGAATTTGCAGAGTCCATACCCATTGATGACATAGGTATTCCTTCTCCAAGGGTCCAACAAGATATACCCCTTGGAAAAAAACAGATTGATGACATTGAAGTTGCAGAGTCCCATACCAAAATCACAGCTATCCATATAGAGGAATAGGAATTACATATAGAAGATACAAAAGAAATGGGTATAGACACAGAGGAACAACAACCAGATATGAAACTAACAGAGGATGAGGAACCAGAGATCAAACTGACCAAAGACATTGGTGAGAAAAAAGATGATGAGGAACCAAAGGATAAACTACAGTTTTCTAAATATGCATATTCGAGACACCTAATACCTTACAGTGTGCACAAAAAATCACTTCCTAACCTTTCCAAGAAATGCAAAGAAGAATATCAAAACAAAGTTTACGAAGACATAAAAAAACAGTGGCTAAGCTGGAAAGGAGAGTGACCAAGTTGGAGAAGGATAAGCAAGAACTCGAATAGCTAATGGATAGTGTGCTCACTTGCAGGGCTCCTTCAACCAATTACAACATGTACCTGACTGGAAAATTCTTGATATTAAAAAGAATGCTATCATCCAAAATATCCCTCTCCAGGTTGAAAGCAGTGATGGTTTCTTGGAGGCATATATGTCAATTTGTGATCAAGATAAAGACTTGCTCTATGAATTGTACCAACATAATTTATTGGTACCTTATAATACAAAATGGAATCCCAACAATGTTACAGGGGATCTCCAATTGAGGGCATTTGTATCATATTTGAGAAATCAGGCCAGTGGGTTGGATGATGTGAACATTTATTTGCATAATTCCAAGAGCCTTCTATGGGTTAGAGGAGAACATCCCAAACCTGTGGAGGTGATAGAAGAACATAAAAAATACATCAACTCTCCAGAAGTAGCAGAGGTTATCTATGAGAATATGGAGATGACCATTGCATATTGTGCAGGCCAGATTCAATTATTGGAAAGTAAGGCATAGGGAGGATGTAAAGCAGGGTGGGATAGCATGGGAAAACAACCCTAAAATAAAGATCCATTTATCTACCTCAACTTAAAGAGAACCTTAACAAGGGTTGCTCGATATATTATTGTTATGGGACAGTGTGGGAATCATTGGATAGGTCTTATATTTCAGTATCCAATGATCTGGCTTCCAACAAGGGTATATAAAAATAAATATATGCTGACAAAAAAAGAAGAATCTGATTTCTGGAATGTAATTATGGAGACAGGAGGCTATCTTCGTCCCAATGAACCAGGACATAGTGATTATTGTATCAAAAATATTCATGAATGTCCCCCTTCATCCACAGATTCAGATTGACAGACTGGGCCACCGTTGCAGACACACTGGCTCAAAGTTGATGACACACTGGGTCACCGTTGCTGCAACACTGGGTCACTGTTACTGCAACACTGGATCACCGTTGCAGCAACTCATAGACAGCAAAGGCATTATATTTGATGTTGTAATATATAACTCTCCAATTTGTTTTGTTAGTTATAAAAAAATGGTAAAATTGTGTTTGACATGTCTAGTTACAATTTCATTGTAGTTCCTCTAATAATTTTTTGACATTTCCATTGTTTTTATTCGAATTCATATATCAGATTATTGTTTGCACACCAATATATGAAAGTATGCAAGTATGCAAAATCACTTGAAAGCTATCTTCCATGACTTACAAAACAATCAATGTTTTAAAAGACTGAGTGTAAATGCATGGAGTTATTTAATCACCTTAAATGACAATTCCATCAAATTAGAGAAATCTCCAACCATATCCTCACCACCTATCAAACATACATGGACATAGTCAACAAAATATTAATACATCAAATACAACTAATACAGGAATAAATATTAATATCAAATTGAAAACAAAATTGTGCACAAGAAACCTGGAAAATCATTCATTGTTGGCGTGAGGGCGACCTCGCTTGTTGAGTTCTTCAAACTGAAATGATTCATCTTCATTTGCTAGGAAATTCAAGTCAATTTCCAATCTTGCATTGTGTTGCCTTGTTTTTCTTCTCTTTTTGGGGCTTAGGAAACTCTTCTTCCTCTTCAAAGACAACTCAAAAGCACCCAATCCACACTTGAATTCATAATCCATAATATGAAGATTGTTGGTGTCATCCAACAATTTGTTAACTAAAGCAATCAACTATTCAATCTTGGTCAAAGTAGCAGGAGGACTATTTCGAACCAGGTCTAAGTAGCCAAATAAATCCTCCTTGGCCATCTCAATTTTTTCAACATTTACGTCAACATTGCGACTATCCATGGAAGTTGTGTTTGCATCTTCAGGAAGATCAGATACTGCCTCTATATTTATCTTAGGAGGGTCATTGTATGACTCAGTTGTGCTTTGATGATTTTGTAATTGGTTTGAAGCCATTGAACCGGAACACAACCAACCCACCTTTATGGCATTCTTGCATATGTTGCCACGAATAGACCATGGGCAATCACAAGTTATGAAATTTGTACAATGACAAGTGACAAGATATTGCTTATTAACTTTAGATTGACTCCTCACCCAAAAAGCATGAGACATTTGCGAATGAGGGCTGCAATCACTATTTGGTATTATTTTTTCTTTTTCCATTGATGATTCCAACTGTTTCTCTTTCTTGTAATTATTTAAAAATCCTTCCCTTTTTAGAATTTCCTTAAACCGATAACAGGGTTCAACATTTTTTAGAAGAACATATACCAACCAATCCATCCTATGAGAACATTTATTTCTTCTATTAGATAGAAATTTTGTCTTTAGGTAATAGTGATATGATTCCATAACATTGTTTGTCTCCTGATTTGCACAAGGAAAATCCCGACAACCTTTGACCCACATCCCTAATTTCATAAAATTTGGGTTAATGAAGATATTTCATCCATATTTCAAACCAAAAAAAGAAATGTAACTTAAGAGCTTTTCAACTTACAAATCTTGTCACCAGCAACAAAATTCTTGTGGAAATAGTCTAGGAACTTTTCCTCATCAACAAATTTGTTGAAGAAAGCATTAATTGCAGTGCTCACTTCAACATTGGAACAATAATTCATAATTAAACCCAAATCACTAAACATTTCTTTTGCTATTTCTGGATTACTGGCCAATCGATTCACATTTTTTAGCCATGCTCGACGTACGTGCCAAACACACAAGATAACATTGCACCTTTTGATTCTCCTGCCACGCATTCAATTCATTTCAAGCATGGTATTTTTGTAATAAATAAAAGTTGTACTATAAAATAAGAATATTGAAGTTACCTTAAAGCACCAATTTCAGCCAATGCATCATCAACCATGAAAGCATTAACCTTCCAACTATGATAAACTTGGTGACACCTATGCATGAGCTACTCCAACCATAGAAAAATGTCCTGTGATGTATTACGTGATGCCACCACCCATGCAACTGGCACCCCACTTTGTTTGTGATCAAACACGATGAGTGTGTACAATTGATACTATCACATTCAAAATACATAGATCACCAACTTCATATCATCAATCATTATTAATCAAGTTATTGTACTAGATCAATCATTATTAATACACTCACCCCATAGTTATTCATGTTGAATGTCGAATCCATGGCTATTAGGCTATTATTCGATAGCTTCACCATGGTCTCCAACATCCACTTCGTCTGAATTCCAACTATAAAAGAGGCATCTCCACCATTGGGATTTTGATAAAAGGAAAAATCCTTTTGGCATTTCCTATACCAAAGGTTCACACTCATTTCATCCTTCTTACGCAACTGATAATTTCCTTTCATTAGATGATTATATATATTAACAACATCTTTTCTACACAAAAATAAATCCCTATCTCAAGCTGCAGCATCCATGTCAATATATTTTTTAACATGCATTTTGCAAATAGAGTCAACTGGCACATCTAAGAAGAAGCAACTCTCTACATAGGAAACCATGTCCCTTGATAACCTTGGTTGATGCAGCACCCTAGCAAGACCCGAGGTGTCATGTTGGCCATGACAAGGCAATCCTTGGCTATCTACATGCTCATACATGTTATATGTTATTATCGCAACCTCGGGGATTCGAACCATAATTTTTACAATGAAATGGCATTGGCATCCCCTCTTTTTCACAAATGAGTATTTTCGCTTCACTTCATCTTGTCCCCTTCTGTCATCAGGGCCATATGAACAAGAATAGCTGCATAAAAAAGTTTGGAAACTCAATACATATGATTCCATGAAAATTGTTTGAGCACTATTCATACCAGCATATATAGATAGGATTTATAAAAAAACTTACTCTTCATATACCAAGGAAGTAGTAGGCCTTGAGCCTGGGATTTTGTTTTGTACCCGGGTGAAAGAACATGGAGCATTTGGGTTCATTTCCTCTCCTTTAATAAAGTCTCCAATTCTACTTGAAGGAATTTTTGCAATCTGATCTAAGGAGTCCATGTGTTTTCCTCGTACAAGAGACCAATCTAAATTCGACCTAGAGAAGATGAGCTTTTCTTTAGAGTTTTGCACCGGAAGGGAAATTATTGCTTCCCATTTCACTTGCTTCACCATTTTTAAGCGAGTGTCTATTTAAGTGAGTTGTCGCAACGGTGGAGTGGGTGCAACGGGGATTCTCACTTAAAAATACAATGACATCAAATTAAAAAACAGACATTCACTAAACAAAACATACCGGTTTTCACTAGTTGTCCAACGAATTTCATTTAAGTGAGTTGCGGCAATGGTAGAGTAGGCCCAACAGGGATTCTCACTTAAAAATACATAGACATCGAATTAAAAAATAGACATTCCCTAAACAAAACAGACTGGTTTTCAGTAGTGGTTAGCGACTTTCGTTCAATCCAACGACTTTCGTTCAATCAATTTTTTTAGTAGTATTTCAGCGATGGCTGCGATGGCTTTCATTCTGTCGTATTCAATTCGTCCATTTTTTAAAGAGATGTTCCGCTCGATTACAGAATCATGCCACGCCCCTCCCCGTCTTCCCTCGACTGGTTTGCACTGACCTGTTCGCAGTGGGCTGAAGCGGGAAATCATTTGCATTCATGGGCACCCCCGTGTGTAGGTGGGTAGGAGGAAACGGTAACGGTGAGTAGCTCGAATAGCTCTGGAATGGGCTCCTTCAAACAGTAGAGTCGTGGGACAGAGATAGACGGAGACGAGGAGGGGCGTGGGGTCGCGTTCACCAGGGGCGCAAAACCCAAAAGGCATTATGTCGAATGGTTAGCTTACTCCTAAGTTAAATAGTTGGATAAGGTTGTATCATTATATTCGAGAATGAAACTCAAAACCATTTACGATAAATTAAAAATATACTTATGTTTTAAAATGAAACCATTTTGACTGATATTGCAAAATGGATTGAATGGGGTATCATCAAATTAAACCATTTTGAATGATAAATGGATTGAACGGTATGGAATGATATTGGGTTCCTTCACAAATCTTTCACAATTCATATGATTTTAACGAGCACCATGTTTAAGTCAGTAGGTATTATGCAATAGGTATTGAGTTGACCTTCTATTAATTTGGTCAACCATTTTATATATTTTTAATTTTATTAAAGTTTAACATAGGAAATTAATTTTTTTATTTTATTACAATTATTTTATTAAGAATTATCTGTTATCTAATTGGCCAAAAACTTTCACTTCTTATTGCAAAATGCCTATATTTTACTGCCATTATTTGTACTGTCACTAAAAAATCATTCATATCTACAGTACAATCTTGTACTTTATCTCGAATGGGGCTATTGCGCTACTTTATCTACCTATACTTGGATCTGCTGAAATAAAGTGAAAATATAGGGGATGTATCATATCTTAATGCGAATCTGTTGTTGAGATTACATGGTTTGTGTGATGGCTTGGTTGTACGGACAAACATTGATCGAGAGAAGCCAGGTACGAAGACGTCAGCTCGAGCTACTTTATCTACCCTAACCTCCGACTGAGCGATCACCATCATTGGATCTAAGCCTCAAATATCATCTGCCAGGGCACTAACATGCAACAACAACTTCAAATTTAGACGTATCATCAACAATACCATTTGTAACATTTTCTCTCTAATGCACAAATATGACAATAATTATATTCGAGTATATATACCTAAGTGAGCTTGTTCTTGGCATAAGTGTTTCGGCCATAATTTTTGCTGTATAACAATCCATATTTGTGCACACTACTCGAGACACTCCCAACAACTCAATTAATCCAAGAAACATGCATTCCATTCCCAAGAACTCCATCAATCAAAGAGCCATGCATTCAATGTAACTTAATACTTTTTGTACACTTTACTATGTATTACTTGAATACCAAACATAGCATTGTTGGCTCGCAATAGTTACCAATTCATTGGAAAGGCTTCCACGTTCTACATACAATTGCAATACAAGATACAATATATTATTCAAGAAGTTTCCTGCCAGGGTGACGGGTTAAGGCCAGATATTGGTGATCATGTACAGATTAATGTGCATTGTTTTAATAAATAGTCCATGTCATATAAATACATTCTTATGTAACGTACACCATTATATTTTAAGGGCTAGCAAATTAAATGTGAATCGAACAAACATATTTCATAATCAAATCATTTAAGTGATAATGTTATATGACGAATTTAATTTGATATATATTGGTAGATATATGAGGAAGGAACGTTGAGTCTTCTACTTTATCTAGCGATTTTATACACTGTATTGCATAGGATTTGTCATATTTATCTCATTGAAGCTTCCATTCTTCTACGCTGATGTGTAGATCGCAGTAAATGGCGGCGCTTGTGTCCAAAGTACTGTTTTTTTTTGTTTAGTGGCTTTCGTTGCTTTGAGTTGTTAACGCACAGCCTCTATGTGTAATTTTCTTAATTCCCTATAGCCATGGCCCTAGGAGTGACCAAATGTATCAACCCTACATAACACTCCAAGCCCATAGGTCGGGTATATTTTTAATATAATCATAATGTCCGTCGCCTCTTGGTATTCCATGTCGTACATATATACAATTCCCTGCCACCTGGCATATATGGCACATACGTATGACAATAATAGATGATGTACCTTGCCTTATCAGGCACACACATTTGACAACAATAGTTATGTATTGATATTACATTTTTTAACTAAATATTAAATATTATCTTTTATAATATACAAATTATAGTTTTATGCTTAATTAATTGTAAAATGATAATGGCGTGATAATGTTTTTTTGCTTTCTACATAATAAAGTTTGGATATTTCTAAGGACTATAATTTTAGTAATTTTCCCAGTTTTATATATTTTTATTTTTATTTTTTATTTTATAAGATTTGAATATATATAGTTTAATGGAAATGAAATCCCATATAAATTATTTAATCTATATTTCATTTATATTATGAAAAAAATTCATACTTCTATTTATCATGCTTGCTATATGCATAGTAATAAGTAGCATATAACCTTAATTAAGAAAATATAATACCATTGGTTGCATATTAAGCCTCTTACCAAGAGAAATGTACACATTGTACACATTGTTTACAAAAATATTTTCCTTTCAAATTCATGTGGATATTTTAATAGATGAATATGTTCATGTAAATGATCATTTAAAACAATTCAATGTGGATAATTTTATGTATGAATATGTCATAACTTATCATATTCTTTTTATGTACAAGGTTAAATGCAATAAAATTCTAATATAGAGGCTTTATATTTGGGACTAAAGATTAGGTGCTTTTAGATTACACATAGCACTGCATGGAATATTAAATATGCACTGGATATTAATGATTAGTCCAAACTATATTTTTGGTCCTAGAGTATGACCTAATTTTTTTTTTATTAGCTAAGAGATCATCTTCTTCTAATTCTAAGAACAAGTTAATTAGCTAAGGGATCATCGTCTTCTAAGGCCAAGAACAAGTTAATGACTTAAAATTCAAAGACGTCTAGAAAAATGGAAATGGACTACCAAAATATCATTTTAGTGATTAAATTTTTTGTACACATGATGAAGTTATGTTTACATATAATAATACAACTACAAGTGAAAGTTAATAATACGACTACAAGCTAAAGTTTAAAATTATATTAGTAAAAACTAGAGCTATATTCTAAATAACTCTTATTAAAATTGAATGAAAGTAAATGACATTAACACCATTAATCTTAACAACTAAATTTACACCTAAGAGACTGAATTTTTTATTATTATTATCAACATTTAAATTTTAAATTTTAATTATTAAAATAAAAGACTTTAACGAAGTTATATCGATTACACTTAAACCTACTATGATCCTAACTTATCTATGATTAAAAATCTTTTTAACAAGCTAAACCACTCATATGTTATATAATCTAGGTAAGATTATAAAATCTATCTTCAACTAATTATCTCTAATTCCTAATGCGAAAATTAAATAATTATACTAATATAAATCCTACAACTCAAAACTCTTTCACTATTTTCTAAAATAAAATATCTAATAATTTAACTGCACCATTTCAATATGGTTGGAAGAAACACCATATATTATAAGTAAATCCTACAACTCAAAACTCTTTCACTATTTTCTAAAATAAAATATCTAATATTTGAACTGCACCATTTCAATATAGCTGGAAGCAACACCATATATATTACAAGTAGCCTTGCAATTTAGACATGCATCTTTTACTAAGAGGCATGCAAAAGCTACCATGTAGCATTTGTTACAAAATCAGAGTAGTGAGATTATAGAAAAATAATAAATTTTATTTAATAATGTTAAATTATAAAAGATGTATATATTTTTAGAATCTATTGATAATGTGTATTGGTATTTTAAATTTTGAAGTAAAATTCATTGAAAATAAATCAAAATAAGATAGTCATTGAATTTGATGTTTCTATAGAGTTTTTCATGAATAACAAAGTTTCACACCATACAAACCCTCTATAAATTTGATAAATTTGACTATGTTTAAATAGCACAATTTTAGTCACCTAAAATAACTAATTAATATAGTTTTTATTTAATATGAAAAAGTTTGAGGCATATCTTGTCTTAGAACCTAACAATTTCAACTTAAGTTCCGAAATATTTCTCGAATTTGGTGATATTTGGTGACAAATTTTTAGTTTCTCTAGCATCACTTCTGAGTTGTTAAATCCATGGTATTCTAACCTTTAATTTTACAAAATAAAGATAAATAGATGGATTATTAATAGATCCAAAAACATGTGAATACACTTGCCATATAATGAAGACTACAACTTTTTAAATTATGTATTATATATGATTACTTGCACGGCATTAGAGAGACTAACATCACTCAACAACCGTTGTTAAAATATTTGTAATAAAATGGGAAAAAAAGATAAATATTTGTAATAGTTTACATTGAAAGAAGATAAATATGAATTGTTAACTCCTATATGCAAAAAACATATCCCTAAATATATTGATTTCGATTCCAAGGCAAATAAATTTAAAATAAAAAAAACATATCAACCACTAAAAAAACCATTTTATATTTATCAAATTGGATGAATACTTGCATTAGGATTATATTTGTACCATCATTTCTTTTGAAGGATTAAATATCAAATAATCCTCATGTGATTCCTATGATGGTCCCTAATTCATATAAAAAAAATCATTAGTGAAACATATAAATTAAAGGTCAAAATATTCATAAATAAAAATTATATGATTCATTCAATCTAAATAAATTGAATGTTATAAGTGGTTTTTAAACTACATTATTATTGGTTCTAAACAGATCATAAAAAATCCAATATATCCCTATATGTAGTGCGTATTTTTCATCCCAACGATTGAGCATCTAATCAATACGTATCCACCATGATAAAAATATAATTTATTTTCTATGAATTGCATGTGTTGATAAGGAAAGAACATGTGAATAACAATACAACATAAATTGAATTGAAAAGATGATGCACTCTAGGGATCTAATGCATTATTCTTGCACATAGAAGGTACATCCAATGACATGAAGGAACAAAGTAACAAATATCAACTACTCCATACTCTCTCTATTTTTTTTATATGATTGTATGTTCATGTATACTACATGAAGCCATACGTTGACTCACTGATGCATTTGTAATTATGAAAATGAGCTATACACAACAATTCAAATGACATTTCCAACTAGCCTAAAGCATTGTGAACTCATGATCCAGATCTTGGGGGGCCCAATATCTGAGTAATTTCCGCACCTGGAAGAAAAAGCAGAAAACCCACGAATAAACCAACCCAGAAAATAATTCAGAAAACTAATTTCTATTAAATCAAAATGATGATTGCAACTACATTGTGTTGGACAGTTCGTCCTCTTACAAAGTGAGGTTGGTTATTTATAGCCTTTTTTTAGTTACATTACCTTGGGTAAATAACATGGGTGGTAAAATACCATATGTGGATAATACCATGGATGAGTTATTTAGGGACTTTAGTTACATTACCATGGGTAAAAACCATGCGTAAATTTCCATTCGGATCATTCCTCCCCTCTTAGGAAACAATGGCCCCCATTGCGTGGAGGGAATCCTTTGTCGAAGATGAGTTTTGGATGAGCAAGTTTTGTTGAAGATAAGGGTTTTTTGTGGTTGACCCATAACCAAGGGATTTTCGATGACTCATAATAATGATGCATGAAGATCCAATGATAGAGATACCCTATAATGCTTGTGAGTCAACTGTGATATTGACAACATGTGGCCAAGAAAATGGATTTCGAGGACAGGGGTTTTGTGTGGTTGACCCATAGCCCTGATGAACAAAGAGTCGAGGATAAAGATACTTTGTAATGATAATGGGCCAACTGTGATGTGGACAGTGCGTGGTCGAGCAAGTAGACTTCATTGGCAAAGGGTTTTGTTTGGTTTACCCATAACCATGATGAACGAGGGCTCAATGATAGAGATACCCTATAATGAACCTCGAGATTGTTGGTCGATCTATTTGGTATATCTATTTATCATGCTTAAGTAGAACACCTCTTCTTGGTAAGTCATGAAAACCCTATGAGATGAAGTTGTGTCTACTCCTAGTTCTAATGCTCTTAGCATGACATCAAAATATAAATTTTCTATTGGTACAACATTTAGGGAAAAATAATTAAGACGAAAGAATAGCATCAAATGTATAACATAGGTCACACGAACAATTTCATTCCGCACAACACTTTAAGGAAATACCAAGTTGGTGCCAAAATCAGCCAGGACAACATCCATAGTCCACTGTGAAAAGCTTAAAGTATAATATACAATATCGAGTAACAATCTTGGCACTTTCATGGTTCCATTGGAAAAATTTACAATCACGATACCAACCGTGATCACAAAAAATGAAATAATGAATGAAATTGATAACACAAGTGAATTTCAAAAAACCCACTCTCCTAAAAGATACCAATGAAGCCACGATAAGCATTATGGTGAAAACTATGAGCAAAAGACATCTATTACGCCAATTAAATCCAAACCATTCATTAAGTATACCAACACGATGTATGTCATTTTTTGATGTTCCAGATAACACATCGCCTATGTAATCATATACACAATAAGAATTCCCAAGTTATAATAATAACAAATATATTCAACAATGACTTCCTAATTCTTCCAAAGAAGTCTCCCATGATGCAGTCCTACGAAGCTAATTCCCCCGCTCTGCTGAACCTTAAGAGAATTTCAATAGAAGCATATGTTACCAAACGAAAGAAGATAATGAGCACATTGTAAAGTACCAATACCAAGACCTTTATAGTAGTAGGCAGAGCCATAAATCTATTTCCCACCATCGTAGTTGACAGATTGAACAATGCACTGGAGGAGGCACCATTGAATCCTTCATGCACACCACCTGGTAGTAACCTATTGATAGTTCTAGACCTGCCAACATTCAAAAGGGTCTCCCCAATAAGCGGTCCCAATTAGACCTCACAATGTTTGGGATAGGAGCCCCATCTGGAATATGGCTCGGTTATCTTTTTATTAAATATTTTCCTTGGCTTTAGTTGTCGGAAAGAGAGAGGATCACATATATACCTTTGAAAATAAATTAGGGGTGCCTGGTGAATGTTTGGTTATAGGTGTGTCAAGTTTCTTCTATTGTGGAGGGAAAATAAAGTGATATTCTAAGAGAGAGGTAATAATACCACCCTAGAAGAGACACACACAAATAGGAAATATATGTCTAACATCCAATGGAGTAGTCCACAAATATGTGATGGTAATTACAACCATTACAACACATTCTCAATATGGTAAGCACTAAAATAACCAAAATAGTTCAACTACTTTAGTACAGGTGGAAAACAAACATGAATCATAAACATTCATAGAACATACTTACAAATATTCATAATCCATGAATTAATAACGTGTTGGCCATCATGCTTCATATATTAAGTAAATTTCACAATACACATATATAAAACTAACATCAGTAGCTCTAATAGTGGAGTGTTGGAGCCACTACTTGCTCCCCAAAAGAACTAACTTGTCTCTCTGATTCCTTATGGGAGAATCCAAGATGAAAAGTCCTTTACTTGTACAATGAGGGTATATATATATCCAATGGGGTGATCCTTCACCTCCCTTTTGACTCTTTGACTACCCTCATGACCGTTTGACTTCCCTATGAATTTTCAACTTTTACATGACTCTTTACATTATGTACATGTCGTTTGGACTTCCACTTTACAATAAATTTGGAATAAGAATTTATAATAATTGACAAAATGATATGGAACATGATGACTCATGACATGACATTGATTACATGGACTGCATGATGACATTGTAATCCACTCTCCTAAAATATACCAATGATGTCAAGCCATTATTTGCTGCTTCTTTATTTGTATTTCGTTGAAGATGATACCTTCTTCACCACTGCATGGCTCAAACATGAGGAGCCTTGGCCCTTCAGTGTTATTAGGTCTTGGGTTTTTGTCACAAACTGATGTCCCTATGCTTCCTCCTGATTGATCAACTCATATTTTTTGCTACATGAGTGTCTTCTAGCATGATATACTTCTCCATATATTTCGTAATCATCCTTTCATGGCATGATCGAGTACCTGCACCTGCAATTCACTCATGAAAATATGGCATCAGTTCGAAAAAATCCTAGTCTAAGATGTTGCATGATGATCCACTGGTTGAGCTAGAACTGGGTGAAATACTAAGAGAGAGGTTCAGTGACTATGTAATTTTGAATCTTAGGCATTAAAGGGTTAGGAATTAGCCTTGAGACTATGCAATGCGTAGTTTAGGCTAGATTGGTCTTGAATATTGCACAGTTGGGGGATTTAAGGAGCTAGGATGAGGGCTTGAGCACTGAAGTTTCCTACTGCGCAATTCTGGAAGGACAAGGATGCTAGGTGATTTTGTAATTTCACAATTCAAGAGATCAAGGGCTGGGCTTGAGGGCTGAGATTGCGAAATGCAAAATTCAGGTCTATTTGGAGGAAGTGGTTGCACATTTTTGGACCTCAGGGGTTGGGCTTTAGCGCTAGGATTTTCTAGTGTGAAATTTTGGGAGGAAGAAGCTATGAATTGCAAAGTTCCAAGGGAAAATGTTTCTGCTTGAGGGATGAGACTGCACAATGCACAGTTCAGGGTGGCTGAGAGGGGATGAGTGGTCTGGTCAGGGATTTTTTTTCCAATTTTGACGAAGTGTTGAATGAGTGCATGAAGTTGAATAAAACAAGACTATAGGTATGATTTAACACTTAGATTACTTGACGGCACAAGAAGGAACACTCATAACACATGAATGACACATGCCTCTCAATTATACAACTTTGCGATGGTTGGCACCAAGTGCGACACCAAATACACACTTTGCGATGACCGTGACAACACTTGTGCGATAATGCTTAAAACTTTTTAAATGAGTGTGACACATGTTTACAATGTAAGAAAAACTCATTTATGCAAATATTACCCTTTGAAAACACCAAAAATAGATTTTGTACATTGTGCACACTTAATATGGTAAAATACGACTTATTTTCTCATAAACGGGACCAAAGCACTTAGAGAAAACACATGGAATGAATTTTAATGTTTGTGACAACAACATGCGAAGTAAAAGTAGGATCTTAAATTTGCATGTAAGCCAAAATTTTAGAGGGTGTTGTAGCAGCGAAAACATAACCTTGTGAAGGGTTCTGTAACCACATTATATCAGCATCGAAGAAAATTAATTTGTAACTGCATTTCAAAATGTTTTCCATGAAACACTCTCTCTCCTAGTACCTCAAAAGTTCATTTTCCATAAAAACATAGTGAAGCTTTTCTCCAAATGCTTTGTGTATAAGAGTTGTTGCAACTATAGAGTCTAAACCACTTGAAAATGCGCAAATGGCATGGTCCATAGCTCAAACCATTCCTCTCACTATTAGTAGATATTCGAGCTTCCAATCATCTATGATGCCAAAAATACAAAAAAAATGGTGTAGCGTCTCCATACCAAGCAATGAATGGGTCACCTCCGGATGGCATTGAAGGTTGAATAATTTCTTGTGGGGATTTTCAAAGGAAACCACAACCATGAAGCCTTCAGGAAATCTCACAACCACGTCGCCCTTAAGGAAAAGGGGCAGGAGTGTGAGAATGATCAGCTCAGATTTTATCGGAGATGTATAAAATAGCTCAAACTTGTTAACGTCTTAGCTTATGAAAAGGTTGAATATGTCTCCAATGATGGCTTGAACTTATTTTATTATCGACATCGAGCTGGTTTCTAAGAACTTGTCGTTGAAGATGACCGAGAAATGCTTGAATTAGGATTTTCCCTTCTTGCCGACACTGATGATGGTGTGATTGATGTTGAGCTCATGAAGCTTCCCCATGTGGCACTCGACCTTTTTTTTTTAAGTCGAAAATGTTGTAAACCCCTTAGAGACCATGGTTTCTCATGATGGCCATGATGCAATGTTATTGAGAGGATAACCATGTGTGTGTGGAATGTTGAAACCCTCTGTTTGGAGTTGCTCGCTAAGGTTGTAGAGAAACTAAATCAAGGTTTCTGAGAAGGGACAAAAATTTTAAAAATTATCACCACAACTTCTTTAAAGATGAAGGTATGTAGCCAATGATTTTTTTGAGACCCCTCGGGTCCAGGATTTGGAGAAACTCGAGATCTCCCAAGGACTCTTGTTTTTGTGCCCTTCATTTGGAGATCTCCCAAGGACTTTTGTTAGTGTGCCCTTCATTTGGGTATTTGATATGAAGTGGTTCCTCGATATAAGTCCCAGCAGCAGAATCCCCATAACACATCTTGTCTATCGCAAGATACCTCCTTTCAGTGAAACATTTTGCATCCATTCCATCACTACAAGTTCCTAGATATGTCACACTTCCCCTTATGTCTCTAATCCATCTCCATGTCTAATTGAAAAACAAAATTGTAGCGCCAACAAAATAACAAACCCCATATCGATCCCAACAAGTTGCAATGCCACCGAATGGGAAATGGAAGCATAAACTCAATTTACCCAAGTATGGAACAAGTTACCAAATCCATCAAAACCTAAGCATACCTAGGTTTGAGGACTCGATCAAACGGAAACTGATAATAAAAAAGAACACTTGCACGACATGAGGTCAACTAGAGCTCATTCTTATCATTTTTTGGGTTAGGTGAGAAGTTTCCAAAATGTTGTAGATCAAAACCATTTATGGCTAGAAGCCAACATATTCACTTTGGAAATTCATATAAAACCTTGATTTCCATGGAATCACATCTTGCTCTGGTACCATTTATCTGAATCTTGGGGGTCAAAAATCTGAGTAATTGTCACACCTAGAAGCAAAAGAAGAAAATACACAGAGCAAACCAACCCAGAAAATAAATCAAAAAATATTTTTTATTAGTTCAGAATGATGATTGCAACTACATTGTGTTGGACCATTAGTCCTCTTACAAAGTGAGTAGATAATACTACGGGTGAGTTATTTAGAGCCTTTATTTAATAAGTAAACACCATGAGTAAATTTCCATTCATATCAACTTAAAAAAAATGTGGCTTATCCAATTGTACATTAAAGCTAAATGGATGAACCTTTATTGGTGCAAGTGTAGTGCAGCAATAGTGTTTACTAAGTTATGTTGACTTAATGATGCATTCAATTTTATCGAATGCAATTCCTATGGTGTTTGATAAAAGGAAATATAATAAAGATGTGATGTGACATAGTATAATGCATTAACATAATACTAATGCACCACCATAATGCATTGAGATTATACATATATGCAATCCCAACATTAAAAAAATATTTGAAAAGAAACATAAATGCAATAGAAATGAATGCAATGCATAGTAAATAAAATTACCTAATTTGGTCTTTGCGACCCAAAAGAAATGCTCTTGGAAATGCTCCTATCTTTTATAATCCAATCAAGAATTGATTTTATTTGACGAAGGAAAATGGTGATGAAACTTGGAGAATTGAACAATGCTCCTAATTTTTCGAATCCAACCCAGAATTGGTTTTATTTGTGGAAGGAGAATGGTGACTAAACCTGAGAATTCAAAAGCGTTGTATTGTACACTATATATTTAGTGAAAATAAGCACTGATACTTTCAATGGAGGAATAAGAAATTAGTTTTACTAATTTTTATATTTGTTTTAACATGGTCATAATGTAGGATGTATGTTAAAAGAAACACTAATGTATCAAAGGAAGGTATGATAAATGTTGGAAAATTAATGTTATGATACCACTTGTTGGACGCACTGAACAATACTGGAAGGGGGGTGAATCACTATTGTGCTCTATGATAAACTTATACCATTTTTTCTTTTTCTTACACAATAATTGGATCATGAATGTTTAACAACACATCACAATATATAAGCAAGCAACAATATAACCACAATCATGTAAGCATCATTTCAAAGAATACAACCATCAGAATACTAAACCAGATAAACATAGGATCAACCAACAATAACATCATCCAACATAGAGAAACAAGATATAAGGTGGAAACCTAAAGGATAAAAACCACCATTGACTGATATTCTTAATATCGATCTTTCTTATTAATCTTCAAATCTTCTTTTACATATGATCAATTGCCACAACTTGCCAATCAAGAGAGCTACTACTCGCTCCAGGACACTACCTGTATGAACCTTGTAGGCCACCAACTGCTGGAAGCAACCACTCCCTCAAATTTACAAGCCACCACTCCCAAAAAGTCTCACCCAACCACCACTCCCAGTTGCTCAATTCTCTAACTTAAGGATGTCACTACACTTTGTCACAAGAAGACACTACTTGCCTCACTGAAGGCCCTAACTTTCAATCTCTTCTCATGGACCTCATTTCATCTATTTTCAAACTATGGTCCATGCATGCACTAAGCTCATCAAAAATTGAATACAAACACCTGCAACACAACCCTCTCTAACACAATCAATCTCTACAAAACCTAAACCAATACATCAACCCAACATCATCTACACATGATAGTAACACCATACAATTATATCCATGGCAACATATACAAATATTTGCAACATAAACAACAAGCAACAATATAAACGAGAAACCATACAGGATATAATAGTTACTGAAGAATATGTAACCCCTAAAATCACAAACATGTTAGCAACTCCATAATAATGTCATCACTCTAACCCTACATATAAACTACTTTTTGACATGAGTTTTGCACACAACATAGGCTCGATCTCTGCAACTAATCCATGTGCGCTCTGCTACAAGAGTATCAAACATTTGCTACACCAATATCACTCCTCTCTCCATTGGCTCTCAATTTTCTACAATATCATTCTCTCTCAATGGAACTAACCTCTCCAACATGAAGTTACCTCCTATAAATAGATGATCTGAAGTGATTAAACAATAATAGCCTAAAGATATATAGAGAAAAACACTCATGTTCGTACTCTAGTAATTTTCTCCTTAACTTGATCCTCCATCATCTTCATTCAATGAGAGACTTATCCTTCACTTAATCACCTTCTAGAATGAAGACTAACTCAAGTCGACTCTACCACCAAATACCATGTGCAAAAACCATATAAAATGCCCCTGGAATTGATTGGAATGCACACACAATTCAGGAAATCCACCTACAACTTGTAACACACACTTTGTTCTTGGGAATGCATTATAATGCAGTAATTATAATGCAGGTGATTGGCTCTCTTGGGTGTGTTATAAGGAAAATTTTCCACCTATTCAATTGTGTTACCCTGATTCTCTGCCCAAAACTTTTTCAAACTGCTCCAACACTTCCAAAACTTTCCCATATTCATCTATTAGCATCTACATAACTTGTAGAGCCTCTGCAAACATCAAAAACACCTCAGATACATATCATTAGGCCTCTGATCATCATGAAAAATCCTCCAAGATAGTTGACATCAATGCCAACACAATTGAATCGATGGTTGAATCCTTAGATAGATAGGCTAGGTTGACATCAATGCCAAAAAAATTGAATCAATGGTTGACTCCTTAGGTAGACATCCTAGGTTGACATCAATGCGAATACAATGAAGCCAACAAGAAATTAACTCTAATAAAAGAATTTAACTTGGTCATGATGCAATATGTATGTTGAGTGGACATGGAATGGAGCATGAGAGTGTTGATACCTTACCATCCCCTAGGTACCAACTTGCTCTTATGTACATACTTATTCTCCTCCAGAATTGAACATGTGAGCTCCAAGGAAACAATCCATGTTTTTAACGATTGGATGGGTTTTAACCATTAAACCCATTCAAGTTATACAACAAAAAATGTTTACATTCATAAAAAAATTGAATTACAATAATGCTTTATATAAAATTCAAATGACTTGGTAAAAAAATTGGTTTGTTCGAAACATAAAATTGCTACTGTGATTGATTGATGTTTACATTCATAAAAAAAATTAATTACAATAATGCTTTATATAAAATTCAAATGAATTGGTAAAAAACTTGGTTTGATCGAAACATAAAATTGCTACTCTGATTGATTGATCATAAAGAGCTATTTCTAAACTTATATAACTTTTAAAAAAACTTCTCATAAAACCATTTTAAAAAAAGTGTAACTTATAAAATGAAATATTTACATTTTTTTTTTGTAACCTTGACATGACTATATCTTCACCAATTCCAATATATCACCCCAAGAATTAAACCAATGACTTCACAACAAAGAGTAGGTTAACAAAGCACCCATCACCTTCTATCCAAAAGCCATAAACAAAATAAAATATTTACAATTAAAAGTGAAAAAAATATATAAATATCTCCCCTATATCATTTTAATAAACTAAATTAAAATAAATAAATCAATTTAATTTCTTAAAACAAAACATAAACTCTAACCTAATTGGCAAGCTATAATATAATTTTGATTATTTTAAAAAGTTTTCCGGTCTCTCACACATGTATAATTTGTTATTTATTATTCAACTTTTCTTATTGACACATAAATTTATATAATTAATAAATATTTTATTTTGTGTAGATATTAGTTTTTATTAACAAAATAATTTATATAGATTTTGAGATTTTAGTTTAAATATTTTAAATAAATAAATTCATCTACATTAACATTTTTAAATTATAATAAATTTTAAATAAAATAAAATAAAATATTAAAATAGAAAAAAACTTTACACTCCGACCAAAATCAATAATCCTTAATATAATTGTAGGTTCTTCTTAGCCTCAAACTTTAACTTTAAGGCCAAACTATGATGACGCTACTCGGTCACAAGTTAAAGTACAACGAACAAGGACCGAAATATATCATTCAAAAACGACTATTAAATTAGTGACCAAAATATATGATCGAAAATCCATGGTTAACTTTTTAACTAAACTATAATCAAAAGGTAATAATTGACTTTCTGAATAACATTTTAACAGCCCTATAATGAATGATTAGGGGATTTTATAAGATAAAATTAATAGTTCACTGTTTACATAACTTTTAAAGTAAGCCACACAATGACTAGACTTCAGTAAACCAGAGCCACATCAGTTCACTGTTTACATAACTCAAAGTAAACCAGAGCCACATCAGTGGCTGAAGTCCCTGCCGAGAAGGGAAAGGGTCGGGAAAGGGCTATTTACCAATGACTTTGTTGCTTGTTTGGTCAATTGAATATACTTATTATTAATTAATATGTTTCTTGAAAAAAAGACCAATACCAAAGACCAAAAGGGGATCATATGGTAGAACAAAAGACCAATTGACTAAAAGGGGATATGGAAGAACAAAAGACCAAATTGGTGAGTTATAGTAAAACAATTGACATGAGTTATAGTAAAACAATTGACATCTTACTAGAACCTGATTGGGGATCAGGTTATGAATGCATGAATTATATAATTATATAATGGTGAGAAAAATCACAAATCACCTTATTAAAACACCTATTATATAGAAAACTATTATTATATACAAAGCTATTATGTAGAGCTATAAAATCAGACAAACACCTTAAACAGAAAGAATGTTTAGATTTCAAACAATCTTATAAATGTTAGATGAATGCTTAAACAAAAGGGAAGTTCAAATTTCAAATTACAGTCCTAGGACAACACAGAGAGAAATATATGTATTATTTTTAGCATTTTGCTGATGTAGGTACATATCGTTTGGGGCATTTTTAGTGTGCCTTGAAAAAATGAGTAAGAAGAATCCCATTATAAGAATGATCCAACCATAACGATATCTCTTTTTAGCATTTTGTTGATGTAGGTACATCATCTGCTGCATTTTTAGTGTGCCCTGAAAAAACGAGTAAGAAAAATCCCTGATTGCAATTTCGAAAATGTAAACAAATATTGAGAAAATTACCTTTAATTGAGTAGTTTATAGTTAATGGCTTGTTCATGGATTCTGTTTTGTTGATGAAATCACACTACCGATCACATGATATACTTTCACTTGTTCAGTCATTTAAGCACTATTGTAATAGCTAATAATTTTAGTCATTTAAGCACCATTGTAATAGGTAATAAAAGGAGTAAAGATAGATGCAAAACCAATTCAAGTGGATCTAGCAATGTAAGATCCACTGATTCCAGAGATATTTAGCTATAGATCGAGAGCTATAGTGGTCGTCATCCTTCAAAGGCCCTATCCCCTCCGCTAATATCTAGATCCCGCAAAGGTACATCCCAAGGAAGAAACCCAGATTATCACAACCAACCTTGCAATCCCAAATACCAAGGAACAAATCCAGATTATCACAGCTGACCTTGGAAGGCAGTGATGAAGCTGCCATACTAAGTGTTGAGTTGAGGCTGCAAGGCTGGTGGCTACAATGGCTACACTGGACAACTACAACTAACTGGAAGAGGTGCTACAAGTTTCAGCTTATCTTTACTCAGTACTATCCTTACTTTGTTTGCACTACAAGGAAAAGACCCTCTAGCGGATGTTTTTGAGGAACCCCTTATAAATATACCCTAGGCATCTATTTCTAGCGGAGGTTACTAGAGGATTTTGGCGGGCGGAGGTTTTTGCGGATGTTTTTCGTTCGGTGCACTTATAATAGTAAACCGCACAGGTGTGCTCAACAAGAGAAAGCACCGGTGCACACAAAACATTAGCACACCAGACACCATGCGCTCCTTACACATCCGCCTAGTGCGTCATATTACTGTAGCGCACCAGTGCTTTACAACTCTTCCACACTAGTGCATCATAAAAAAGCACGCCAAAACCGAAACCGCCCAGTGCGGTATTAAGAAACTGCACTGGTGCACCCTTAAAAACCGCATGCAACGAAATAGGGTTAAATAATAAAAAAATTACAGAAAAAAACCACATCATTCACTTTTCTCAGTGCTCCAGGGCTCTCAAGCATCGGTGCAATTTATCCTTGTCTGAGTCGCCCTGACATTGGTGCTCCCATTGCACCCATTATACGCACTGCTGTTGTACATTGCCCACCAATCTCCAGCTTGAATTTTGCAAAACGGCGGGAAATTTTTCTTTTGCAAATTCTACAGCCAATATTCCTCCTCGACGGCTAAATGTACAGGAATTTTTCATGTTTTTCCATAATTAAGCCTTTTATTGGATTAGAATTTCAAATAACCTTAAAATTAACCATTTAAAAGAAAAAAATAAAAATTGTCGCACGGTGCGCTAGAGTCGTTCGGCTTGCACCGATTCGCGGTGCTGCCTATAAAATTACAAGCCGCACCACAACCGGTGCTAACGATATCCACATCAATTCTGGGGTGGTAGTGATAGGCGCACCATGTTATTTTAGAAATTTTAAAAAAGTGCGGTGTGGTCGTTTACCTGGCCGCACCGTTGACAATGTGGAATAGCGGCAACACGGTGCGTTGACGGAAATATACGCCTCGGGTGGGTAATTTTGTCAGTGCACCACATTCCGCATTTCGACAGAGTCAACGGTGCGACCTAATAAACCGGTGCTAACGGTATACACATTGGTTCCGAGGCGGTACCAAAGGCGCACCGTGTTATTTTAAATTTTTTTAAAAAGTGCGGTGCGGTCGGTTACCTGGTCGCACCGTTGACCTAGTGGAATAGCGGCAACACAGTGCGTTGACTAAAATATCCACCCCGGGACGGGTATTTTTGTCAGTGCACCGCTTTCCATATTTTGACAGAGTCAACGGTGCAGCCTGGTAAAAGGCCGCACCGTTGACTATGTAATGATGGCAGGAGGTCGGTTCGCTGACTTAACTATACGCCTCGCACTGCACTCCTGACACCGTACATAGTCAACGGTGCACTAAAAATTTTCTGGAGCACTGCCGTTGGTGCGTTGCATATTATTAGGTGTACCGTCGTTGGTGCGCTCCATAAAAAGACGCACCGGTACCGGTGCATCACTGTTTTTTTTGGCGCATTGATTGTTTTTTTGTTTTGTTTTTCCAAAAACAATTATGTATGTTTACTTATAAATACATGTTTCATTTAATAAAAAAATTGTATTTAATATGGCAATCATTCACAAACGTGAAAGGAGAGAATAGGGGGAACAACAACAACAACAGGTAGAGCAGTATAACATGGTTCGCCTGTGGGAGGCATGAGAGAGGGAGAGAGATGTGTACCCTCGCCCTATTACAACAAGTACCCAAGGGTTCCTAAGGCAGTTCAGCCTCCTCAAGTTCTATGAGGAGGCTACTTCCGTAAAGGGCCATGGTTTGCTTTTGAGACATCTTATCGGAAGGTGGAATTCCCACCAATAGGCTTTCTGGGTTGGTCGTAACCAGTGGTACACACCCACTAAGGAGGATATATATTTCATTACAGGGCTATCGAGAAGAGAAGTGGATTTTCCCTCATTTCCAAAGGTTCCAGCTGGCTATGTAGTAGGGAGTCAGTTAGTGTACTTCCAGAGATACATTAGAGCATCAGTACTGTCTCCTTCATATTTTGAGGTCACTGGAGGTCAGCGACATATTGGTGCATTTGGTAGTGAGGAGGTGCAGTGCCTCTCACTTCTAATTTCGACCATTTCACACAACACTAGTGACGGGAAACGCATTAGTTGGTCGCTTCTATATTATGTTGATTCGTTAGTACAGGAGCCACGAATTTTCAGGTGGTCTTCCATTCTTTTGCGGCGGTTCTATATAGCCTTAGATACATGTCGTGCTCATGCACAAGGGAGAGTCAAATTTCCTTTTGCTTCAGAGCTTTTTTGTTTATTTTTTGAGAGGTTTCTAGAGACGAGGCCTAATTTTGTTCGGCAACCTCATAGGCCAATGTTCGAGGCACGGAAGCACATGGGGGGTAGATGATGCCCAAGAGGGACGAGACTGTGTTTCCAGCGAGGATATCGAATGATGCACTGGAGTTGCTAGCTAGTGTTGACGAGCATCCCTTCGTTATGGTCCCCTATCCTTATGCCGATTTGGATTGGTGAGGGTGTGCCAATATCCTCTTCATAGCTGATGAGCCATCGAATGATAGAGGTAATATTGCTGTTTTATTTAAATTTATTCTAACATGTTCTTTAACTTGTTTTTATTAAATTGTGTAATGAATTTGTCTAATTATTGTTGTGTACTTGTATATATTTTGCAGACATTGGGTCTTTTGATGGCGAGGACATGTCGTCACCACCAGATGATCCAAGTGTGGACCTTGATGACGATCAAGGCCAGCTTGATAGTAGATACAGGATGGAGTCACTAGTACATTTGGTCAAAATTATGACACTTTTGATGTATTGTTGAAAATTTACCCAATTTATCTCATTTTTAAAAATCCCGCAAACAAACGTCGCTATAGTGACGTATAGGGAAAGCATCAGTATTGTGACGTTTAGGTACGTCATCGGAACACTGACGTTTTGGGACACGAGGTCAGAACTACGATGTTTATAATACACGAGTCAGGATTGCGACATTTGGAGAACCGTCGCTATTGCGACGTTTAGAGATAATTGTCGATCTTGTGATGTTTTTAAGACAACCGTCGGTATTGCAACGATTTGCCGAACACCGTCGGTTAGACCCCATGTCAGTATTGTGACGGTTGGAGTTCCACAAGTAATAATTTGCGGACAACTGTCGGTCTTGCGTTTCATTTAAATTAATTTTATTCATATTTACATATTGTCTGTCGGTCTTGTGTTTCATTTAAAGTAATTTCATTCATGTTTACATATTTAAAAGTTTTATTTTTATTTTTATTTTTTTTCAAAAAAGAAAAAAGAAAAATTAATATTAAATATTTAAAATATTCATGCTATTTATTTTTTTAATTAAATACATCATTTATATTATAGCATAATGAAATCAAATATTCATCATTTGATTAATATATTATAAAATGTTTAGGCATAAGTGCATTGAACTAGTTTTGATATCACAACTTATGTGATTGCAAATTCAAATAACACCTAATAATAATATTATAAGTATATTTTCACTAAACAATATTTATATTAATTTTATACATTTTTTAATCAAATTTTTATTGTGATTGAATAGTGTAAAGAAAGATAAGTTTATAAGAAATAATAAAAATGAATTTAGGGTTTCAATCTAAATCAATTTCACTCATGCTTTTCCAATACATTTAAAGGCTTTATTTTTTTAACTTTTTGGAAATAAAAGTGAGAAAGGATGATATTAACCATTTAATATTCAAAACATTATCTCTTTATTTTTTATGAAATATGTCATTTTATATCACAATTATTCTCAATCAAATAGTCAATGAATGAAAGAAATTAAGTTCTAGTATGATTTCAAGTTATGAAAAGATATAGGGTTATATTAGAAGTTTTTTTCCTCACCAAAACATGTACATTGTATAAGTTTAGTGGAGATTATATGAGCTTGAGGTTGTGGCCTTTCACGCTTATCACAAGGATGCATGGGCTTAATTAAATGACCATCCATTCACATGTATCTATCATTTTAGAAATTACACAAGGAGAGATTGACTGATGAGTTTAGAAAACAGTTCCTCCCAAGGACCCATGGAATAGTATACCAAAGGCAATACACAAGGTAATGAAATCCCCCCTAAACTCATGTTGATATTCAAGATATCAAGTTGATATTCATGTTGATAATAGAAAAAACAACAATGTTAGGGAATGTTATGGTATTTGGTGTATCATATCCCACTAAAGTTTGTCTCAAATCCTAGGCCATAGAGACTTTAGGACCCCATGGATTGAGTTGCATGGCTATTCATTGCCTAACTACATTTGTTTTTTCATTTACATTTTTGGATTGAAAATAATTGTCATGAAGTATATCTGATAGCTTATGGATGTCTCAAAACACTATGGTTGTTTTTTTTCAAAAAGGCCGAATGAATGGTTTTTAACTTAAGAAGGTTCTAAAATTTATTTCATGAGCTAGGTGGAATTCCCTTACGCTTTTGACCATTTATAGAATGATTTGTTCCACAGTTGGAAACTTAAATATATGTAATGAATCCGTTCATATCTTTAAACCATTCCTTCAAAAATATAATGCATCAAGGTTGATATTTTAATGGATCAAAAATATTTGTTGTACATTTGGGGGCTTAGGCTTAGTTGACATCAAGCTGTGTCATACATCAATCTCCCCAACAGTTACTTCAAGTACCAAAGTCTCCCCCATCGGATAAATTATTCTCACTACTCCTTTGCACTCGTATCCCTTGCAACATCAAGTTAGGACCAATAGGCCTTGGTTGTTGCATGAAAACAATAATACGTGGACTAGATTTGTTAGAAATGGGAATTTTATATAGACATGAAAAATTTAATTTACCCACATTAAAAAAATTACATCTCCCTCGTCCTCTCCAAGCCTAACTCAAAACAATATTAGAAATTCTATGGCAGTTGGAGAGCCACCAAGAATCTCCGAATATGTTACTATCACTAGTACAAAATGGCTAATTTGTTACTAAAAAAACGACTAAAATTCGCATATAAACGACTATTTTTCGATCGGTGACCAATAGTAGCTAATTTACAGTATCTTATAACGCGACCAACTTTTGGTCGTTTTTAGCTTAGTCATTAATTGGTTATCTCAATTTTGTCATCTAGTTGTATATTTGGTCATTGATTTGGTCATTGATTTAGTCATTGATTTGGTCACTAATTTAGTCATTCATTTGGTCTTTCATTTCATCACTGATTTAGTCATTCATTTAGTCATTCATTTGGTCTTTCATTTTGTCATTGATTTAGTCATTCATTTAGTCATTTATTTGGTCACTGATTTAGTCATTCATTTAGTCATTGATTTGATCTTTGATTTGGTCATTAAATGTCACAATTAATGACCAAATACACAACAAAATATATTACTATATGATCACCCAAGAAATCCAATTAATGACCAAAGAACTATGACCAACATATTGGTCGTGTTATAAGATACTGTAAATTAGCTACTAATAGTCATATATATGCAAATTTTAGTCATTGTTTGAAACCAATTAATGACCGAAGAAATGTGACTAAATTTTAGTCGTGTTATAAGATACTGTAAATTAGCTACTAATAGTCGTATATATGCAAAATTTAGTCATCATTTGTAGTCACAAATTTATCATTTGCAATAGCCATTTATTCATTATATAATCGACTAATTTAGTAGTTTATATGCATTTCATTAATAATCATTCTAAAAACACAAAGTCGCATATTTTAATTACAATACTAAACAACATCAAGTGCAACTATAAATAATTTCAACCACATAAATTATATTATATGAAATGTTAAAAATATTACAATATGAGTTTCCAACTTTATATTAGTTGGACTACAATTTACACATGAAATGATGTTTCATCACTTCAAAACATTATTGTTGTGTTGTCAAGGCATTACAGGTGAATTCACCAACTCTGAAGACTTGATCATCAGTCTTTATATGTGTGTCTTATGCGAGATATTGGTTCTAATGGTATCACCAAACCAGTTCTCCTCTCTTTTTGCATTTGTCGCTCCAATGTTTTTGCTCTTCTCTTTTTTCAATTCATGCTTCTTACCATCAATACTGATTTCATTTTCTGAAAGAAAAAAAAAAAAATATAATGCACTGTAAGAAATGAAAAACAATGAACACTAGAATATAATATAAATTAGACTATAAATAGTTTATACAACATATACCTTAACATCAACAATGTTAAAGCAATTTTCCTTTAACATCGATTTCTGCAAAATAAATGTCACGTTATTATTTCCCATTTCTCAACATGATACATACGATAAATTGAAAATCACATAAAACCAAGAGCAAACCCTTTTCTAATCAAAATAAACAAACAAACAATGCCTCTAATAAAACTTCATTATAATATTAGCAAATGAAAAAAGAGCTAGTGGACCATTTGTGTTGTTTGACTTTGCCTATTTTTGTTATAAAGTGCTCAGGAACCAAAAAATGTGAGCACGAGCTAAAAACTAACCAACCATTCACTAGTCAACATGAGAGATCCAAATAAACCACAAAATTGATCAGGCATTAAAATTGTGAGCAGACTACCTTGAAATTTTCTTCTTTAGAAATACCTCAAAATCCCCTCGTTTCTAATAAGCTTCCTGGCCATGTACCTCCATCCTTGATTTCCCTTGTTATATCTTGAATAAAGAATATCCCTTCAACAACCAATTTTGCGAGAATCCTACCAAGTAACTCAAAAGCCTTGTGCGCATCAATAGTAGCATCCTCCAATGAAAATAGTACAATCTCCAACCTAGAAACATCAAAATTATATATAGTTATAATGTTGAAGAGTGTAACTAGGTAGGTCTTCCTTGTAATGACCATGTAACTAGCATTTGCACAGAGAGGTGAAAAGTAACGCCGGGGAGTGGGGAAAACAATAATTAAGTGAAATATATGGAAATTTTAGTTCATATATATCTTTCAAAGAATGTAATAGGAAGTTAAAATTTAAAAGAAAGTTACACTAACATAAAGGAACACTAATATATTGTCCCAGAATAATGGCATAGTAATGATGGTATCAAAGATCCTTCAATAGTCGCTCCAAGGAGATTTCTCTAGCTCTTCAAATGATTCAAATAACTATCGAAACTAAATATTCAAACCTGCTCTAAATCCATCATCAAAAGGTTTTCAATGTGCTAGAAAGGGGTATTTAAAGGTTTTTTTAAAAAAACTTTAAATTGCTGCTACAAGACTGTTTTAAAGCTGGTCCAAAACTGCCTTCTAACAACTTTAAAAGATGTCATACAAACACCTTCAATAAACTTCTATACAAAAACACTCTATGAAGTAATCCATATAGAGAACACACCAATAGCCCAGAAGAGGGGAAATGAAAAGTTTATCTGCAGTTACATTTTACTCTAAAAAATATTCATATCAAAATCTGCTAACGTCAAACCAAAATTTTGTAATTTTCAAGATCCTAAGTTCAACACCAACTACCCAACAGCCTAGCAAACTTGACAAGAAGACCCTGACTGTTCTTGTACACTATAAGACAAGATGGTCAACAATGTCATGAGTTATAGCAAGCACCTACAATTGTTTCAGCATGTCTTATCTTTTTAACTGATCCATCATCTTGAATTTGTCTAGCATTCTCTCAATCATCAAAATCAGCATTGTCAAGCTTTAAAAATATAGCATTCACTCCAATCTAGAAACAAAAATATGCATTCACAACTCAACTTACCCAGTATTCTACTGGCCTCATTCTTAAGTTGTAATTAAGTTGATGCCATACTCATGCAGTAAGCTCCCGCGTCATGGACCACCATTCCTGCCCACTGAAAGAGGACGGCCACTCAAATTTAAGCCACTAGTGTATGCCTTCAAAGAAGCATCACAAAATAATTCTAGAAACAATTCAATATCATATTGGAAAATCAATTCCTTCTCATCATGCAAGTATATTAGGTGTGATAATTATTGTCCTGTAACTAACCACCATTTCTGGAGTTGGAAGTTCCCTGTCCTTTCCTCAATGTGTTGTGTATCAAGAAGAATATCAGTTAGAAACATCTCAAAATCTCAAAATCATTTTATGATTCATATCACAACTTTCAGACTGTGTGCCTGTCATGAGAAAGAATGGTCTATTTAGTATCTGGGAATCTCAATACCAGTAATATTTCCTGTCAACAAGGAGACTACAAAAGTAGGAAAAATTATCCCTTTTATATTCATTTGGAAATGATCATCGCTCTGCCATGCTGCCATCAATTACAATGAAGTTCTTGTTACCATTTGTCTTAACTCCAACAACTCGACTCACAAGAACACCAGAGTTTGCAACAAGAGATCTCCCAGGCTCAACAATGAGTGTAATATTTCCAGATAATACCAGCTCTCTTACCTGAAGAAACAGCCAATGGTGCAAATATACATCTTTAAAGTGTCTATATATATTCTCAAAATAGCTGTAACAAGGCCAGCACAGTAAAGCTGGTCCAAAATTGCCTTCTAACAACTTTAAAGATGTCATACAAACACCTTCAATAAACTGCTATACAAAAACACTCTATGAAGCAATCCATACAGAGAACACACCAATAGCCCAGAAGAGGGAAATGAAAAGTTTATCTGCAGTTACATTTTACTCTAAAAAATATTCATATCAAAATCTGTTAACGTCAAACCAAAGTTTTGTAATTTTCAAGATCCTAAGTTCAACACCAACTACCCAACAGCCTAGCAAACTTGACAAGAAGACCCTGACTATTCTTGTACGCTATAAGACAAGATGGTCAACAATGTCATGAGTTATAGCAAGCACCTACAATTGTTTCAGCATGTCTTATCTTTTTAACTGATCCATCATCTTGAATTTTTGTAGCATTCTCTCAATCATCAAAATCAGCATTGTCAAGCTTCAAAAATATAGCATTCACTCCAATCTAGAAACAAAAATATGCATTCACAACTCAACTTACCCAGTATTCTGCTGGCCTCATTCTTAAGTTGTAAGTTGATGCCATACTCATGCAGTAAGCTCCCGCGTCATGGACCACCATTCCTGCCCATTGACAGAGGATGGCCACTCAAAGTTAAGCCACAAGTGTATGCCTTCAAAGAAGCATCACAAAATAATTCTTGAAACAATTAAATATCATATTGGAAAATCAATTCCTTCTCATCATGCAAGTATATTAGGTGTGATAATTATTTTCCTGTAACTAACCACCATTTCTGGAGTTGGAAGTTCCCTGTCCTTTCCTAAAAAGTCTGCAGACTCGCAGACAGGCCCAACAACATCAAAAGTTTGAATTTTTGCCTTTGGGGCAGGTGGAGAAATTAGCTCAATGTGCTGTGTATCAAGAAGAATATCAGTTAGAAACATCTCAAAATCTCAAAATCATTTTATGATTCATATCACAACTTTCATACTGTGTGCCTGTCATGAGAAAGAATGGTTTATTTAGTATCTGGGAATCTCAATACTAGTAATATTTCCTGTCAACAAGGAGACTACAAAAGTAGGACAAATTATCCCTTCTATATTCATTTGGAAATGATCATCCCTTCAATCATGCATCATCAAAAAAAGTTGGGTTTTCCCCAAGTCAAATTTATGTACTAAATTGGTAAGCTCCATAAAGGCTAGGCCTAATAAGCTCTGTCATGCTGCCATCAATTACAATGAAATTCTTGTTACCATTTGTCTTGACTCCAACAACTCGAATCACAAGAACACCAAAGTTTGCAACAAGAGATCTCCCAGGCTCAACAATGAGTGTAAGATTTCCAGATAATACCAGCTCTCTTACCTGAAGAAACAACCAATGGTGCAAATTACAGAGGATAACAGAGATCACAGTTATCCACAGAGAATGGCGGAACAGAAATCTGAGGAACATGAAGACAAAGGAAATTGTTTGACAGCCCAGAGAGATAATATCTTTAAACTGACCAAGATTGGTCCAGCTTCTGCTGAGGAGACAAGCTGTAAAGTAACCACAGTTCCTGAAGAGCCTATGGAACATGAAGCTATGCAGATAAACTGTAAAGTAATCAGAGTTCCTGAAGAGCTTATCGAATGTGAGGTTGCAGGGACAAACTGTGACGTAACCAAAGTCCCTCAAGAGCCTAGGGAGCATGAAGCTATGCAGAATCAATCTCTAAATACCCATCTCAATGCCCTTGAGTTTAAATATGAGCCTAGAGACAGTTGTCAGGACTCGGGATCTGTACACCTAGGATCAGGTGAGTGTTCAGTCACTGAAGTTCTTACTGAATCCAAAGGAAAATTTTCAGTAAGAACTATGCTAAGTGATAGACCACTAAGAAGGTGGCAGCTAGTGATAGACCACTTCTCAATAGAAGACGTGTCACAGATACCAGGGAGTAACTCCTCTAAATCATAACAGTGGTCCAAGATAAAATCTCGCATTATGGGAAGCTTTAGGCTTGACTGGGAGCTGTTGAACCTGGACATATTTCCAAGCCCTTCACATAATGTCAGAGATATATTCTCCAAGTTTTGCAATACTTTACTGTGCTCTTGAAGTGGAGGCACATCCAACTTCTCCAAGTGAATAGTCTTAAGCTGAGTAAGTGAAGATAGGGCTGTAGACCGTTCACTGTGGCTTTCTTGTAACCATAATTAAACACTATGAGGACTTTCAGTTTCTTCATGTAACTCAAAAATGATGGAAGAAATTATTTGGTTGCAGAAAAGAGTAATACCAAAGCCTTTGCCTCACCAAAATTCATCTCACACCACTGATCGTCTTCCATTGCACCTACATAGGTGAACCATAGAAGCAAAGCTAGATTAGAACATTATAGGTTATTGCATATATTTTCTAAGAACTTTGGAATCAATGATCAACACCTAGATATCATTAAAGGTCTATGGTCTATCAAAATAGGAAAATTTATTAAAGTTCTTACTGTCCTCCTATTTAGGCATAAGCAACCTCTTCCTACCAACTATGCTACCTCGGGATGCCAAATATAGGGCCAAGTCTCGCATTAAATCATGTTGAGAAAAGTACAGCTCAGAGGCACTGCCATAATTGATTGCTTGGCTCCTACTACATCCAATTACCAAGACAACACAATGTATAAGACAGAGGAAGCTATGATCAAATGATATTGAGCACACAACAGTTAGAAATGAAGGCGCTTACCTGAGATTGCTTCTTAAATTCAACAAATTTCTGCTTGCAAGCTCTAACAAGATGACAAAAGCATCGTGCCACTCCATCTTTCGCACATAAATCCAAATATCCAATAATGCATCCACTGATATCTTTCTATCCTATGGAAATGACCCCAAGTCTAAGAAGCACTCCCGTGCTTCCTCATCCAGGGCATCAATATTGGTCTCCAAGCATCTAAGCCCTTCTTTGTGATAATCTGATATTGATTCCCCTTTTAAGAGTTTGTTCTTGGCACCCTCCCAGGCCGGATGAGGCTGACCATACAAAGAGCTTCCGATCACCTTCAGAGCAAGTGGCAGACCTTTACATTCCGCTTGCACCTGTGATTCATATATTAGAAACACTAGTGAAAATTCTGTAGGTGGAAACCAATCAAATACCAAAAACAAAAAGTTGTTGAAAGCATGAATAGTTGCCTGATAAGTATAAAGTTCACTCACAGGTTTTTGTTTGATTGTTTATGAAGATGAATATACATATGGCTAGAATCTATTTTAATGGATTACCGATACCATTGTTAAGAGCATAGTAAGTACTAATATGGAATTATGTAAAACTATAATGATATCCTGATATGATATGCCACTGTAGTAATTGATTTTAATTAGGGACATTTAGGAGAACACTGTGTCACAATCATTAAATTGAACCAAACTTAGTACTTGGTAAAATAATATATTGCATATAAATTGCATTACTTGCTTGACTAGTTGGTTGTCCGCATTACTTGGAATAGATTTCTGTCCAAAAGCCCAAAAGCAGAAAAGGGGTAGAGCATCGGCATCATCTAGCAATGGAAATTCATAAAGCCTGGTAGAGGTTGTTGTGCGGATGATAGAACGATCTCGGGTTGTCACAAGGGTCTTATAACCTTCACCTGTAAATGACAATTTTTCCAAAATTGCCATAGACCAGACATCATCCAACACCACAAGAGTTCGCTTGGCTCGCCTGAGCAGCTGCTGCTGCAGCTATCTATGTGCATCTTCGATATTCTGAAAATCAGGTTTCTTCCTCCGAACAATCTTCTCCCACATGGTCTCTAAAATTTCCCTCAGTTTTGGGGATTGAGAAACCGTAATGAAAATCACATTGTTTTGAAAAACACCTGCCATACATAAAAATCAATTTGTTAGGATTGGAATTCCATAAATTGAACAGAAATATAAATTAAGTGCAAAAGGGAAATCCTGAAGATCCCTTAAGATTCAAGAGACCAACACTCCTATCTGTGATTAATGAAGGGAAATCCTGGAGATCCCTTAAGATTCAAGAGACCAACACTCCTATCTGTGATTTTGACTATGGTAGAAACTTTGGCACCCATAATTATGTGCATCTCCAATCAGCATTGCCTATTAAACAGAAGAGTGGAAGGTCTGATATTTTTTCCTTTGACAGTCATCCTACATATGACATGGACTCTGATGAGGAATAAAAGAAGTCTCATCATATCATCAAGCCGTTTTGTGAACCATATGAGAGAAAGGTAGAAAGGTCCATTCCATTTGTTGAAGGAATCCTTATTGAAGATGAATAGTCTTGTCATATTGAAAGAACAAACCAATATCTAGGAAAACAAGAGGACTTATGCAAACACATAATTGATTAACTACACAGTGAACAAAATCATTTCCAGGTTTGCCTCTTATTGTTCATGGGTATGATAAATTATCTTCAAATGAGTTTCTTCTCCTAACTATAAATTATATTCGGGTAACTTTAATTTCTCATATAAAACATCTCCCTGTCTGCAACAATGGTGTTCATGGCCAGCATACAATTGTTCCTATGTTTGATCCATAAACGTTGGAACTTACAAACTCGAGGATAACAATGGATATGTGGCTTGAAGAAGTCAAGTATTAGCTCCCCTCAGATTTCCTTGAATAATTTCTGCCACAACATGATGCTATATTTATCAATACCCTACATGTCCAAGAGTATTCCCATCTTGAATATGGGATCCTAAAGCTTGCTAAAAAGATCCTAGCAAAATGCCCTGATCTAAGCCTAATTTATCTGAATGTTTCATTCATGAAGATGGGGTCACAACAAAATTACTAAGAGAAAGACCTGCAACAAATTTATGGATGATTTGATTATCTATGCTACAACAAACTGTTGAGAAAAAAAAGACACACTTCAGATTGCTGGTTTTGGGCATATCTCTGAAATGCCTAAAAAATTGTGATTTTCAGATCTGTGTAAACCACAAGAAGAGCCACACTAGGCCTGTGTAGGCTACAGGAAGGGATGCAGTATAAGCTTGTGTTAGGCTGCAGTTAAAGGCATGTTCATGCATGTTTGAGACAGTGTTTAAAGGACTGTTTTGAGCCTTATTTACGAATTAAAAAATTTAGATCTGTAGGAGAGCTTCAGAACTAAGTCCTGTGGAAAATAATCTAATCTGTTATGACAGCCTTGTTATGGCATATTTGAGCACATTTCAGGTCTAAGTTTTTTGGAGCAAGTTGCAACATTTTTGGGAGCAGTCCTTAAGCACACATAGTTACATATTTTTGGGAGCCTTTGTGAAGCAGCCTTTGAGATTGGAGAATAATCATTGACCCTTATTGAAGGAGGCTTATTGAATATTTTCCAAGTTTATATAGGTTGCTTACTAAGGCAGACATCCTTGTGGTATTGTTGAAGATCTATTAAAGACTGGAAGAAGCAACTTTTGGAGGCATTCTTGGAGACCAAATGTATTGCTAAAGCCCTCATGGAGTAACAGTCCCATGCTCAGGATGGAGAACATTTCCAAGATCTTGCTTCTCTCCAATTACAGAATTAACATTATCGCTTGTTGATTTAGATTGTTTATTCTTCACATTTCTAAGTTTTGAATGGCTAGACCACTGTCACCTCCAAAAAGTCCCTTTAGGGGTTGTAGAAACTAAAGATAAGGGAAAGGATTGTGTCAAAAATCTTTTAGCATCCAAGTACAATGAATTCATAATAGTAGCAAAGATGGTGATCTAACCATCAATTGAAGAAACATTGACATTGTTGTCATAGAAACTATACTCCCCTGGTGAACCCAACCACACCCTGACTTCAGTTTGGGTGGAGAATGTCGAGCAATTAAGCCTAGTCATAATCACAACCTAGAAGAAAGAGGTAATCGATGTGACTATCTTAGCAAGATACTAGAGCTTATGGCGTATGAAGGTAACCACCGCCCTGATGAGAAAAGACAAGAACCTTTGATCAAGGTATTTAAGAAGACAAAAATTTAGGCCTATAATTCTTGAAGAGGAAAATGCATCCTATGTCATTGTGTTCACTAAATTTGAAATTTAAAACTTGAATTTAGACATACCTTAAAGCTGCAAGCAAACTTTGTCAACCGTTTATACAAACTCATCATGTCTTAAAGGGATCAACAATGTTCGCTACTTAATGCAAGCAAATGAATGATTATATAAGTCTAACGTTGCAGTTAAATTCAAAGACAAACATGAACCAAGTGACTCAGATTCTATCTACACAAAAATATTGTAAGAAACAGAGCAATGAAAGAAGTGCATTTCTTCAAGTTTCAACAAACCTTGGATATTCCTCACTTGGAACTTTAGGACTATATTATCGAGGAGTGGATCTTTGGAGGCCATGTCTTGCTTGGTCAATTGAAGAACCTAACAGACTCTTGAAAGAAAATGATTTTTACTTTTGAAGACCAACCACACCATTACTCGGTTCTTGTAATCACCCAATTCTTCTTATAAAGATACGAGGCAATTCCATCTTTCCTAGCATATGCTAAATTTATTGAATGATCAAGAAATGTTTGACTTATGAAATCTGACATTCCAATAATAATGGATCAGTTTACCTGGATTTTAGGAAATGGTAAAATATTAATATTTGGAAGTATAACATCATGGGTCACCAGCTTCTTAACTCTCAGGGATCTCACTCCTTTAAAGATATGATTGGACAGCAAGGAGAAAATTTCCTCCATTTCTTCATGGGACAGAGCTTTAGGATTATTGAGAGGGTCGGATTTTGGGGCTCCACCTTCATACTTGTTCCATTTGGTGGCCTCAATGGAACAAAAATTGCATGGTTGTGCCCTTAAGAACCTATAGGAATCAGACTGTAGCGGGTGGGGTTTAGCTGAGAATCCAGTTAAGCAGAGCTATGCCCAACAACTTTCTTGCTGTTCACTTCCCCACAAAGCCTAAATATGGAGCAAAATATGGCATTCAGATGCCTTGCCAAATATTAATATTTTATATTGGACCCTATCTTATGACAACATATTAACCTCAGAAAATATGAGAAGGAGAGGGATCCAGGGTCCCTCCTAGTGTGCTCTTTGCCTTTAGTTTGGAATCTTCTCATTGCCTGTTTTTAGATTTCCATTTCACTATGGCGGCTTGGTTAGTGGTGGTAAATGGCCTTGAGAGTCGGTTCAAGTATTCAAATTCACTGAAGCAACTAATTTGGACATGTCATAGTCATTACATAAGGTCCTTTCATTGCAAGGCTCTTTTGAAAGGGTCTAGTTTGCATTGTCTAAATTAGTATGTTGGAAATCTGGTTGGAAAAAAATCTTGCCATTTTCCAAATAGATGATGAGTTAAATGGAGATGGTGGCAATTAAAGCTAAAGCACTGCTATATAAACATCTTAATTCAAAAGGGATTAAATTCATTCCAGATTAAGATCTAGACAAGTAAGAAATTCAATTGCTAGATCAATTTAATTTTAAATATTCTTGTTCTTCTTCCCGACCCGGGGACCCAGGTAAGTATGTCCACAATCATGTTGGCAGCTTCATATAACTCCACAATTATTTCATGAGTGTTGTCAGACTCAAAAAGCCTTCATTTTTTGTTTTGATGGTGCCTTGAAACGAAACCCTGAATTAGAAAGAGTCAATGGGGTCCTCATTAGTCTAAGAGGGAAGATAGCATATCCCTATGGTGTTGCATATATCGACATTGGGATATAGGAAACTCGGTCCTCCTCAAGACAGGAGAATTCCATGTTTTATGTAATATTTCTCACAATTAATATACAGATGAATTGTATCGAAGCTAATCATCTCAATATACTTGATGGCCTTCTTATGTGTAAGGGAAATCTGATCCTAGTTAAACCTTCAATTCATTTACTAGTAATACACAATATTATTACAACAAATTCTACAACATACCTTATCTAGAATATGGTAGACAAAATACACAAGAATGATGCATACAGCCCTTGATTACAACATTGGTGTTTATAACGAGGCATTTCAGCTCTAAAATCTCCTTTTCCACCCTCAACTAAACTCTTTTCACATGAATATGTCGTTACTGGCAGCCTGAGAGAAGGGAATTTTGACCAAACCAGGTAACACAGTGTTCCAGGTAATTGCCCTGCAATCAATACCATTGAAATGTCATTGGAGAGCACATATATAGAGTAATAAAATGATATCCATGGACCATACAAATAAGGCATTAATTAATATACTTTAAGCACATGCTAAGAGTCCTTCACAACATCTAAGCAAGCATTGTTGCTTTCTACAGTAAATATCTACTGGATAAACAGAACATTGAATAAGAGTCCAAAAGAAATGAAAAGTAATATGCATAACTAAAACAAAAAGGCCATAACCCTAAAATAGAAAACCTTTGGAAGGTGTTACACAACATTCTACAAAAATCACTGAATGTCCTTCCTTAGGACTTGATACACATTGAGAAACAGTAGACAACAAATGACAGCCATGTACCATAACAGGTAGTTTTAACGTATAAAATCGGGCAGAAACATAATATGGTGAAAGGCATAGGCCTGAAGTAATATGGATGACAAAGGAAATTAACATCTTTAAAGCACGTGCTCAGATTCCTATGCAATTTCTAGGCAAGCCTCGCTGCACTCTACATCAATTATCTCCCAAATGACATGAACATGGAATAAGAGTCCCACAAGATTATGAAAAGTGATATGCATGACCAAACAAGAGTATACCATTAAAAAGCAACCCTTCAAGCAATCCACAACACTCTACAAACATTGTTAAATGTCCTACCTTGGTAATTTATATGTATTCATTAACAACCCAAATCAATGGCTTGAAATGGATAAAATGACCAAACAAAGCAACAAGTCCTAAAAGGATAGGTCTTTAGAATCTTGTTGTATGAAAACAATGTGGCACTTCCACACTAAAACACACATTTAGGAAAATCCCAAATAAACAACAAAAAATAGTGTGGGGTGATGAAATGAAAAAAATATTAATGGACTTGCAATTTCTCTACAAAATTTTCCAGATTTCGAATTTATGGAAGTTTTCTGCCTTCAGTGCTGAAGCAAAACAATAAAGAATATTTCACTAATTGCGGATGAGTAAATTATAACAGTATCCAACTTGCATAATTAGCTAGACCGTCTACATAATTAGCAAGACATTTTTATGAGGTAAACCATCTAGAATGCTTTAGCAACAAGTGGTCATTAGCTCTGCTATAGAATGGTCAAAAGCACTTTGGTTCTGTCCCTGCTTATATATACAGTCTGTTCCTTGTATACTTCTCCTAACAAATTCTTGCCTCAACAATTTGAACATAACATGTCTTATACCTCAAGATTCTTGATATGAAGAGTGCCACTTACTGCCAAGTGCTATGCCTGAAGATGCCTTTGAGAGATCTCAAGTCTTCCCTTTCCTTTGTCTGAAAAGATCATACCATAGGAAATGAAGAAACCTTGACTCACAGTCAATTCCCTTTCAGTTACTTGCATAGATCTTTAGTCCACTCAAGGTTGCTTCTTTATAGAATTATGTCAGCCCTTTGAATAGAACCTTGATCAGACCTCAGAAAGGTTTAGATATACTTCAGATTTCCTTCTTCATGGATCTTTTTGTCACTGATTTGGAGATGTCTCCTTTCTGACCTTTCCTTCTGTCACTGATATATATTTGATTGCAATCTTTGATAATGTCACTGATGTCTTCAGTGTTTGAAATTTTTTATATAGCACAAGGCTCAGATTGTACTCCCCTTAAGATGATTCAAACAAGCTTCTTAAGTTAACACACTGTTATTCAATGACTGAAGTGGTTCAGCAAATATCTTTTGAAAACTGACTCAAAAACCCTTAGACAAGCCCTAACCAGGGTGTTTCTTGCCCTTCAACAAAATTTTTCAGATGCCAACAAAATAAGCATCAGGAAAACAATGAAAAAGCCTCAAACGCCCTTGGATTAGGGTTCAAAATTGTAGTAAAAATTTCCTCAGAAAAATTGCTTGAAAACTTCTGACAAACCTGTGAAGAACCCTCCCCAAGACAACGTGAAAATTAACTTCAAGTTCATAGAAGTGTTACCTTGTCTGCGTGGATATATTTTTGCTTCAGTGGTCGAAATTTGATCTTAGAGCTACCTCAGGAAGAGGGCCAAACTTACCTCATTGACAGAGCAAAATAGCCTCAGATAAAAATCTGTTGAGCAGGCCGAATAGATGCTACAGGTAGCTGCAGAGATACTTGTCAAGGGAGGCTAAAAATAATCATAGAACTGTGCCTCAGATGGTGCCCTCAAGCAGGCCAAAATGGGCATCAAGAAACCAGATCCGAGCCTCAGAAAAGACCAACGAGAAGTGCCTCAGACAAGTCAGACATAGAATTAAGAAAAGTGAAAAGTCTGCCTCAGAACGAATCAGATTTTGCCTTCTAAATGCCAATGAACAGTCACAAAAATGCCTTCTAAAAATGCCTCTGTATTTTCAGTGAACAGTCACAATTTGGCCTTCTAAAATGCCTCTGTATTTTCAGACCTGTGTGAAGACTCCAAAAATCTAAATTGTGATCATCTATTCATCTCGAATCTGTGGCATAATCCTGTAAGTTAGTGTGAAAGTGGACATTCTGAGGCAGAATAAAGGGCATCTTTGTCACTTATTCTATATGGGATACAAGACCAACAACACCATTGAAGCTTGTTGAATTGTATTACAGTGAATCCCCTTGTGTAGGTTTGGTTGGTAAAATGGAAGCACTATATTAAATGTTGAAAGCACAATATTGAATTTGTTTTGAAAATCCAGAATTGAGAAGAAGCAGCCTCTGAAGAGTTTATGTACAACCTTCTTAATGCAGGGTTGAAGCCTTTTTAAAGGATATCTGAGATCAGGTCTAAGATTAGGATCAGAAAACATAGGAAACTTGACTTGATGCCTAATGATGGCCTAATAAACTTTTAGGAAGTAATTAAAAAAATCCATTGTTGATCTTCAGTCTCTTGTAGTCCCAACCTACAGTAGCCTTCCATAGATAAGTTTTCTAAGGTTTACATGAACTGTCAAACGAAACTACGAAATGGAACTCAGTGAGATACATTGTTTTCAATTGAAACTAAGTAAGTCAAGCTCCTTTTATGGTAAACATCACAGTTTCCTATTGCTTCTTTAACAAAAGCTTGATTTGATGCCTAATGATGGCCTAATAAACTTTTAGGAAGTAATTAAAAAAATCCATTGTTGATCTTCAGTCTCTTGTAGTCCCAACCTACAGTAGCCTTCCATAAATAAGTTTTCTAAGGTTTACATGAACTGTCAAACGAAACTACGAAATGGAACTCAGTGTGATACATTGTTTTCAATTGAAACTAACTAAGTCAAGCTCCTTTTATGGTAAACATCACAGTTTCTCGTTGCTTCTTTAACAGAAGCTTGACTTGATGCCTAATGATGGCCTAATAAACTTTTAGGAAGTAATTTAAAAAATCCATTGTTGATCTTCAGTCCCTTGAGATATGATGAGGAATTTTATTAGTCATATTTATTATCACATGATGATTTTTATGTGTACTAATCTTATAATTGGGCCATGGTTTTAAATGTATTTCCTTTTATCTATAATATATCTGGTAGTCATTAAAGAACATATTAAAAATATTTGACAATATGTAATCATAAAAGGATTTTTTTATTAAATCAATATGAAAGATATCACAAATCCACGTCCTCATCTATAAGTGCAAATACTTAGCCAATATATCATTATCATTTTATCTCATTAAATTGGTGACAACATTATATACTTCGGATACTTGATTTCTAGCAGACTCACCAATAAATAATTATCTTTAACATGCTGAAATTTAGATAAAAAAACATTTAATATGATCTTTGTGTAACTCTTCTATATTAAAAAAAAACTCTTCTCCACTCTTTTTATACCTATCCCTGTACTCACTTTGGGATTATCCACGAGAAATATCTCCAAGTACTTTGAGTTTGAGGAGGAAATAATCTGGCGGTTCTTATCAACTTAATTCTTTACCAATTCAAATCAGAATAACCAAAGATTGAATGAACCTTATCCAAAATCCTCTGACTCTATGGATGACCTATGTATCCAACCAATCACTCCACCGAAACCAGAAAGCTATTGTGGGGTCTCACCGGTGTACCAATAGTGAAAAAACTCGATAAAAATTCACAACCAGAGAAACAAGAAAAATAATAGATTGATAGGCATTAAAGTGATTATCTTAGCCATCGATTGGCTGAGCCAATTAAAATTTACATGATGCTTTGTTGAAATAATCCCTCGAACTTTGTTGGCTCGTTAATAATCATGTATTTTTGGAGGGAGTCTCTTGTAGTCCCAACCTACAGTAGCCTTCCATAGATAAGTTTTCTAAGGTTTACATGAACTGTCAAACGAAACTACGAAATGGAACTCAGTGTGATAAATTGTTTTCAATCGAAACTAAGTCAAGCTCCTTTTATGGTAAACATCACAGTTTCCCGTTGCTATTGCTATGGAAAATCACCTGTGGTAAGCATATTTGTGGAAGTATCACAGCTCGGATCTGAAGCTTGAAGGGTCAAGCTTGTAGACTAAACTTTGAACCAGTGAATTGAGGCTATCTGGCTATATGTGCTAAGGTTCGGTACTAGACTTACACCTTGAACCTGTGACTGTATTAGACTTGGACATGAGCAAGAAATAAACTCAGACGTGTTGTGAAGAGACATTTGGACTGATCTCATGTAGACTTCAGACATGTTGCTGCTGCACCCAAATTGCAGACCTCTGTATTTTCAGACCTGTGTGAAGACTCCAAAAATCTAAATTGTGATCATCTATTCATCTCGAATCTGTGGCATACTCCTGTAAGTTAGTGTGAAAGTGGAAATTCTGAGGCAGAATAAAGGGCATCTTTGTCACTTATTCTATATGGGATACAAGACCAAGAACACCATTGAAGCTTGTTGAATTGTATTACAGTGAATCCCCTTGTGTAGGTTTGGTTGGTAAAATGGAAGCACTATATTAAAGGTCGAAAGCACAATATTGAATTTGTTTTGAAAATCCAGAATTGAGAAGAAGCAGCCTCTGAAGAGTTTATGTACAACCTTCTTAATGCAGGGTTGAAGCCTTTTTAAAGGAGATCTGAGATCAGGTCTAAGATTAGGATCAGAAAACATAGGAAACTTGACTTGATGCCTAATGATGGCCTAATAAACTTTTAGGAAGTAATTAAAAAAATCCATGGTTGATCTTCAGTCTCTTGTAATCCCAACCTACAGTAGCCTTCCATAGATAAGTTTTCTACGGTTTACATGAACTGTCAAACGAAACTACGATACATCGATAAATTGTCAAATGAAACTACGATACATGGATAATGAGATATCAAATGAATGGATTAATAAATCAGGGTTGTATTCGTTTAAGTGGAATAAATGTAAGTAAAATTCCCCCATATCCTCTTATCTGATGTTGATGTAGCTTTATCTCCACGTCACTGAAGGATAATTCAATGAGGTATCAAAAATTATTTTTAGTCATGACCATAACACAGGTGCCATAGAAAGGTCCTACGCCATGTGTTGATCATGAGCCATGCGAAATTAACGATCTCTGATATGTGAGGATACACCCCTGTGCTAATCCATGCAAATTTGGTGAAGATGACATATATCATAAGCGGAATTTGAGATCAAACTGAACCATACGAGCCTCAGGAACTGTACATGTTTTTATTTAAACTTTTCACCCCAGATCATAAACAGTACATTTCTTAGATCGAAATCAACATATACAGTGAGCGAATAAGGGCAACAGAAACTGGTTTGGAGGCTTATAAATAAGTGAAAAATATCAGTTTTGAAGGCAGAAGTGGACCACCGTTGACCCCTTGAAAACAATGATCCTTACCAAAAAAAAATCGTATGAATCGACAATATCTTAAAACAAACAGAGCAGATGCAAAGCTAGGAAATAGAAAAATATTAAATCCGACTAACCTGTGACTCTGGGTATAAAAACTTCAATTGTTTATTTGCTGCTGCCCGCCTCTTCAAAAGCCTCCAAGTTCTATCTAATGTGTTTTTATCCATGATAAAACCTCTGATTATATAGAAATTCGCAGCCCTAAAATAACCCTCTCGCCAACAGCAAAGTCCTCCCGCCAAGAGCAAAACTTTGGCGCCAAATAACCAGCACGGCCAGTTTTCATCGAGTTTTTATCTAAATTTGAGAACTAAATACATCACGCTGGCTAAGAACAACTAGCTTTCCTCTATTCTTGGGCTGTCATACTGGTGAAATCAACCATGACCTCTCCGCACTTCAACTTTTGACGGACTTCCAATGTGGCATGCCCTCAAAACCTTGTCTTTCCCCGACTTCAACTTTGACAAACTTCAGCATGCCCTCAAAACCTAGTCTTCCTGAACTAGTTAAACCAGTTGAACAACGAGTTTCAAAGTCAGGATTCATACCAACAAATCTGATAAAATCAACGCATGCCCATGCAAATGTTCAACTTCGACTTAGTTTCTGATGCCCGTCTCCCTAAACCAGGCGCATGCCAATGTTCTACATCGGCGAGTCTGAAATAAACCACTTATCTGTCTCCTTGAACCAGTCGAAGAGCAAGTTTGAAATAAACCATTCGACTTGCTTTCAGTTTTGTTCTTTGGAGAATCAGTTATCAAAAGCGAACTTCTACACAATAGAAAATTTTCTTTTTCTTTTTATTATTTGTCTTAACTTGTCTCAAATAAAAAAATACACTCTTTCTATAAAAATGATGATATATGCCAAACATACCACCAAACTTTTTATTATTATTATAAAGTAATTATTTTTTTTACTTTCCATTATTAATATTTGTTTTGTTAAATATAAAAATTAAATATATTTATTAAACCAATAATCATAAAGCATTGATAATATAATATTTTTCATAAATATTATTATTAAAATTATTTAAATAAAATAATAAACCATAGATAATAATATGAATTATAACTTCTTTAACTTTCCTATAAAATCTCTTTCTCAATTGTCTATAAAAAATATATGTATTAATATCCATATCCCTTGCAATATTCATGTAAATAGTGAAGTATTTTATTGTTAGAGCAAAGACATAATTAAATCAATTTCAATAATTTGGGGAAGAGTATTATAATTCTATGATTCTTTTATGGACATTCCTTGCAATGATCGCAAGAGGTTTGCATTGCATATCATTAAGTGTGAAGGTCAAAGAGGTTTATTTTTCGTTGAGAAAACAGTGAAAATGATTGTATAACATTTTTCTTAGATTTTAATTTGTTATCTCAATGACTTAAAAGAAAAAATATATATATATATATATATATGTATTTATAACTAATATGTATTTATCGATTAAAAAGATGGAGCGATTATGGTCAATATTTTTTTAATGAAATAAAGGCATTAGTTCGACTTAATTCCACTTTTGTTGTGGACACTCCTTGATTAAAGTCGTGTTGGTGAGCGCGTTTGGTGTTACGAGAGCGTTGTGTAGTGATTGGGCGAGCTGGACAGGACAGGGTGCGGGCGGCCAATCGACAGTCGTTGGGGTGGATCAAGAACTCATGGTGGCAAGGGGAATCATGGGTATAATATTGATCGCTTTGAGGTAAATGAGGGGTAGGGTATCCAGCATTAATGTTTCTTGGAGAACTATCATCCAGTACTTATCAAAAACCTAATGGAAAGAGTATTGGACACAACTGAGAGAATTTTAAAAGTACTGCAGATGGATTCAGAGAATCTTGTATAAGTGAAATGTAACACTTCAATATCAAAAATGCAATTTTCCATTTATGGCGTGACATAATTAAAAATTATTGACATAAATGACTAATTCATATACTTGTTGTACTAGTCATATTTTTATTCTTGGACTATAATATTAGTGATTTACATTAATCATTATTAATTTAGTCATATATTTTAATCCTAGGCTAAATTAGTCATTTAAGTTAGTCGCTTTTAGTTTAGTCACTTATTATCTAGTCATATATTTTATCCTTAGACTAAATTAGTCATTTAAGTTAGCCGTTTTTAGTTTAGTCACTTATTATCTAGTCGTATATTTTATTCCTAGACTAAATTAGTCATTTTTAGTTCGGTTACTTAAAATTGCTCAAATTTAGTAGTAATTCACTTGAAATAATAGCGGTGACTAACTTTTTTAGTCACCTGGTCATTAATTTCATCATTTTTTACTAGTGTATGTTAGAAGTGGGGTCCTATAGAACCACTCTTGACCCCGACAACCAAATTATTATCCATCGATTGGTGGGGATGATACCTACAAAAATCTAGGGAACATAAGTTCAAATGATATTTCTTCCTTCTATACAAATTGTTAGCACTCCCAAATCATTTGACACCTTTTCAAGGTGTGAAGGGAAGAAGAGAGTGGACTTCTTTCATAAAAATAAAATGAAGATGGTATCATGAAACATGCAAGAGCTCACAAACCCTTATTACAACCATGATTTTGAAATTAATAAATGTTGCTCCTGTTATTAAGGTATTGTGTTTACAAGAAGTTAAAATTGCTATATTCATTCATGAACCAAACCATGATTAAGGAATGACAATAGCGACGTTTGGAGAACCTTGTCGGTAGTGCGACGAAATTGGTGACAACTGTCGGTATTGCGACATGTGCGGACAACCGTCGGTATGACTAAGGCTTATTTCGTGCAATAATCTTCTTTCCCACTCTATTCTCCTTCCCCCATAGCCAGACCATATATCTGCGATTTGAATCACCACATAGTCATCTATCTGCGATTTGAATCACTACAGAGTCATCGACAGACTTCCCATACAACTCTTTGTCAACATAAACCCCACCCATTCAAGTGTTGAGACATTGATTTGCTAGGGTTGCATCAGAGGAGACATTAATCTGATAGGGTCACGTCAAAGGAAACATTAATCTGCTAGGGCCACATTGAAAGGCTAAGCGGAAAAATGGTAATGTGGTTTCTTCATGCTTCAAAATTGTTCAGTTTGGCTTCAAAACTCCTGTGCATGTACTCTTCGCATAATCAGTTCATGTTCTTATTTAGTTATTTTTTATTATCTTTTATGTCTTGCATTTCATGTCTATTTTATAATGATTTTTGGTGATATTTTCTGAGGTATTTAGAGATCTGGAAATCAGATTGTTTTTAGCTTGAGAGGTACATCTATAGCACCTTCATTTTAGTACAAAAATTCCCTTATTTTCACACCTTAGACTGGATGCACCCAAGACAGAAAACAAGGAACTTATATGATTTCTCTTCAGCCATAAGTTTAGCCTTTTAACTCTAAATTTGGTAGGAAATGGGTGTAAGTTTGTCCCTTGAAATATATAAATATATTAAGAGGGTTTGATGTTTCCCAAGACAACTGCTAGCCGCCTTTTAGTTTCCATGCAAGTTTGTTGGTTAGATTTAGAGTTGTAGATATCCTAAGCCACATATTTGTATGGAGGATTGTTTCGTAAGGCTGCACAATGTAAATATTACATTTGAGACCATTCATTGGGTGGTTGTAACACAAGCCTTTGAAATTAATGAGGTTGCTCACTAATTGTTTTTCTAAATTCCTCTAACAAGAATGCTTTGTTTTATGCCACAACCTTACTTAAGTTGAATGTTGTTGACTTGTATTCACTTTGGAAAGTAGGGTATGCTTTTAAATAATTATTTTTTGATCTATAAATACATTTTTTATGGGTTGATGTATAATTCCTTCATTTGCTACTACTGTTTATTTGATATAGTTTTGTTGCATGCAAAATGTTTGAAGAAACTCTTGACTTAATTGCTACACATGTAGTAGTGTTCACTTCTTGTCATAGCATGTTAGTTACAAGCTCATATACGAAGACTAAAGCTATTATTTGTGACCTAAAAAAAATAAGGAAAACAAGATACATGCATCTACTTCAAATATGCCTTATAACTTTGAATTTTAGTTTTGTTTGAGTCTATCACCAAAGTGTTTAAAAAAATATTTGAGTGAACTCTATCACATGGATGTCAGGCTTGATGGTATTTCTTATCACAAGGATTATTTGTCTTTCCATATGGTTAATTTCACAGAAATTTTCTCCAATATTATTATCACAGAGATGTTCTATTTTATGTATCAAAACTCGAATATGCTTCTAAATGACCTTGAAAGAGGGTTAGTAGCAATGTAAAGAGGTTCAGTGACATGGAAAACGGAGACAAGTTGGTTGAGTGAAGAGTGAACAAAAAAGTGAAAAAAGGATTCTAAGTCAAGGGATATAGGGTTAGCAAAACTTTACTTTAGTATTTATAAAAAATGAGAAAACCAATAAAAAAACCCAATTTTTCCTTCAAGTTCAAATTCAACTTGAATTCAACTTGAGGTTTGGTCATGAGGTTTGAAGAACCTAATCAAACCTAGGAATTTTCTTTAGTTTCGTTGAATTTTAAACCTCAAGTTTGAATTTCGGTGAACCATGTGACATAGATGATATCAACGTTTTTAGCTTGCCAAAGCGATCGCTAAGCTTCTCAATGCTCATAGTTAAGAGTCTTTAAAATTTAGACCACAAATATCAATTGCATCATAGGCTGATTGAATATGTTTCCCTTAAGAGGCATTAAGGAAAATTAGACAAATACCACCATATAACTACAATTCTCTTTGCCTTTTTGCTACTATTTTGCCTTCCAACATGAATCTAAGGTGCTTTGTGCACCAACTGGTGGATGGGTAAAATCATAGACTAGTTTGTCTATTACTTGAGATGTTTGCATTAGAATGTTGCTTTGATAGAAGGATATCTGATAGGTTTGGTAGAATTTAGTTCATCCTCCCCACTGAGGATAAATATCCTTGTCTTGTAGTTCAGTTTACGTTTCATCTTATTGTATAATAACAATGTCCAGAATTTTTCCTTATGCTTCAAACTTTACAGATAAATAGGATGGGCCAATGGGATTTTTGACTTCGTCAGTGTTGATATAAGGTAGAGGTGTGAAGGCTGCCCCTGATAGAGGATATTACAAGTAGAGGAAGGTTCTCAACTTGGCATTACAAAGTGATTGCATCCATCTAGAATTCAAAGAATTAAATTTTTTTCTTGTCACTGACTCATTGCATTACAAAGTGTTTACATCCATCTATAATTTGAAAAATCATCAATCTTTCCTTGACACTTCTTTCCCGAGTTAGGTGGGAAAATCTAGAAGTATGAGGTGTTTCTCTTTAGGGCTTCTGTTTAGGGTGAAATTTGAAGAATGATAGATCTTTGATTGTTGCTTTCTTCCCCAAATAGATGCAACAACTGAGAAGTATGAAGTGATCCTCTTGAGGGCATGTGGTTAGGTTGATACAAGTACACATTGATTTTTGTGTCTGAATACTTAGATTATGAGAAGAGAAAGGCACCATTTGTCAGTTTTGTAGAAAAGGTGGAAAGGGAGCATCCCAAGTCATGAATGTGTGAATCTATTTCTCTTTCATTAGGGTAGTAGAAAAAATTGGAAAGGGAGCTTGCCAAGTCTTGAATAGGTGAATCTATCTCTTGAGATTGGGAATTGAAAGATGGGATGCTTTGTCAATGGCATAAGTGGCAAATCTTGTTTTGTTGCAGGATGTGGTGATTTGTGTCAATCCAGAGTCTTTGAGAGCCAACTTGAAACCAAGGTCATGCATCTAGTCCTTCTGTATGGAGGTTGGATCATAATGCTATCTTTCAACTCCAGAAAGTGATTAGAGTGGAAGTTCTTTTCAGGTCTATTTTCATTAACATACCCCTGTGCCTTTCTTTGTCTGTGTATGGTTTCCTACACTATTTCAGAAATTTGGCTTCCATGTACATCCATCCTTGATCTTCTGATATGAGAAGGTTCAACAGATGCCAAAGTCTGGTAGTAATGACTTTGACTATGATTCCGTAAACAGAGTTTCACAACTAGATTGTTCAGCAAGATAAAAAGTTACTGACATGATCTTTTTTAGAATGAGAATGAGGAGAGTAGCCTTTAAAGATCTTACCAGACTACCTTGATTTTTATATCTCATAAAAAATATTTTTTATGTTGTCGTATTTTTTGGAAGAGAACCATTGGAAAACCATCTTGTTTTTGTGTGTTGTTCCTTTATGGAAAATGCAACTTCATTTAGCTCTTCTCATGAGGCTAAATTTCCAAGGCCTCTCCCAATCTTTGTTGCATGCCTCTTTCCTTCTTTTTTTTCGTCTCTATATCACGATTTCAGATGTCTTATTGGGACAAACAACTAGATTATTTTCAGAAAGTGAAGCCACGTAGTATACAAGATGGTTTATACCACCAGAGTAATTATCATTGTATCATTCACATCTTACCCAAGAACCCTCAAAATTTATCCCAAATTTCCAACGGTGTCTAAGATTTTTTATAATGGTTTTGAAGCAAATTTCAAGCCTTAACCAAATTGACCTAGAAATTCAAAGATGGGAATTTGAGGGAAAAAGGAAAGGTGAAATCTTATGTATCAAAATGCAGTCCCAATTTTTTTCGGACATTCTGATTATAGTAACTTATAGTTGTTTTTGAGCTAAGTGGCCATGCTATGAGGGGCATCCCTATTCCATCAAAACTAATCAGGAGTTGCACCTGGCTTCATCTACACCCACTCAAGAGGTTTTGAATGTGGATCTCTATGTTAATACAAGCCTAATCACCTCACTGTTAGCTGCTACGCACCATAGCCATGGGATGTAGCCTCTATTTTTCCTGTCATACCCATCAAAACCCATTCTAAATGCCTTCAAATGGTTCAATGTTGGTTTTAGACGGCTCCATGGCACTCCCAAGACACCCAGGCACTTGAATAAAATATCCTAAGATAAAGAACTTTAAGAAAATAAGAACTGTTAGTTGAATGAATCTTTTGCCAGCTGAAAATCACAAGTTATACAACACCAATTAATGGTTTGGCTAGAAAATATTTTGCCAGTTGGAAATAATAACAACACCAATTAATGGTTTGGCTATACAATCTAAAGCTCGTAAGTTATACTTCCCAATCCTTTTCCATATTGGCCTAGGTTCATCCACCAACAACGATGCAAATTTTACAGGACTTATAATAGGCATGTAAGTGGTGTTATCAAAAGGATTAAACTCTAAAGATACATGTTTTTTTGGAGACTCCTCATTGGTCATAGACATTAATTAGGAAAGGAGATCCAAAGAAATCAGAAATTCATATTTTGGTGATAGAATCCATGACTTCCTCCTTTTAGTCAAAAGTTTTCAAGTTATCACATCAAGAGGAGGAGAAATAACAAGGCTTCTAAACTTAAAAATTTGGAATCCTCATTGGAAAAAAGGCACTACTTATTGAAAGAATACCTGTCCTAACTTTAACATGCAAATAAAATGGAATGAATACCTTCTTGTAGACAATATTAAAGGTTATTGAAGCAAATAACTCTACTTGCATGCAAAGCATTGAATTTTAAATCTCTTTTTTCATGTTCACTTCCCATATTCAATACTACACTATTGAAAAGTGAGGCCTAAGTAAATATCAAAAACTCAATTCTTACAAGAGAACACCTATAGGCTATTTATATCTGTGTATATTTCCCTTTTTGAAGGAGAAAGTCATGGAATGCAAAGTTGATATGTAAAGGAAAAAGAGACCTTGCAAAGCCAAATGTCAATGCATTTTCAAGGGAACTAAGAAAACATAAAACAACTTGGGTAGAAAAATTAAGGATACGTAGACATTGACAGTAATGAAAAATTGTATTTCTTTCAGGGAAAAGTTGGCAGGGTCCAAGTATCTTGGAGAATTTCCATGGATAGTCTACATTGGTTCTAAATCCATTTTTAGAAAACCTTGTAGAAAACACCAGAATAAATATTGAGGATCTCAAATCAACAGTGAACCCTACATAACTGTTTACAATCAAAATAAAAACAAAGGAAAAACTCATGAAAAACTGTATTGTGAATAGAAATGCTAATACACTACCAATCAATTATGTGTTGGATGGTTGATTCTGACACTGATCGGAAAGAAGGCACTTAAAATATGTGAGTCTATGTTTCTTTTCTTGGTGCTTTCCCAACCTTTTTTTTTTCTATTATTGTCCTAAATTATTAGAGCCTTGAAATTCCCATATTATTTTCTTCGTGCCTTGTCTCCCTTTGTAATCAATTAGAGTTCTAAAATATCTAGAGCCTAAGAAATATGCTACTTTATTTTTAGTTAGAGTGATATGTAATAACATGTTGTCTCTCAAGTATAGAAAATTAGACAATAGATTCAAATCAGGTAGTGTGTCATCAACTAGAGACCTTGAAACAAAAAACAGTTCATTCACAAATTTTAATAGGGTCAACCTTCACATACAAAAATGCATTCTAAATCAGATTGGTTATATGATTGACCTAGAGAGTAAGATTCCTTTATGATTATACGTAACACAACTGAAACAAAAGGTGCAACATAGGTATCCACTTACTCAACAACCATTTGAAGAGATAAATATTTCAAAGGAATCCTCTTCAAAGATTCTTGAATTCTTGCAACTTTCTCCTCAAAATGTGTCTCATCAGCACAAAAACTTCTCATGTGAAGAATTACTTGTCAATAATTTGGTTGTAAGTTAGAATTATATCTACTCATTGGCATTTCTTATTTTCATTGGCTTCAAATTCATCCCTCCCACCTTACAAAATGAAATCATATTGAAATAAAACATTTATGAAAAAAAAGTAAGATGATCTCAACTACCTTAAGGATGTCCCAAGGGGAAATTTTTTTTTTGAAAGGAATAAAAAAGTGCTTTGTAAGTCAGGTTTTCAATTGATGTAGAAGCCAGAGTCCCTATGTGTTCTCCTGGAGATGAATGACCTAAGCTACTCCCAGACTCCCTCTTGTTTGAGGAATTACATGCTACTAAAGACTTTCTTTTCCAATATTCAAAATGAATGAGAAATTTTCCACGAACATCTCTCACCATCCTATCATAATAGATCATTAAATCAAGTAGAAAGGCCATTAGATTCTTAAAAGGTGTTCTTGGTTCTTTCATTCTCATCTTCTGACAGAAAAGACCTTCTCTAGAAGAGATATAATGAATAAATGGCCCTCCATCATGCACTTTAGCGACTGCTGGTTCAGGCAAGGTTCGATAAGTCCACATTGATATTTGATTTGGTGTGGTTTTATCTAGCATAGATTTCATGGATAAAAGATTGGAATACAACAATGTATCAAGTATAAACACTTAGTGCTATTCTTTCCTCTCCAAAATGGGAACTAAACATTTGTTGATCCACACTTAGAAGTTGAGAAAGGTCAGCTTGAGATTATAAATATTGGGGATTAAAAACATGAATGGAATCCCCATCAAAATTTGCACCAAGTGGCCACCATATTATAGGGTTAATAATCATTGTAGAGCCCAGATGTACGTATTATTATAATCCATGTAATGAATGTTTGTGGACACTTGGAGGACAATTATTCAAAAAAAATCATTATCATACAAATCTATTTAAGCTAATCTCTAGGAGAATTTTTCCTCCCTTGAAACATTTGAAGCCCTAAGAAGGCAAGCTGTTGAACCAATTTCTTAGCAGATCTTGCATTTCCACTATCATTTTCTAGCTCATTCATAAATATATTTCTTTGAGAATCACAACGAGCAAGAACCAAATCATCCAAACCTGCACTAAAATCATCTAAGGATAAAAATTCAACTGAATTCAAGCACTTCACTGCCGCTCCTGAACCTTTGCACTTAAAAATTGCATTACAAATTTGAGTAAGAAAACTCAACAATTGTGTTTTATCACCATTGAATAATATAATTTCACTATTTCTTATGAGAATCCCATTCTCCTCACAGTTCAAATCAAGAGGTAAGTCCATCTGAAGAAGTTGCCTAACTGTCCAAAATGGCCCTGGATCATGCACTTTAGTGACTGCTGGTTCATGCAAGTTTCCATTAGTCCACATTGATAAGTGATTCAGTGTAGTTTTATCCAACATAGATTTGATATATTATGATGTAATCAAATTTTGGAGGCCCAAGTGTAACCACAGTTTTAAAAACACACAACCCAAGATCACCTTCAGCCGACTACTGACTGGGAAAGTTAATCGTCCCACAAGTAATGCGACCACTAGTTATAACAATCTGGAAAGGGCACCACAGATAATAAAGTGTTGTCTTCATATATAGTTCATAGCCCTTGTCTTCCATTTGATCATGCAAATTCAAAGCCTCTAAGATCTTGTTCTCTTTTATTAGCCCATAAATTATGGTACTGTATGTAATTATGTCAGGCATGCAGTCATTCTCATTCATTTCTTCAAGGAGAAGGAAATATTCATCCAATTTCCCTCCCTTGCAATATCCACTGACCAATGCATTATAGGTCACTACAGTTAGCTTTATTCCGCTCATTAAAGCTTCACTGTAAATCTCTTTAGCCTCATCTAATCTACCTATTTAGAAATTGTCTACTAGCAAGGTGTAAGTATAAATATTTGGCTTAAAACCCTTACTTTTAATTATACTCAACCACTCCACGGCCTCTTTAATGCACAAAGTTTATGTATTAGAAAGTTAAATTTAGAAATTATTTCAATTTTCATTTTGTGTTTTCAAGTTAGATATTGTTTTTAAGTTTTCGCATTTCTAATTTTATTGCAATGTGGCAGACTGATCGTGGCAGTACAAGAACAACCCCAGGACAGGTAAATAAATAACAATTTCAGTTTCATATTAGTTTATTTATCTTTAACAATTTTTTATATATATATTTCATGCTTCTTATTATTTTATAATGTGGCAAGATGATCGTGAAAAGGGGCCAGCCGAAGAACATGTAAAGTGCCAGCCTTGCTCTATCTTCGGGTATTTTAGTTATTTACATAATTAAAATAATGTTAATTTTGTTCAAATATGCAGACACCTGGCCATGTTGCACCTAATGATTCCCTCAACAAGAAATAATTTTCTTCATCCCCATGTCCATTGGTGTTGCTACAAAAAAAGGCACGAAAAGCAACCATGGAACTTGAGTGTTTGGTAGACGTTGTGCCTCAAACACCTGAATTAGGAAAAATGATAAGACAACTTATGACCTAGCTAGAAACATATACGGTAATAACAAAAAATCAAAAGCATGTTCTTTTTGTTCTACATGAGATCAATTGCGATAGGTTGATTTTTAATTTTTACATTAACTAAACTAACAAAAAACATCTTTCGTATGTAGCATTTTCTGAGACCTGATGCCCCCAGTGTTGGTGGTAATGGGACACAAAGGAAAGAGAGTGCCGAGGAACCCTATCGTACACATTCTACACATTTAGGTGGTAGCCAAGAAATGCACCCTGCTCAAGAAGACACACAACCAACTGTTGAACGTGTTGGCAGTGATGAGGCTGGTATGGCCAACTTTATTCTTGCATTTCTTGGAGCTAAACGTGTCACCTCCTTGGGGACCATTTCAGGCACATTTTTGGTGAACAATGAAGGTGTTCCTATAAAGCAAGTACAAATCCTAGGTAAGTTTTAATATTTTAACTATTTCATGTACTCGATCTAAAACATATTTTATCATGATTATTATTTTAAAATTAGTAATAATATATTTTTTCTGTGTAGGAAACGCTGATTTCTACAAGGCCTTGGAGAGAAAGGCATTGGTAATTTTTGTCCCAACCATACGCACAAGGTGGAATTCCCAGAATTCCAACCTGAAAAGAGAACTTCTAGATTATCTAGAGGGCCTTTTTAGGGTGGGCACATTTGATAGAACAACGGTCGCCCGAGAAGTTGGAAAATATCTTAAATATACCTGGGACACATATAGGACGCACTTTCAAATTAACTCTAGATACGAGCGTCCTCTCACAGTTCTAGAGAGGGATTGGATAGCACTCATTGATGACGGAAAAGAGAAAAAGGCCAAGAAAGAAGGAAAAATGCTAACTGGACCCGCAAGATAAATTACAACTTTAATTCAATAGCTTTAATTTTTTTCTATGTCTAAAATAAAAGTGTGCTACATAACTGACTTCAAACTTTTGATGATAGGTTTCCTGACATCTCGAAGGCAACCAAAGCTAGGATTGAAAAAAAGGCCATCACGAGCTAGGCCAAGGCGGCTACTTGAAATTAGCCGCAAGAATTGTAAGTAGTTAAACATCTTATAATTAATTGTATCGCCTTCCAACATTTTTACAATCCCATCAAATAACATTAAAAATATACAATCATATGTAATTTAGGGTGATGACTTTGGAATGGAAACCACAGAGGAAGATAGAGAGATCACTTTTCGTTCCAGCTATCAAGTCGTAGCTGAACGTCATAGAAACTTGGGATAGGTCCCAAGATCCAGAATGCCTGATAAGGTAAAACGTTCACTTTTCAATATGTTTGTTTTTCTCCATAAATTTAATGTCTAACAACTTTGTTTAAATCAGGGGAGAAACACTTTCAACAAGAAAAATAACCCAGTTGTAGAGCAGTGCGTTGAGAGTGAAATATTTTCAAAAGTACATGGTCCTCACATGCAACTTGATCATTCCAGTGAGGACTAGGCCGGCAATGCTACTATCACTGAGGGCCATGATGGTAATTAATTTCCACTTATAATTTTTTCTAATTATACCTTGAGGGTTGTGTCCTTATAATGTTTTTTGTTTAAATGACAGAGAATGTTGTACTTGATCATCCTACCACCAGAGAGGAACACATGGCAACGGTTCCAACTGCGACAACTGGTGCACTAGGTAAATAATCTCATTGAAATTTTTTTTATTAATATTACCAAAATAGTTCAATGATATTTAAAAACTGACAATTAAAATTTAATATTAATTTTTTTTGTAGGCGATGCCCCGTCACTGTATGAGACCAGACATCGTAAGTACGCAACTAGGTCAGCTATGTGAGAAAGGCATGAAACAGAAGTAGAGTACAATGATGTTGATGATGTAGTTAAGAGCTTTAGAAGTAGGAATAAGAAAAATAAAATTTGATAATGTAAAATATTGTATTATTATAAGACAAATGTTACCATACTTAGAACTTTTTTTGCGTTATATAAAAACTCATTTATCATACTATTTTTATGTCAAGTACTTTCAATGTTTTCTTGCGTACTTTTTGTTGCATTGTTTTTTAATTAGTTATTGATTTTTTTTTTTTTTTCTGCTCATGAAAGTAAAAAATGAAATATAGATTGGGTATTGGGGAATTGAGAGTGATGTGGGGGAGGAGGAGGGGTCATAAGAGCTTCCACCTTCACATGGTTGGCCCTGTTGAGTAGAGAATAATTTATTGGATCGATTTAATCTTGGAGCAAACCTCTCTCAATCCAACGTAGCAACAAAAAAGTCACTGTTGACTTAGTTGCTACTCTTTCAGATCGTGGGAGGCTTGTTCCAAGTTCAGGGGACTCCAATAATTTTTTCTTGAAAAGAAGAGGAGCTTATTCAGGTATGTTTTTACATTGTCAACATATGTTCTAACATTATCATAAGAATGCATCTTAGAGTAAAAAATACTACATCAATTACTTGTATTTATTGTATATATAATTATGGATTTTGAATGACTTGGTAGCACAGGTACAAATCCTCTTGCATCATGAGCAATACAACTTGTCAACCAGGGTCATGTCCAGGATCCTTTTGCTTGTGCGCTTGACCATGTCCGTAGTATCACATTTTGTAAGTTCCTTTACATTTCATAATTCAAGATGAAGCTTGTTCATGATTATTATCTGGTTTTTTGTATGTTTTTTTTCCTCTATTTGATTGTAAGTTTGAACATGCTTTTAAACATTGAAACATTTTTTGTTTTTATACTATTTTTATACTTGTTCTAGTTATGGTGATATAACCACCATTGTATCATATCCATCTTATCGCATTCCCTTGGGTTGTAGTTAGGTACAAAGGAACTCCAACCAGTTCCAATTCCGTCACATTCCAGTTACAAGGACCATTGGTATAATTGGCACATACCACATTGGCTAAACATTAGGGGAATTTTGAGGTCTAAAATGGGTCTTCTAAGGAAAATGTACAATCAAAATTCACTTTATGAGAACCAATCACATTTTAGGAGATGACATCATCCCTAATGGTTGAGGTGGCATTGATTGAGTTAAAGGTACTTACTTGTCACATTCTCAATGGTAGATAAAAACTCATGGTTAACCATGGTAGTGCTCTAAGTACTTTTAAAGTCAAAGTAAGGTACTCATAATAAATGTCATTTCACACATTTTTAATAAAAATATATTATTGTCATTTCATATTTATGGAAAGAAACAATGCATATCCCTATACATTTATTATAGTATATTATATTATATTATTTTTATATAGTATATTAATTACATCTTATTATAAAATTTAAATAATATAAAATTTAATTAATAGCATATAATAATTAAAAATTTTAAAAATTATATTTATTTTACTTTAAGTTATTTAAGTACAAAGGACAAATGCATTAGTTGTTCAATGATAATGATTTTTTCTTGAAAAACTCATTCTTATTTATAGCCACATCAATACAATTTTTTTATTAATTTTATTTTGGTACAAATTTTGAGTTGAATTTAACTATGGTTACATGGATTTTGGTGAAAAAAGTGAATTGCAAATTCATAAATATTATTGTTGGAGAGGTAAATCCCCTCTGCGGACAGAGGTGACCCCTACTAGCCCAGATCGAGTTTAGCAACAATCGTATCACGCTAAGGTGCAAGTTCCTAATTGCAATAGACCAAATTGCGAGAAAGGCCTACCTTAAGTCCAACGTTTTTGTTCGCGGAGAAGTTAGCGCTCCCGTTTCCTTGCTCTGGCAGATCACAATTCCCCCGTTCAATGCACGTACAAGAAACACGACGAACACACAAACGTAAAACCTAGTATATGCAATTATGTATCAATCAGAGAAGATACAACTCATAACATAAAACATGAAGATCTGAGTGGAACCATAACCAAAGTTGCTTATCATTAATAAAAAAAAAGGAAAATACAACTTGAGCTCTGACGCTGGATCTTCCTTCGGCAGGTCGACAGAGGAGTACATCTCGGTAAAGCTCGTCGGGACAAGGACAAGTCTCTCTCTCTTCGATTTTCTGACGATAATCTCCTTACAATTGATTCAGCTCTCTTCGGGCTACCAAGACTACTAAGGCTCAACCATTCAGCCCATTCAACCATTCAGCCCCTTCATCAATGGAAGATGGCTATATTTATAGAGGAGAGGAGGAGGTTGGGATCCCTACAATAGTGGAAGGGAGGCCTTATCCCTTGGGAGGTTCCCCATAAGGTGGAAACAAGAGGCCAAAGGAGGAAATCCGTGGTTATTCAGTCGAAACCACTCCTCATGACTCATCCACGAAGTTGTTGTAATCGAAAATTCGCCTCTTTTTTTAAAAAACTTTCCATAAGCAGATTGGCGCGGGTGCTTAACTGGGATAGAGCGCCAACTGGTGCAGGCTCAATGTTAATTTTCCTCATTGGCGCGAGGACATAATGGGCTACCAGCGCCAAGGCAAAAACAAGTGTTTTTAGGGGTCTGCTCAGGAAATGATCAACAGAAGGAATGTTGTCCTCATGGAAAGGGATGCAATGATGGTATTTGCAAGGCATGAAACTGCTTATTGGTCATAGAAACGACCCTCCAATGGGTGAGATGGGGATTGCAGGGACGGTGACAGATTACTGTGTAATAGATGCCCCCTAAAGCATGAGGCCCAAGAGAGAGAGAGGGGGGTGAAATGCTTTACGAGAATGTGTCCAACTGAAAACACTGCCGTCAGAAAACCTATATCGACAAGTACAAATGATATCTCAAATACATGATATATGTGGTATGGGTGCAGCCATCCATAACAGAGTATACAATAATGAGGATCCAAGGCATGGACGCAGCCATCGAGGAAGGATCGATAAATAGACTCAGGTATGGTCGCAGCCATCCAATCAATGAGTCATCTGACCAATCATAATAATCCACAAAATCCACAGCCTGGATTCCAACAGAAAAAATCTAGGGTCTTGCGCTCCATCTCGACCCAAATAAAGTACAAGTTCAAGCATGTGAATAAGTGAACTGAAGTCGAACATGCGATAACATCGTCTGATTACCAGCCAATGATGAAAGTTGTTAACAAACGTGAGAGGAACCACCAATAATGACAATGGCCCTCAAGGTACTATAGGTACAATCCACAGAGTGTGAACAGTGATCTGGCGTCGAACACCCGCAGAATCATTCGATCGAAGGTCAATGACTAAAACCTTGCGTTGAATGTGAAGAACCTGCCATTGAGGCATGCAATCTCCAAGGTACCAGAAGGGAGTCTCTAGATTAGCTTCCTGGATAATGAGCTGAATTTGACAAGAAGTGACCTTGATTGAAGGTGGGCCATAATGTTTCCCACATCATTGACGCGAGACAGAGGAAAATAATGTCTGTGAATCAGGATTAGTAGAGAATCAGAGGAGGGTTGAAACTGCAGAGGTCAACTTCTCTTGAACATATCGGTGGCACGACAGTGGATTTGGCAGTATTTGACGTCAAAATATCAGAGGTCATGATGACGAGGCAAAGAGCAGATGAGAGGTAAAAAAGAATCACCCAAACCCATAGAGGCAAGTGGAAAATGAGATGAGATGTCCCCAACCTGACACGAATGTAGACAAGTGCCATGTTCAAGATCGACATACTGCCGACACGACGATGATACTGGTTCCATTTTTCCCCCACCATTTCTGGTGAGTACCTCTTTATTTATACACAAGATTGAAGAGGATACCATATGCTTGTCATATAAGTTCGTCCTTTGAACAAATCCATCCTAGTACATTTAACGAGCCCTAGGAAAGATGAACTCGAATATTGTCATTATGACAGAATCCGATGTCATCAGGGTTTAACGAGTCTGACAAAGGAATAACTCGGTGTCTTTTCATGTTTAGAGAGTTTGAAAAGACAACGAAAAATTAAACTCCAAAAGTCCCTTTTCGTAAATAGTTTCTCAGATCCGAAAAGGTAGAAAACTATGTCTGAGAAAACCTCCTAGTCGCGATAGGCTAGGGTATTCCTTTTTCGTAAATAATCTGTCCCAGCCTGAAAAAGGGTTAAACGTATACTAGGTAGATGTCGTTTTGCAACAACTTTAACGAGATCAAAACGCCAAGGGACTCGACAATATTTTCATGTTTATAGAGTCAGAAAAGAGCTGAAAGATGACTCCTCCTAGAGGAACGAGTGGTATAAAGGTCAACAACTGGTTTCGGTAATGGTGGCACTGCTCAGAACAAGTAAAGGTTAAGAGGCTGGCTAATAATACCACTCATTACAACGGTTCCTCAGGAACAGGTAAAACAACCAAGTGAAGGCATATGATCGACCAAGCAAAGAGTGACGATGGAGTGAGAAAACGAAGGTTCATCTGGAAAAACAGGCTGATAATATGGCAATTACACGAGGTAAAATGGGAAAGGTTCATTTTTACACAAGCTTGAAACAAAGATAAACTATGCTTGAAACCGGTTTCACTTTTACACAAGCTTGAAATGGAAACAAACTATGCTTGAAAGATTAAGCATGCCCCCAGCATGGTGACTCAATTCGAGGTACATGCCCCCCAAGCTTCAATCCATATGAAAGGCAGATGGAGTGAAGGTTCAAGTTACGAGATCCCGAGACAGACTCGACTGGGATTTTATGAGATCTTATCAAAGACTCGAATTGAATAGGAACGTGTCTCATTGTTTTAACGAGGTTGACACATTAAAAGAACTATCCTCAGATGAGCTTGTTTCATTTTTTAAGGAGCTTGACACAAGAAAATGAACTGTGCTCCGGCAACCTTGTTTCATTTTTTAAGGAGCTTGACACAAGACAAGGAACTCTACTCCAACCAGCTTGTTTCATTTTTTAAGGAGCTTGACACAAGGAAATGAACTGTGCTCCGACCAAATTGTTTCATTTTTTAAGGAGCTTTACATAAGGAAATGAACTGTGCTCCGATAGACCTCATCATAATGAACAAGAAGTCATCGCTTCCAAGAGTTCCACTCCTGATGGAAGGAAAACATCCTAGAAGTCAGGACCCAATGCCCCCAGCACCTGATGCACAATGGCACTATCAACGAGTACAGGCACGGGGTAGGTAGCCACATATTTGACCTGCGGTGGAGCAGATACAATGGGTGGACAAAAACCAGGAATGGATGATGGCAGGCCAGCTACCACATCAGGACCAAAGAACGAAAGCTGATCAATGGTCACGATCCGTCCTTCATGTGGAAAAAAAACTACATGGAAAAGGGAGGAGACAAGTGCTCCCATGGAATAGGTGTAATCGCGCCCTAAAATAAGATTAAAATCCAAGGGGCCTGGAATGACCATCACGTCCATATGGACGGTTTTACCTCCCAAAGTAACAAGTAACCTTGGAAGGATCCCTAATGGTTGACTAGTTCTTCTGTTAAATGCCAACAGATTCTGCGTAACAGGCAAAAGTGGTGGAACCGAAAGCTTTCCAAGTAGTTGAGGATAAAATAATAAAAGATGCACCTTCGTCTATAATGGTGTTGGGTACAACCAGACCAAAGGCTTGTACCGTTATCTCGAAAGGCACATAAGACGGAAGGCGGTATCCCGCAAATCGATTCCAATCAAAGGAAGCGACCAAACTACGCCGAGGGGGTATCATCAAACCGAAATGGTCTTCCCTTGGTGTTACGGAAGAATAAGGAGCATCCTCCACGACCTCCATCTCGAAGGCAGGAGGATTATCCTCCGGGACTTCCATCACGGGAGGTGGAGGAGCAGCTTCTTAAGGTATGGGTATAGGAGAATATTTCTCCAAGTCTAAGGAATCCGAAGAAACAAGAAGAACCTGAGGGGTATGAGATCCACTCTCAACGGAAAAGACCTGGTGCACCGCAGACGGAGCCAACTCAACCGATCCCACGACCAATGGTTGGTCGGGAATGGATTCCTGAATTTGAATTTCCAAAGGAGCGGGATCGACCAAGGATGACTCTTGACCAATGGTAGGATCAGCTGGTGGAGGACTCAAAGAAAGTCGTTTATAACTAGCCGGGAGGCATGGTGTAGAAACAGTTGAGTTGTCCAAAACTCGCTTGGCTTCGTCCATATACGGACAAAGGTGAATGGCATGGTGCCCCCCACACAACTTACAGGGATTGGAAATCTTACCCTGCCTGTTAGGAGTTTTACCAGCACTAGCTGAAGACGTGCCCCCAACCTGACTCCTAGAAGCCAAAGGTAATGGCAGACAACCGTTGGACCATACTTCGAGGACCTTGGGAATGCTAGGGCAATCTCGAAGAAGATGGTCTCCTGTGCATAACATACAAGGGAACTTGACTTTCCGTGGATGTTTGGAAGGTTTATCAAGAGGAGGTGTTTTAGAAGTGACAACTGTAGATTTAGCCTCTCTCTTATCAGACTTCTTCTTCTTTGTCTTCTTCTTCTTCTTCTTAGCCACCTGGTTACTCGAATCCAAACTTTCACTAGGCGAAGTAGAAGAGGAGAATGTGGAAACAGGTGAAGAAGGGGAGAGGTCCACCTTGGAATCAACATGATGTTGTTCAGGTGAAGGAACTGATTGAACAGTAACCGAGACATTCGAGACCACAGAGGTTGAAAAAAACCAAACAGGCAACCCAACAGTTAATCCAGGAAGGGACAACGTTGCCATATAAAGAGCGCCAACATTTCCAAAAGGAGGAAAAGGACCAGGATTCCCTTCGAAGGGGATTCCTTGGTTGGTGAAATCTGGAAAAGTTGCCATTAGAAATGACCCAAAACAACACCCTAAGGAAACTAACTTTAACCAGGAATATTTCATGGGCAGTTAATTTTTAAAACATTAAAACAAAACTCCGCTATTTCGTCTTTTAAGAGTCGAGAAATGGGCAAAAGGTGACTCTATCGCTTTCAGATTGGAAACAAGCATGAAAGGATAAGCGCTTGATGATATTTTCAAATTTAATGAGTCAGAAAAGATCGAAATGACTACTCTGGAATTCTAGGCAAAGGGTGTACCAGATATCCATGAACTGCAATATACACCTTGGTTTCAAAATGAAAGAGAAATCAACCAAGGACTTGACGTACATGCAGGCAATCTCCCCGAATGTTGTGTCTGGTGTATCATGGGTATAAGGCGGCAGACTCGTCTTCCTACAGATAAAGGATAGGAACCTAGTGGGGTCTCCCTTTATATACGCGACGGTACGGGGAGCACAAGTCTGTACTAGTGCTGTTTAAAGCCAAGAGGCGAACGACAGCTACTAGGTTTAACGACGTCGGAACACGTCTCTAGCCTAGACCTCTAAATATTTCGTTAATGTTTCAATGTTGCCTTAAGGTAAATTGAATAAATTTTATGGTTGATCTTCAATTATGTCTCGGTTTCAAGGCCCTACCGCATGTCATCTGACAATCTCCTATATGCAGCTGTATGACGAAAGAAATCTTTCAATTCGATGAATGCTATCTAGTTAATGGAAGAACTTGAACCAAAAAGCAATACTATAAACGAAATTTTTTTCAAACTAGATGACTTTCACTATCCAAAAGTAACTCAAACATTCAACGATGCAAATAATGCAATGTAATCTATGCAAAATTCTCTTTTCCGAAAACTATGCAATTGTAATCTATGCACAATTTCCTTTTTTTTTGAAATGATAAAAATGCACTCAATGAATTTTTCGATGAAATGAGATTCTACTTAATGCATGCTTTTAATGAAAGAGAATTCACTCAATGCGATTTTTAGCTTTCAATCATTAAACAATGTAATCTAAGTTCAATGATAAATCTCAAAAATACTTTTCAATGCAATGTGATCTAATGCATGAAAAGAAAACTTTGAAACGAAAACTAAAAGAACACAAAACTCCTTAATGAAGGACGAATGCAAAAGAGATGTAAACAAACACTAAGAATGCAATCGTTGTTTCAAACACCTTATAAAGAAATTTCTCAAAAGGCTACAAGACATATGAGGTCAAGCACAAAAAGGACTTCCAAAGTATGAGTTGAAAACAAGGCATTCATTCCCTTTCATATCAAGAAATCATGGAGAGAAGACATTTCAAACAATGAGCAATGTAATCTATGCTCATACAGTGAAAAGCCCGGAAGGGAAAGACACACTGGTGAAGGATTTAGGGAAAAAATCTCAATTTTCACACACCCTGAAATTGGCACGACTTTCTCACTGGCAACTAGCGCCAACTGGCGCGACTTGTTCACTGATAACTAGCGCCAATGGAAAATTGGCACAGGTTGCTAACTGACAACAAGTGCCAACGCCTGAAAATGAAAAAACAAAGAATTTCTCCCAACCAAGACCAGACTCACCACTTCAAGCAAAATCTAAAACAAACCCAGAAGAAAAGTATTGACCAAAAGAAGCTTCCGAACAAGGGAAAACCCTAGCACCTACAAGAAATGGCGCGACTGTCTGGCTGTAATTAGCGCCAGCCAGGGGATGGCGTGGGTGATGAACTGGCAACCTGCGCCAACTGGTGTGACTGTCAGGGCAGAACTCGCGCCAATCAAGCCAACCATGAAAAGGTGAAATTTCAGAAAAGCAAAGGTCAGATCTAATCCTCTGGGGCTAAACAGAGGTTTTACACTAGAAAAAAGTGAACCAAAAGAGATGATCAAGCAAACAAAGACCAAAATCAACCGAAAAGACAAGACAAAATCCAATCAATGTCTTCCTAGTGGAGTCGCCAATTTGTTGGAGAGGTAAATCCCCTCTGCGGACAGAGGCGATCCATACTAGCCTAGATCGGGTCTAGCAACAATCATATCACGCTAAGGTGAAAGTTCCTAATTGCAATAGACCAAATTGCGAGAAAGGCCTACCTTAAGTCCAACGCTGTTGTTTGCGGAGAAGATAGCGCTCCCGTTTCCTTGCTCTAGAAGATCACAATTCTCCTGCTCAATGCAATCGAACACCTGCACGTACAAGAAACATGACGAACACACAAGCGTAAAACCCAATATATGCAATTATGTATCAGTCAGAGAAGATACAACTCATAACATAAAACATGAAGATCTGAGTGGAACCATAACCAAAGTCGCTTATCATTAATCAAAACAAAGGAAAATACAACTTGAGCTCTGACGCTAGATCTTCCTTTGGTGGGTCGACAGAGGAGTACGTCTCTGTAAAGCTCTTTGGGACAAGGACAAGTCTCTCTCTCTTAGGTTGTCTGACGATAATCTCCTTACAATTGATTCAACTCTCTTCAGGCTACCAAGACTACTAAGGCTCAACCATTCATCCCGTTCAACCATTCAGCCCCTTCATCAATGGAAGATGGCTATATTTATAAAGGAGAGGAGGAGGTTGGGATCCCTACAATAGTGGAAGGGAGGCCTTATCCCTTGGGAGGTTCCCCATAAGGTGGAAACAAGAGGCCAAGGGAGGAAAGCCGTGGTTATTCAGTCGAAACCACTCCTCATGACTCATCCACGAAGTTGTTGTAGTCGAAACTTCGCCTCTTTTTTTAAAAAACTTTCCATAAGCAGATTGGTGCGGGTGCTTAACTGGGACAGAGCGCCAACTGGCGCGGGCTCAGTGTTAATTTTAATCATTAGCACGAGGACATAATGGGCACCCAGCGCCAAGGCAAAAACAGGTGTTTTTAGGGGTCTACTCAAGAAATGATCAACAGAAGGAATGTTGTCCTCATGGAAAGGGATGCAATGATGGTATTTGCAAGGCATGACACTGCTTATTGGTCACAGAACTGACCCTCCAATGGGTGAGATGGGGATTGCAAGGACGGTGACAAATTACTGTGTAACAATTATTTTATTAGTTTAGCTATTATTTTATTATTTCCTTAGGAGACCCATTTTAGACCTCAAAATTCCCCTAATGTTTATTTTGGAAGGCCTATATCGAGTCAAAATAGCCATTATTCACCTAATTTATTTTGGAAGGCCTTCCTCTTGGCCAACAACATAAATTTAATATATGTGGGTTCCCCAGCCCAATGACCCCTTTTGTAGTAGAATGAGCGCCCATGTTCTAGTAATTGTATATTTGCTATATTAGCCTAGGAGTGGACCTAGAGTATTTGCAACCAATTGCTCCCTACCACCATTTTCTGGAAGTCTAGTCTATTAGGTCATAAACTTCCTTAGGTCATTTAGTTCCAAAAAACATGCCAATTATTTGGAGTTGAAATCTTATATCTCATATGGAAAAAAAGGAAAGATTAAATTCAAGTTTATTTAAAAATGCTTAAAATTGCAGCAAATTTACTTGGTATGGTGGTGTTATAATATGTGTCAATTTTCCAACCTTCATTTGTAGGTCCAGGTGCAGGTTAGAAAGTTGGAACTAGATCTTAAAAATTACATTAATTCCTTGAAGGTTTCACCCAACACAAGGTTTATCGTACTAAGTGAACACAATGAGATCTACAGATAACCTCCTCCTCATTCAGATGATGATAAATTTTCTTGAAGATCACAATCTCAATTTTAGCTAGGTTGACCTAGTTTTGTGGTCACTTAGGCACACATAAAATTATCTTATTGCATCTTATATTATCTCCTCACGCTCATCATCCTGGAAGGGGATAAGTCACCGACCAATAGAATGATGGATAGGACACCCCCAACTAGGGGAGCTAACAATGAAGGCTAAGGGACAAACCCCAAAAATAAGGATGGCTTTATGATGGAAAATTGGCCTGGATTTTTCCTACAAACATCAATATATCATCACTAACTATTTATTCTACGCAAGGTAAGTCGCTCTACCGATTCATTTTAATGCCAAGAATTTACTACACGAAACAAAATCACTGTTATTTTTTTTTCGAGTTAGGATACAATTTATAACGTTAAAAAGTTGGTATTGGTTATAGGTCCATAGTGTTGCATATTTTATATTTGAATTACATCAATATTTATAATAATTACGTTTATTTCTGTGTGTGTAATCGTTGTGTGCGTATGTGTGTTGGCTCACACAAAGACATAACGTTGAGCCATCAAAGATGAATCTCAAAGGTGTTTTTCAAAATATAAGCGCACATGGGCATTATTGAGCCAACAATGCCTGCTTATTTCCTTCTCATGAACAATTCTCAATGTGGAAAATCAGTGAAATATAATTATGTCAACTTTTTCACATAATTCTTCCACATTTTTCCAAAAAAACACATTTCCACGTGCTCGTGTTTTCTCATTTTTCTAAGCAAGGAATTGGGAGCGTGTTATGCTATTGATGGCGAAGGTTGTTGTGTCTACCTGTAGGTGCCCTCCTATGGGTCAAGGCCTACTACTTCTGTATTATCACCGAAAAACCTCAGAGATAGGTGACTGAAAATCTCAAAGAAGATGTCCGAAAATCTCTGTTTGTAGACTGTTTGAAGATCACAATCTCAATTTGCAGTGAAGAACAATAATATATTCATTGGTATGTGGAACACTCACATGGAAGATAAAATGTCATTGTTATTCGGTTCATGATGTTGTGGCACTGAAGTAGAATGATGTGGCACACCTATGTGGTAGATGGTGTATCATCATGACATGGCTCATTGGTGATGTTGTGATGACATGGTGAAAACATTGCATTAACGTGGCACTGACATGGAGAGGAAGTGGAAGGTGATGTGGAGTACATGTCGAGGAATTGATTCCAAGAAATTTGGAATCCAGTATTTGGCCTATCTCCCAATACTAATAGAACCTAAACTTTTTCAGTTATATTAATTGTAGCTAAAAATCCAAAAGAAACTTAAGACAATACAAAATACTTGTAGCTTCCTAATTATGTAGCCATCGTGTGATATTGTTATGCATTACGTTGTTAGAAGAATTTATACAAAATGATAATAAATGAAAATAGGCTATCCCAGTTGGGCATGATGTCAAGGTGTTGCCATGGTGTATTCATGCTTGGGCATGATGTCAAGTATTAGTCTAAATTTAACATTAAACACGGTTTATTTTTTAATGGACATAATATTATATATAATAGAAACGTATTATTTCTAGAGGTATCCTTTATGGATATACATGATATTGTTATTTACCTTATTAAAGGGTACAAGGTGATGTTATCAAATATTTTTAGTCATGTTTTATTGTTGGGAATTTTGTCTTACTACAACAGAAATAAAATGGAGTCATGTTTTAATGACTGGGAAGTTTTCCTTGCTACAACAACAAATAAATGGGGTTGTGTTTTAATTATTGGGCAGTGTGTCTTGCTACATTAGCAAGGAAATGGAGCCATGTTTTAATTACTAGGAAGTATATCTTGCTACAGTAACAAGGAAATATCCATCGCTAAACTTCACATCTAGTGGCTCATCACTATTACCATCACTAACTTATTGCCCATTGACCACCATACTAGTGGACTTATCCAACTTTGGTGTTTGTGTTAACCAACTGAAATTATTTGTGCATTTTTCCTTTAAAATTTTGCAAAAGATAGTTGAGTCATGGAGTCTTTTACACTGTAATGGTAGCATAAGACTAATTGGTATAATTTGTGTGATTTTCATATATAGTTGGTCTTTATATGAGATATTTACATCACTTGAGTGTGTAACCATGCTAAGCACTAGTACAAAGACATTCCATTCTTGATATGGTAAGATTCTTGGACATGTTAATTCCTTTGTGACTTGGCATTTCCATGGTGATTTTGATGTTTATTTCACAAGGAAAGCTTCATGGATGGTGGATCATAATAGGAATGCCAATTATGTGTACACTCGGATATGAGATTAAGATTGCTATGTTATTGGTTTTGTTCTATCATAATACCTCTCTTGTATGTACTACAAGAGTAATCACCCTATTTAATGGTTTATAATTGGGTATACACTTGATGACCCTTCCCACATGCACCATGTATTAAATGAATGCAGGTATAACAACGTATAGAGGCCTTCCTTTGAGGCAAAAAATAGGACTTCTTTATAGGTCGCAGTATGAAATGATAGTTGTAGGTTTCATTTCCCTCTTTACAATCCTCTTGTTTTGAATCCCTTGGAGGAATTTCAAGCACGACCTTACAGTATTGTAAATGCAACCAACGGGTTTCAAACCTATAGAACACATCTAATAGAATAATTATGTTAGGTCCAACCTCAAAAAAAGGGTGTTGGAAAAATAGCATAAGAATGGTAAAAACTAAGCCATTCAAGGAATAGTGGATCACTCAAACATAAACAGGAACAAAAAAATCACAATTACAAATGGGGGTATGTTACAAGTGACATCATATCCCAAGTTCCAACACTTGACCTTAGGTTGAAAAATAAGTATAAGGATTGGTCTTATTCATGCATGCATAAATCCTGGATCCTTATGTTATCACTGAGTAGGGTGCCATTGTAGGTAGATCAAACTTGAGGTGATAAAATAAGTTCTTTGACATATGAAAAAGTAACTAGCACCCATCAAGCACAACTGAATATCACAACCATCAAGAACTACCAAGTGACATATCACTTATGTTTGATACTCTGTTGAGTATCAGTTATTACCCTGGAGCAATGCCACATCGAACTATAGAAGGATTGAATTTATCCAACATTCTTTGGTCCAATATCCTTTCCATAACCATCTATCAGATTTGCAAAGTCTTCTTTAGCACTATGATCTATATCAATAGAGAAAGGTACATCACATCACTATGATTTAACTTATAGGCTCAATCTAACTGGTAAATAATTTCTTTGGATACAAAAAGGTATCCAGTACCCACCAAGCACAACTGAGTATCACTGATCATTGAGTACTGCCAAGTTATATACCACTAGCTATTACTAACTACTGTAGAATCAAAGATATCACCAACTCTATTGACTATCAATTATTACCCTGCAACAATGTACACCAGAATATAGAGGGTTTGCATTTGAGCAAGACAAGCATGCAATTAGGACTAAGGAACCAAAAACAACCCCATAGCAACCAACTACATTAACTGTTTCCTTTTGACAACTAATGTCTACTTGGAGCCCCTTCTATCCAAGAGAAAGACTATAAAGTGGTAGTGACCCACTTCCTAAGACAAGCACTTGAACGAATACTCTTGATTCTCCGAAATTACTACTCTCGGCCTTGTGGTGGAATATTAAATCAAACGAGAGATATTTTGGAATGATTTACATCTGTTTTGGCTCGTTAATCTTTCTTTCATTAATCTTTATTCTATCCAAAACACTCCTCAACCTCTTTGGTGAATGATATTCCTTTATTCGCAAACTATGTGGCAAGGTATGCCACCTTCTTTGGCATGCTTGCAGGCTCTCATCTCCCTACAATCTAAAGGTATCTTCAAAATGATGTTTTTCCTACTCCTATTTTTTTTTTGTGTAGATAGTTGTCATCAGTCGATCTTCTACTATAATCATTTGGTTAATAGTGATAATGCGAGGGCATTGTAGTTATTCCATGATCCACAAAGGTTATTATATCTCTTTTTCCATGATTCTTTTGATTTATTCTGCCATGGTCTCTTCACAGGTCATCCAGGAGGCTAAAGTAATAAATTTCACATCATCTAGCTGAGAGTTGGGGTCCCATATTTTCATATCAAGTAGTATTAAATTATCCATATAAAATTTTGTCATCTTATCCCTATCTTGAATGTTACACCTAAGGAAAAAATCATTGAATGTTTTGATGTTTTGGAAAGGAGGGGATCCTTGTTGAGCTAATACTCTAGTCTAAAATTGGCACCATTAGTTTTTGACGAATAGAGAGTATGTTTTTAATGGATGTCTACAGTGTGTCTACTAATTTTTCCAACCTTTCTTTTGATCATCCAAATACATTTCTTGAAAATTTGTTAGCCACCTTATTGATGCTTGTGAAGCTGCCCCCAACAATCTAGTTTTTGAAGAAGGTAATGATCCCATCTCTGTTGATCGAGACCTCAGAAACTTGATGGAAAGTTTCCATCCTCACAAGATGAGCATTGATATGTAAATTCACTGGGTTGCATCATAGTCCGATTGCAGTATATATATGGATCTCAAATTGTTGGGCTCCAAATATGTAGGGACAACTCTCTATTTTTGCACTTTGAAGAGGTGTTTTTTTCTTTCTTGTTCATATCTGAAGAAGATTAGGATTTAGTATTTTGCTCAGGTCCTTATTTTACAGGATTCCAGGCACTGCTGCAATGTATCTAAATCCTTGGTCTCTAAACTTCAATCCAATGGAGGAACTCTCCTCGTTTTGTTATGGGTTTGCATCCCCTTTTTTTGTTGATCTTTTGGGACAAGGCTATTCTAAAGGATATTTATGGTGACTTTGGGAAGTTACTTGAAGTGGAAGAACACAAGGGATGCCAATTTTTGTGTCTTGTTTTTGTGTTGAAGTCGAGTTGGATAAAGGTCTCGTGGAGGCCATTCTTCTATAGCTAGATGAGAGGATCTTCCTCCAAGAATTGTATTACTATCAACTACCTTTCAAGTGTAATATTTGCCACAGATTTGGGCATTGTTTTAGGAATTGTTAGCAGGATGTTCATTCTGCTCCTAATCAATCTTTGGGTAACAAGGAACAAAGCAATGAAGAGGATCAATCTCAATTTAGGATAGTGATGATTAAGAAGAAAATACAATTTGTACAATCAAAGAATCAAAAGCTCCCAAGATTAATACGTCTAGGTCCAGTTGATTTCATGTTGTAGGAGTCTCAAAGATGTAAGAAGAAAACCAATTTGTTCAATCAAAGAATCAAAAATCTCCTAATATTGATTCATCTAGCTACACTTGATTTTGTGCTCTAGTAGTCTTAAAGACATAAGAAGAAAAACAATTTGTACAATCAAAAAATAAAAAAGATCCCAAGATTGACCTGTCTACCTCCAACTGATTTCATGCTCTAGGAGTCCAATGGTGTTCAGAATGGCTAAGGAAGGAGGGGAGTCATTTCCTCAAATGGGCACACCCCAAGCACAAGGCACATTGATTCCAAATGTAGTGTAAACCTCCAAGCAAGGTCGCCTATAACAGAGGTGGAAAAATTCTATTTCAGTCACCTGATGACATCAAGATATTTAGACTACCCAAGCTGAACAGTAATATGAACAACACCTCATTCATATGGTCATAGAAGAAGAGAGAAGAATGGAACGAAAACGAGAAAGGGTTAGTCCTCAAATTTATACTAAAAATAGTGCTCCCTATAGTGCACTATACTGAAAATAGTGTGTTTGCCTTGTAGAATGGTACTTTGGAGCAGGTTAAAAAACTTGTTAGTACGCTCAATGAAGCAGAAGTGCCATCTGAAGATGTTGTGGGTAAGTATGCATTAGATAAGGCTCCCTGGAATCTAGACTGTAAATTCATGCTTAGAATTAGGTTGAAAAACTAGTTGGTACTTCCATTTGAAAACATTTTTTGTCAAATAACATGAGCCATAATTGTAGAATGCTATAATTTGTGTCTATGTGACAATGATGAACCTATGCCAAGGAAAAATATTTTCCTATCCATAGAATCATGTGAAATTTTTGTAAGAATATGCTTTTTACTTGAAGATGTTCTTTTTGTGATTTCTGGAGCAATTTTGAACTGTAACTTATGAGTGTATACTTAGATGTGGTACAAAAAAGAAATTTCTTATGACTGTTTTGAAAAAAAAATGTGTATACTACACAAGGGAAGATGGTTTTGAATAGTTATTTTAAATGCAATTTTGGATAAGTTATTTTGTTGAATAATAAGTCTTCTCTATTAGGGGGGGGAACTATGGCAACATTAAAAAATCTTTGATATTGATACTTTTTCAGAACAGAGATAAATTTATACTGCATTTGTTAAATTAGTAGTAGGCATCCACTTCTCCTGGTTCTTTTGGGTCCTATTTTAAACTCAAGTACATAGGTTGTCATTGTCTTTTAGTGTAAAAACGATAAAGTTTGTAGCTATTTTTAACATAAGTCCTGTCTGCAGTTGCCTTGTTTCTGATGATGTTCAAGGTGACTATATGTAACACACTACTCCTACAAATGTTTAGACTAACCAAAGTATGAGTTATATTACTGAAAAGAAAATTGAACAACGTGTTATACTTAATGCTTGCATAGCATATGATATTTTGAGTAAGTTTATCTGTTGTGGTCCTTTTCACTGATATTTTATATGTTGGAAACACTGAGAAGGGGTGAATTAGTATTTCACTTACAGTTAGTTAATTATAATTTTTCTCAGAATTGTAGCACAAGCATAAGTTTCAGAATTAAACCCTTGATATCTTTTCATTGATATCTTTAACGTTTTTCTCCACATACACTAGTACCTTCTTATTTCTGAAGATGTAAACCCTTCTCTATCCGTGACAACTGACAGTGATGGAGATACAAATACACTGAATTTAGTGGGATAATGAGTTTGTGCTTTAGCAATCTTCAAACCTTCAATTTCAATATTGTATTCTTCAAATAAAGGTTGCTAGAAATTATCAGAGATTTTCTCATAATTGTAGCACACACATAAGCTTCAGAATTTTACAAGGACACTATTTAGGCCACCACTATACAACAAATATGTCCTACAGGAGGGTTGTAGACATACCCTTCAGATCCATTGTCAAATGTCAAACTTGCAGAAGGTATACCAGATCTTATTTATGCAACATGTTTTACCTCAGTTTGTAGACAAGATTCTCAAGGACAGGCTTCAATCACAATGCAGATTCGCCATTAGTTGCTCTATCAGAAATTTCCAAATTAGACTGTAAGATTAGTACTTTGTATCAAGTTGTGCCCTTGGATCATCCGAACAGAAAATCTTAGTAATAATGAGATGTGCCTCAAATGGTTGTGCCTTACAACCCTATGTCACTAAATTTGTTTGTCAAGATGACTGAGAAGATTTATGCAATGCTTTGTTTGAACAAGGTTCCTAAATCAATTCCTCCAGAATTGCTCTCTGAAATAAAAAATGTTTCTGAGATGGAGGGCCAAATTAATTGTGAGCTTTATTGCAAACAGTCAAGGGCTTGGATCACAGTTTGGAGTGCGAAAAAATTTTACAGGATAATTTAGGGCTCACACAAGTAAAAAAAAAGGTAAAATCAAGCTATAATAGGGCCGAAATAGGCTGGATGTCTAAGGCCAATTTAAGAATATGGACGATTACGCTTCCCTCTCGTCTTTAATTGTTTATTCTTACTCAAAATCAAGCTTTGGCTTGATACCTCTAATAACATATTTAGGGTGTTGATCCCTTCAGTTTCTATCCAAGATCCCCTTAATGTTATCTACCTCTTTGTTATCAACGATCTGGAAACTACTTGCAATGGAAAACAATTGATTTCCCCTAGGGTTAAAACCCAAAAATTTATTTTGGCAATAAAATATACTTTATAATAGTTGAAAAATGTCTATTTTTACCCCAGAAAAATGATGATAAAGATTCTTGAAGATGCTTATAAAATATCACGAGTAATTGTTGGCATGAGTTTGCCTATTATAAATGCCAAAAATGTTTTTGTTTCTACATATTCAGATTATTGTAGCTTTAGCTGCAATATGATTGTTTATTCTTTGCTACTCTTATGCATATTAATGTGTGTAATATAGACATAATTTTCTTAAAAATAAATGTGGCATAAATTTGTCTTGACCTTGGCATGCAGGAACATCAAGATGCAGGTAATCCAGTCCTAGAAGTTGAATGCAATGGTGTGACCTTCAAAATACCCAAGGATAGTAGAGTCTCAAAAAATTTGAAAGCTGCTGAGGTGTGATATTTTCCATTATTGCAGTTAGTATGAGGTCTGAAGATTCACTGAATTTTTAGATAAGTGAATGTAGTATTGTTCTCAATTTTCGACCTTGAAGGCTACAGGATTCTTGCAATTTTGTGAGTCCAGATTTCTCTTTCAGTGGTAATAACAAATATTTCCAGAAACAGAACCAGATTAAATTTACAAATAATCCAAATATGAAGGTCAGTTACATGTTCCAGTGATGGAGACATCATTTATGTATCTTTGTTTGTTGGGCAAGTATTGAAGCATATATTAATATGTAAGTACGATGGAAAATTTTGATTGAATTCTTCTCAACAATGGCAGGGACCTTCACATGTAGCTAGTTCCTTCCCATCATTAGCAGATAAGCATGAGACTTTTGACAAAAAAATCAGGGGTGAAACTTCAAAATTATCAAAGACTGACAAGGTAACATACACTTCCGAGTAAATATGTTCAACAATGAATATGCATACAAATATTTCGGTTGTAATACTCAATTATCTGCTATGTTGTCGATTCATTTGGAGAAGATATTGATCAGCTAATTAGAAATAAGTATTCATGTGATATTGTCCCAAACTACAGATCAATGTATGTTTTTTGACTGATTGATAGTTGAATCTGTACTGGGAGATATTTTTGAAGTAGTTGAATTAACATTTAGTGCAAACATACCATTTTTCTTTAGACATGAATTCTTTAAGGCTATTAAAACTAGGTTCTTTGAATGAGCTATGATGTTTGCATATGATTCTTGTAGTTTGTTCAGGCTACCCATTAATTAACCACATGGTCGCCTTAGAGGAAGCCAAGCTGGGTCATATGAGTTGTCCCCAAATCTGACAGTCAGTTAAGTGTCTTGTTTATTAGAAGAATTTAGTTAGTTGTCTTGTTTATTAGAAGAATTCAGTTAGTTAACTGTGTTTCCAAGGTGACACTTGTTTGGATTATGTAGAAGTCTAACATGAATAGTATCCTTGGTTGCCTTGTTTATTAGAAGAATTTAGTGATATTTAGCAGTAGGATGCATTTAACAGTAGTTTTCTCATTGTGTCTTTGCTTATTTAGTAAACGTTGAAGCATATATTGACAGACAGAAGTATGATGGGAAAATTTGACTTAATTGTTTTAAACAACGACAGGAGTCTGCAGGTTTTCCTAGTTCCATTCCATCAATGGATAGTTATGTGTCTTTTGACAAAGAAAGCAGGGGTGAAAATTCAAAGAAAACAAAGATTGGCAAGGTGATTACAGTTAAATTAATTCAATTGTATGCTATGGCGTCGATTCATTTGAAAAATATGTCAGTTAGCTAATTACAAACTCCAAATAGTTATATAGTCATCACATAGTACATATTGCCATTTTATTTTTTATTAATTCATAGTTGAATTGGTAGTGTGCTTTAAGAGAGGATGTTTTCAAATTTACCTGAACTAACATTAAGTCCAAACTTGCCATTTTTTATTTGGACATCACTTCTATAATGCTTGTTAAAATCACACAGTGATAAGTGTTTTTTGCATGCAATGTCTATTGTTTTCTTGGGTTACCCATGAATTATTTTATAGCCCTGGATACCCTAGAGGAAGCCAATATGAGCCTTCTAAGTATGTCTTTAAGTGGTTCTCTGATCTATCTGAGTTTTATATACATACAGTTAAAGGTGTCTCCAACATTACTCTTGTTTGGCTTATGTAGATTTCTTACATGAACAATCATTAAGTTGCTCATTAGAAGTGTACATAGATACTTAGCAATAGATATATTTAAGAGTGTTCTTCTGAGCGTCTCATTGTTTTTTTATTAAATATTGAAGCATATAATGACTGCAGAAGTATGATTGGAAAATTTTACTTAATTGTTCTCAACAATAGCAGGAACCTGCAGCTTTTGACAAGCAAAGAAAGGGTGAAAATTCAGTGAATACAAAGGCTTCCAAGGTGACAATGACTACAAAGAAGGCCAAGGTGATTTTCATTTCCAAGTAAATCTAGTCAACATTGGGTTGGATATACATTACATTTAAATTCCTTCAATTGTATTTTGGGATTCATATGGAGATAATATGGGTCAGCTAATTACAAACTATATATTCATCCCAAAGTACACACCATTTTCTATGTTTTGATTCATTGGTAGTTGAATTAGTACTGACATTTAATAGAAGACATTATGAGAATTACCTGAAGTAATGAGATCTGTCACTGCAGGTATTTTTCAGAAGCCAAATTTGTGAACATCTATGTTGTACTAGCTTTTGAGACGAGAACAGTGGGGATGGGGGGATGTGTGAGTAGGATGGATAGAACACACCTGCAAATTTAGAAATCACCACCAATATATATATATATATATATATATATATATATATATATATATATATATATATTAGGACGACTTTCACTTGCCGGTTCTTATTATAATTTTAGACCTCTTTACAGATTCATGAACAATAATATTGATAGAAAAAACATGTCTTAAATAAGGTGTCTATATATATATATATATATATATATATATATATATATATATATATATATATAGATATATATTAGGATGGCTTTCAGTTATGATTATTATTTTAGACCTGTTTACCAATATTCATGAACAATAATATTGATAGAAAAAAAATTTCTTAAATAAGGTGTCTTACTATGTATAATAGCCCATCTCTCAATGTGGGCATTTTTCATTAGCCAAATTTGTGAACATCTATGTTGTACTGGTTTTTGAGACAAGAACAATGGGGATGGGGGGACGTGTCAGCAGGAGGGCTAGAACACACCTGCAAATTTAGAAATCACCATCAATATATATATATATATATATTAGGATAGCTTTCACTTGCCAGTTCTAAAAAAGCTTGGGAAACTTAGGAAAGTGTCAAGTGATGTATAAAAACTCTGAAACAGGTTATTCCTCTCCTCTACAAGTGTCAAGTGATGTTCCATTATTGGACCCTCAACACGAGCAAAATGTAATTTAGGTCTAGGAAATCAAAGTGTAACTATTTTTAGGAGACAAGAACTATATCTATGACAACATTTCTTCCTGATATTTCTTGTTAATGATATTATGTTGAAAGTTAAAAGGCATTCCCTTCTTAATAGGTTCTACAGACTCTTTCATATTTGTAGAGAGATTAGATTCATAATTCAAATTAAGAGGGTGATTTAATAGAAAACTATTTGAACATTTAGTGCCCAATACGAGTAACTACTATCTGATTGGGTTCACAATGCTCGAGGTTGGGATGGTGGAAGAACTCGACTTGAATGACTCCTAGAAAACTGTGTACAATATGTAAAAGATAAGATGACCCCAGCTAAGAGAAGAACAAGAGAAATAATTTATAACAACAAGGGTCCTTTGAAATGTTTCATTTCCTGGTTCCTTTGTCAAGGAGGCTTGGCTTGCTATAATGTTGTTGCTGAAAAGGCAATGGTTAAATCACGTGAAACCCAATTCGAAACCCTTCATACAAAATCCCTGTTTTGAACTACAACATCTACAATAGATTTGGATTTAGTATAATACAAGGAAGTGGGTGGGAAAATGATCTTATTGTCCAACCATCAATGTCCAATGTCAAAATTGAAGATACATGCCCCAAATATTCCCAAAATTTTCCCAAAACATCTCCAAAATCTGTTGAGAATGTCCCTTAAATCTGCTTGTAATGCCTTGTGGATGGCTAAGAATTCCTTGAGTCCTCGATGAAGTCCCTGGTATTTTGGGGATGTTTCATAGGGTTCCTCAAGACACCAAAATGATGGAATGGTGGATATGGGAGTTTGTCAAGGGGGATGGGTCCTCGTGAACCATAGGTGAACATTAACTTGAAGATTGTAGTGAATTTTAGCCCAGGGCTGCAATTTTATTTTTTTGACATATTATATTTGTTTTTTTCAAGGCCAATATAACAAAAATGATTGAACACAAAACCAAAAACACGAGAATTTGGAAGAGGAATAATTTCTACATTATCAAATGAAGGGGGCACATATAATTTTATAGTGAAGGAATGACAAAATCCTAAGCACATAATCTTGAGATACATGAACCTAAATGGCTTAAATATCATCTTGTTCTACCTATGTTTATAATGTAGATGAACATTATTAACTAGATTTAAATTTTAATATCCTCCCTTAATGGTCATTTTAGAGAGACTAGACCTAGTTTGTCTCTGAATTTTGCAAATTTATATGAGCCACGAGATGTGGTGAAATTATTTGCAATTTTGTTTTGACTTGTGCAATAATTCAGCTCAACTTCTCCATATTCTACAAGTTGTGCAATATTTCAGCTCAACATCTCCATTTCCAAGATGTTGGATGAAATGACAATGGACTTCAGTATGTTTGGTGTGCTCAGAGAAGATGAATTTCTTTGCCATTGTAATGGACTTTAGTATGTTTGGTCTGCTCGGATAAGATGAGATTCTTTTCCACGATAAGAACTCCTTGGTTATCATAAAAAGGTACTGTGGGCTCATCCTGTTGAACCTACAAACATGCAAGCTTTCTTCTAAGCTATCACAAAAAGGTATTGTGGGCTCATCCTAATGAACTTAAAAATCTCCAAGCATTCTTCTAAGCTATCACAAATTCTAAGCTATCAAAAAAAGGTTCTGTTAGATTTGTGGATACCTCGGAGATCAATAACAATATTTGTGGATACATGTAGAGCGTATTGAAAAAAAAAATGGTGTGATGAATCGATTTGATTGCTACAGATAAATCAGATGTTCAAGATGTTCAAATGTTCATATTTGAGTGAGGTGAATTAGGTGGACAGGCTAGAATGAACAAATAAAAAATACCACTATTGACATTGTCTGGAATTTCATTCTCTCGAGTCTCAATAGCCTTGGATGGATCTTTCAGTTCTTGGAGAACTAGCATCCCAGTTGGCAAGTTGATCCGTAACACTATTGCATGTATTAGAGGTTTACATCCATTACATGTACGTGACTGAATAATTCCATCAGATCATGAATTTTCTTTCAACATAGGTTCCAATTTCCAGTTTAATTTCTTGGGTTGGTTGTAAAAGGGCTAGAGAGTACGCTGAACAGATTTTGTAATGATTTAGGAAACCACTTGAAGAACAAGTTTCCAGATATTCACTATGAGTGTAAAGTGTTGATGGTTGAAGTTAAAGCCACATTATTTATGGAGTCTCCATTATGAAGATGGGTTCACCTTGGTGATTTGTAATAACTCCTGTAATGCCTTCCCTACCTGGGTTGCTCTTGGACAAACCTGTTGAAATGTGATTTGAAATTTGCAAAAGGGTGTGGTGTTTCCTGAGTCCAGGCATCAAGAAGTGCAACTAAAGTTGTTTAGAACACGTTTCAAAGATGTGTTTGTGTCTATATCAGCAACCTACTCAGCAACTATCTATTTTTCATCAGATGTAGAGTGCATGTGTCCAGCTTCGAATGCTTGGCTTCAATGGCCTCTTTCGTGTTACTATAGATGTATAATTGACAATGCACTAGAAAGAGTTTGACTCTGAGAAATTGATCCATATGCTGACTGGCTATTTCGATTAGAAATTAAAAACCCTTTGACAGGGCCAAACTTCAGTGAGATTATTAATGGAAACTTAAATTTTTCATGCAAATTTTAGAATCAAATTCGCAAATGGTCCTAAATTATCCCTCTCGAGTGTGAGAGATCTGGATTGCCCTTTGAAACACCACGAAAGAACAAATTGAATCAATTATTGGAATTAAAAGAAGGGGAAATGCTCAGATATCATTGGTATTCCTTGAGCTGGAACACTGCACCCATTTTTTTTTCCATATATGTTTTTTTTCCGTGGTTATTTCGATGCTTGCTATCCACTTACACCTGTCGGACTTGTGACAAAGTCTGCAAGGCATCGGACTTCTGACGCATTCTGTAAACCGTCAGTAGAGAGACTAAAATTCACAAACATTTGACTTACGACGTACTTTTCAAAACATCAGAAACTTTGGAATAGCGACAAAGAGTTTCCACGTCGGAAGAGCGACAACAATCGATGAAGTATCCATACCGTCGGACTTGCGACGAAGTCTGTACGGCGTCGGACTTCCGACGAATTCTACAAACTGTCGGCAAAGCGACTAAACGTCAAAAACGTTGGACTTACGACATACTTTTCAAAACGTCATAAATTTCAAAATAGCGATGGTGATAGGACGTTGGAAAAGAGATGATAGGGCATCATCTAAATAGCGACGCTCTTGCTAACGTCGACATAGCGACGCACAGTACGTAACGTCAGAAGAGCAACGAATATCTTGAAACTTCGGAAAATGTGTCAGTCTTCTGACACTTAACTGAAGTGTCGAAATTGCGACGTTAAGAGAAACCATGTTTTTCCCTGCCTCAAAGTGTCGCTATTGGGACACCTATGTGTCGCAAGAATGAAATTTTGGCCGTCGGAAATTGGGCCAAATGTGCTAGTGAGTTGGGCGACCAACTCACTGCATTGATTTTTGAGGTGGGCATCAGGCCCGCTCATATGAGAAACATACAGGCCAATGGTAGGCTATTACAGTTGTGGAGAGGCATGACGCGTGACATGTACAGACTGATGCGGCATGTCATAGGAGCTATGACCTTGGTTACGCGACTGAGGAGGACTGTTTCACATTATAGGTGTGGTCGAGATGCGGCACGTGATCGACAGTCCGTGAGCGGCGATTGATCATATCATGATCGTTCACCTTGCGCCGCGCTAGATGAGCAGCCTCCACTAGCATATAGCAGCAGTGATCATGGAGATCAGGTTGGACCATCGGCCATGTCCAGTCAGCGTCCGGCGGTACTCATGATCATGAAGCCGGGGCTGGACCATCAGCCGTCGAGGCTACACCATTGGCTGAGCAAACCTCGACTAGTACTGCTATATTTGATGTTGTACCACCAACTAATCCATGACATTTATATTACAGTTGTATATTTTTTACATTATTCAATTATATATATATATATATATATATATATATATATATATATATATATATATGGTCCATGTATTTTATGTTCATGTTGCAGTTGCACTTAATTTACATGTTGGTGATCATCATGATGTGTATATTGTTAGGTCATGTTAGATATGTTCATTTAATCTGCAGCTTGCAGACAGATGTGTATGTGATAGCATGAGTTATTTAACATGAGATGTATATTTGATGTTTGTGTTGTGATGATGTTAATATATAATGTTAATTTTGTTTTGTTATATGATCATGATCACGATGATGTTAGCGATTTTGAATGTGTTTTTTAGTCAAATATGATGTTTGTACAATGGTTATCATGAACGTGATGTTTATTAATTAATTTAATATTAAATGATCATGATATTGTAAAATTGTAATATTTGTAATTATAATTGTATGTAAAATTGTAATTGTAATTGTATGTAAAATTCTAAAATTGTAATTGTATGTGAAATTGTAAAATTATAATTACAATTCTAATTCTAATTTAAATTCAATGTAAATTATTTGTAAAATTTTAATTATATTAATGCAAAAATTTTAATTGTATTAATGTGAAATGATTTTATTAAAAATTTTAAATTTGTAAATTTGTAAAATTTAAATAATTGTAAAATAATAAATCTAGAATAATATGAATTATTGTAACATAATAAAGTTTAAAAAATAATGAAAATAAATTCATTTATTTTAGAATTACCATTATTTTATTATGATCTTAGATACAAAAAAAGAACTAATTTATACAGTACGCCATTGTTTTTGAGATCAACATAATTGAAAATTATCAAGTGAAATATTGATTTTAACATTAACACAATGCAAATTACTAATTAATTCAAAATACATATTATAATGTTTCGAAAAAACCATCTTAAAAAGTATAAATATTGATGAAATAACACATGTACCATATCACTCTCGGTTCTCATGATCACCCTCATTATTTTCCAGCTCGCATGGCATGATAACGCTATTTTTCTCAAAAATATGTTTTTATCTAGGGTCATGTGTCAATACGAACCACCAATCCTTATCCAACACATCTGGGTAAAAAAACACCTGGTTGCAGTGTTTGGGGAAAACACAAGGCTCCTTAGCTTCATCCCACATCTTTCTAGATTTGATACATATCAGCCTACTATCGCGATCTTCCTTTACATTATTCCAATCAAAGGTGTCCCACCACTTGCACCTAAAAATAACACATTGGAAAGAAGAGAAATCCACTTCAATGATCTCTTGTATCTTTACGACGTAACCCAACGTCCCTCATACTAGGTTTTGATCACGATGGCTAGATTGACTAGATTGATCGAACTCGACTTCGACTCCACAGTCTTGTGTGATGTTTCTAGCATCGGCATTTTCTGTGCGAAAATGGTGTCTATATGCCCACATAGATGGGAACAAATGCACCTATTATAAAAAAGTTAAAAAAATCATAGTGTCATGTGTCTTATAATAACCCAAAATTTAAAATATGAAATATATATGTCTTATAAGTTTCAAATTTACATATAAATTAAAAATATTATTACTAAGTTGTTGCACCCAATCCCTACGTTTAGTGCATCCTCTTCATCACAGGGGTAACGACCGATTGCACCATATTTCTCTCTGACTTGGTCACCAACCCAACTGTTGGGGCATATTTTTGGCATATTTTCTTTTAAATGATCAGGATAAGGCACACTTCTACCATTCAACCATCTGAATTCTTTCCTATCACTATCCCATTTCATCTTCTTTTGTTCATACAATGCAACCCACGGTTGTGTCGCTTCAAAATTGCAAAGAACAAATTTATTGATTGCTTTAATTTCTACATTCGCTGATGAAATCAAACCGACATTATATAGTACTTAGAGATCAAAATATACATTATATCGAAGTTCAACATGAATATTAACTTTGTGTAAATTTGAAAAATTATAAGTCGCTTACTCTTTATCAATTTCTTTTTTCCACTTTTTTGGAGAAACTCCCCTTCTCTTTTGTCTTCATCCCTTTCATCATCCCAAATCACCACACTTGGTATGTTTTCGATCTACTTTATGTACTCACTGACATAATAGAAAGACTCATACGATATGTACCCCTCTTCCATATACCCCTCGGGTTTTTCCCTTTGTCGAACAAAACCTTTCAATTTCTTCATGTACCTCTCTAAGAAGAACATCCAACGACAAGAAACCACCCTAACTAATTTAACCTCATCTACTAGGTGGATTAAAAGATGAACCTGTAAGTCCATGAAACTCGTTGGCAGTTCCTTCTCAAACATATAAACAATCTCAACTATCTCTTGACGCCATCATGGAATGCTAGCCACATGAATCTCATTTGACGTGATCCAATGTACAAATGCAGATAATTTAGATATGGCACATCCTAGGTCTTGAGGGAATTCATGTTTCACACACCCACGCACGAACAAAGGATAATGACACTACAAAGTTATAAACATGTGAAATAATATACAAAATTAGTTATGTTTTATGATCCCCTCATGGGATAAAATTTATTAATATAACAAATAATAAAATCATGTTTTTGACATTATACGTACCCTTAGAAGATTTTGAAATGGTCATCCATGGTGAAGCAGCATCGTAGTGAATACATGTATGAAGTTGGCACCCTCACACCCTTTATAACTTCCTTTTCCAAAGAAATATCATCTTTTTTTTTTAAATCCATGGAACAACACCTTCTTTGAAAAACCAAGAATTAAAAGAGGGACCAGCACTTGCCTCTGATCCCGTACTTTCTAATAATCTTGGCCAATGTTTCTTTTTAGTTTTTGAAGTAATAAGATCTATCCTAATAGCCAATGCGTCACTTTGTTTCGATGATATGTGCCTCCATAAATAAGATGAAACATTTTTAAATATATGCATGGGATCTAATAAGTGGGTAATCTTAAGATGCTCCCAATATGGGAGGTTATAAAATATAGATTTCCTTTTCATCCCAATGGGAAATTTCTCAACATAGGTGTCAAAGAATTCTGGATCATCGAACATAGGCTCCCCATTTGAATCGAACATTTCTACGAACTCCTTCTCCTTCTCTCCCTGATATGCTCTAAGCCATTCAGCTGGTGTCGTTATTGGAGGCCTTTGGGTTCTCTCTCATTTACCATTGAAAGCGAATGCTACTCTTCTGTAAGGGTGTTCTTCTGGGAGGAATACCCTAGAGCAATCATACACTGGCTTTCGTAGGTCCTTGGACCATCTAGTTTTCAGAGAAGGTCCACAACATTTACATCCAAAATACCCTTTTTTTACAAGACCTACGATATTATTGTATACAATTAATATGCATGGCACGTTAAAGAATATCATGAAGATCATAACAAATACTACAACGAATTAAATAACTAATATGTGAAATAATATTGTTACGTATATAAACAAATCAATAAATTAACATGTAATTTACCAGAGCAAACTCCTAAGCCTGGATAATCATGTGTCATGTAAGCACATATGCCATACAACGTAAAACTCCTCTCTGCTACGATGGGTCTTGATACATCGTATACGTTTATCCCATCCCATAATTCCTTCAATTCATCTACCAGTGGTTGTAAGTAGACATCCATATTATTCACTTGTCTTCTACCAGGGACTATGGGAGCCAACATAAGATGTTCAGTCTTCACGGACAACCATGGGAATCACTACTACAGGCCAAACAGAATAGTTGGTGTTCTGGAGGGAATATGGGTTGACGCCATCCATCGCTATGCTGAGTCGTAGACTTCGTACTTCATCCTTGAATTGTTTAGGCCATGTATCCTCTATATGCTTCATGGCTATTGAATTAGTTGGGATTCGTATAACTCCGAACTCACTTCTTTGTGAGGCATGCCATTCCTGCAACATAGCTAATTATTTGCAACAAAAGAGCTTTTGAATCCTTAGGATTATAGGCATGTGCCTCAATATATTAAAGGAGGACCAATATGTGATTTACCCTTCTTTTTTTATTTATCATACCTGTCATGCCCACATTTCGGATACATCTCTTTGTCTGCATATTCTCCTCTATATATAAAACAATCATTTGGACATGCATGATATGATATGTACTCAATACCCAACATTTTCAACAATTTCTTTGCCTCTTCGCAGTTATCGAGCAAGACATTATCACTCAGAAGAACCTTATCTTTGAATAACCTGTAGTTGGTGATCATGGAAAAATATATTAATAAATGTACATTAATGTCGATATAATTATTAATGTTCATAAAATTTACCATTTGTAATGTTCATCGCAGTGTATAGATTATATTTCAAATTTATATAAGGGAGTACTTTATGGTAACTTACCTCAAAATTTCCGAGAAACATGCATTCGACAATTCAAACTTTTCTTTCAAGTTGTACAGTAACATCGTTGTCCCCAACTGGATAGACTTTGACTGACCTCCGGGTCTAAAGAGAGGGGTGGTGGAAGCAAATTTAAGGCTTTCGAAAAAGGTGTCAGCAATATGAGCATCACCCCCTAGCTGATCATCATTTTGGAATGCATCTAACAACATTGTCTCCATGGCGGTCGTACCCCTTAAGTAATCATCCATACCAACTTCTATTTGATTACCTCCATTGCCAGCTTGTGAAGAACTACTATTGTTGTAGTAATTCCTAATTGGTGAATCTGGACATAGCAGGAATCGAATCAATGGTTGATTCAACCATTCTTAGTATCATTCCTCTCTGATTTTTTCTCTTAATTCGGCCTTCTCTCGATTTGACATTGTCGTGGGGTGCAACGGAAGATGGTAGGTAGGTCGCTCCTCATCACTAGAATCCTAATAATTTAAAAAATATATATTTGAACATGATTAGTACAAAATATATGATATCAATTAGTAACCACGTTGACAATATTGCATGATTATAAATTGGTTTGACGTTGAAATAATTATATTAATCAATATACCAAACAATTATAATTATTACTATCATTGTCCCAGGATTGTGGCTAGAAGATGCAATATTGTTACAATTGGCAGGGTGAAGCGCCTATCCATTTTCATCTACCAAATGCGCCTTGCGGTATGCAGCTCTTGATAAGAGCTTCCGACGTTTTGGATCTGTTCGAATATTTTGTGCATCTAAACTCGATATTGAATCTGCATAATGACCCTGCAAATTTTTATACATTATAAATTTAATCAAGTTGTGCATGATTGACATGGATAAAAAACATAAATTCAATTAGATAATGAAAATATAAATAAAATCTGAAGTAAATATTACGTCTTGAGATGGATAGGGAGAACTCTGCGATGGACTTTGAGAAATATTATGGAACGAGCTGGATTTTGAAAAATTGTCCATTCGATATAATTATGATATTTTATCCCTGCATTTGAGCAAAATCAACAATAAATTTTGGTGCACACACCTAAAATTAATTTCGGTAACTTAAAAATAGACTTCTTGTTATCGGTGTTGTTTTATAAACCGGTGCCATTTTATAAACAGACGCACAGGTGTGGTGCTATTACGTGACGCACTGGTGACGAATAACCACAAATAAAAAAGCGCAACTCTATTTTATTTAAGTGAAAAAAATGGTAAATTGAAAAATGGGCGGCAAAATATTTTCAAAAATCTAATTTCATAAAAAATTTCTTTAAATACTAAACACTTTTCATTATTTCACTATTTTTGCAAAAAATTTCAGCAAGAGATTTGCAGGAGACATACTTGGAGCAAACAGAGCATGAGAGCACTGTGGAGCAGGGAAATACATTCGAACATAAGTATTCAGACAATCAGAATTCCAAACCTTTGGGGATTCAAACTCTGTAGCATAGAATTTCAAATGATCTCGTAATTAAAGTTTATTGTGTTTTTTTACTTTTTTCTGCAGTTTTTCTTACGCATTAAAAGAAAAAAATCAAAGTTTATTATTATTTTTTTCTTTTTTTCTGCAGATTTTTTTTACCTTTTTTTTTCTACATTTTTCATAAACAAAATTTTAAAAAAATCCATTTTTAGAAACAAACCCTAGATTCATTTTGTTTCTGCCCTTTCTTCTCCACCTTTATGTGATTTCAGAATTAGGGCTTTTCAATTTAGATTTATAGGGTTTGTATTGTTAAATATAGGCGTAAGACATCCAACCCACAAGACGACTTGCATATTTGGATCCCAATCCATGTCGGACCTTCCGTGAAATTTAAAAAAAAAAAAAAAAGATTTTTTTCATCGATGCGCCCCACGTAACATAGCGCACCGGTGTCGTTTTATAAATAGACACACTAGTGCAGTTCTATTACGTGACGCACCGGTGACGAATAACCGCAAATAAAAAAAATGCAACTCTATTTTCTTTAAGTGAAAAAAAAAAACGAAAAATTGAAAAATGGGCAGATAATATTTTCGAAAATCTAATTTCATAAAACATTTATTTAAATACTAAACACTTTTCATTATTTCACTATTTTTACAAAAAAATTCAGCCAGAGATTTGTAGGAGACATACCTAGAGCAAACAGAGCATGAGAGCATTGTGGAGCAATGAAATACGTTCGAACAGAAGTATTCAGACAAATAGAATTCCAAACCTCTGGTGATTCAAACCCTATAGCATAGAATTTCAAACGATCACGTGATTAAAGTTTATTGTTTTTTTTTTCTTTTTCTGCAGTTTTTTTACTTTCTCTGCAGTTTTCAGAAACAAAATAAAAAAACAAAATCCATATTTAGAAATAAACCCTAGATTCTTTTTGTTTCTGCCCTTTCTTCTCCCTCTTTCTGTGATTTCAGAATTATGGCTTTTCAATTTAGATTTATAGGGTTTTTATTGCTAAATATAGGTGTAAAACATCCAACCCACGCGACGACTTGCATAATCGGATCCCAATCCATGTCGATCCTTCCATGAAATTTAAAAAAAAAAACTATTTTTTTTTCATCGGTGCGCCCGGTGTAACCTAGTGCACCGGTGCGTTGGATTATCCCAACGCACCGTGAAAGTACTGTGATAAAAAATTTAAAAAAAGAAAACAAAATATTTTTTTATCAGCGCGCCATATGGAAATATGGCACCGGTGCGCTATTTCATCATGGCGCACCGTGATTGTTTCGCACAAAAAAAATCCATTTTAGAAACAAACCCTAGATTTTTTTTTGTTTATGCCATTTCTTCTCCCTCTTTTTGCGATTCAGAATTAGGGCTTTTCAATTTAGATTTATAGGGTTTGTATTGCTAAATATAGGCCTAATACATCCAACCCATCAGACGACTTGCATAGTCAGATCCCAATCCATGTTGGCCCCTGCATGAATTTAAAAAAAAAACATATTTTTTTCATCAACGCGCCCAACGTATCCTAGCGCACCGGTGTGGTGTATTATCCCAGTACACCGCACAAGTACCGTGATAAAAAATAAAAATAAAAATAAAAAATATTTTTTTCTCAGTGCGCCATATGTAAAATATGCCTCTGGTGTGCTATTTCATTGTGGCGTACCGCTAACGTGTTGTTTCGCAAAAAAAAAAAAAATCAATTTTAGAAACAAACTCTACATTATTTTTGTTTCTACCCTTTCTTCTCCCTCTTTCCGTGATTTCAGAATTAGTGCTTTTCGTTTTAGATTTATAGGGTTTGTATTGTTAAATATAGGCCTAAGCCATTCGACCCACAAGACGACTTGCATAGTCGGATCCCAAGCCATGTCAGCCCTTGCGTGAATTTAAAAAAATATATATATATTTTTTCATCGGTGCACCCAGCATAACCTAGCGCACCACGAAAGTACTGTGATAAAAAATTTTAAAAAAAAAAAATTATGAGTGCACCATATGTAAAATATGGCACCGATTTATGCTACAAAAACTAACACTCGACGATTTTTATTATTTTCTCTGTGTTAATCGGTGTGATGGTTAACATGTAACACACCAGTTTTCCTTATTGATATTGAGCACCATAAGGTCTATTATATGGTTTGTGAGGTATGTTTATAATACCTCCACGTACCGACGTCGGTGCGTACAGAATAAATGGTGCACCAGTTTCTTGAGATTTTTTTTTACCTGAAAAGTTGACAATTTATTTATAAATATATTAATAAATAATATGGTATAGGTTTCATATTGATAAAGAAATGGCTGACAAGAGATCAAGAAACAAAAATATTGATAACACATTAAGAAAATAAAAAAATGCAAGTTCTTTGTAAATTCTTTACAAAAAATATTACTTTTGAACTATCTGTAAGTTTAACTAATATGTATTGTTTGCTGTGTATCATGCAGAGCCACAAAATGACGAAGCTCGATAAGATAATTTCTGATATAGGACCAGAAGAGCGTAAAAGCTTGATGGAAAAATTGCAAAAGGAAGAATCAGGTGAATGAAAAATTACTATCGATCCAATATGAGTTTCTTTTTTTAATTTTCATTAATAATATACTTAAAATTATTAGATAACATGTGTCAAACAATCTATTAATTCATATTTGTTTAATGTTCTATAGAGACCAACAACTCACAAAAGGAATGTTGTTCTAAGAAAAGAAAAAAATAGAATATGCAAATGAAAATGAATTTCTCCTTAGCTCATCTAGAGTGGTGCTCGAGGTTAACGAAAGGGGGAAAAAATTTTACAAAAATTTGAGGGATCTGGTGGAACGAATGTATAGACGTTCTTTCTACTTACAATACAAAAACCAATCCAATGATTCCAAGAACCAAATTTTATCTAAACTACATGAAAATTTTCCAGAGAATTGGTCAATGAGACATGTGAGACTTTTAATAGAAAAAACGTACCAAAAAAAAAAAAAAGGAATGAAAAAGTAATATTCCTTTAAATGTTTGTCTAGAATTATTTATAAATATTACTTTTGTTATATTTACTTTTCATATATCAATATAAAAATTAAATAGATTATTGTCATGTTACATTTTTAGGAAGATTATAAAAATATCAAAAGATGAACGAGCTGATATCAGAGATATGCCAGTAGGAATGTCCAAAAAGGTGTACAAGGAGATGGTCAAAGACATTGATAAAATTGCATTGCAGGAGGAGCCATCTCAACAACAACGTGCTTCAAATGTAATATGTAATCATTGAATTTTTCGATCATTATGTACAATAAATAAACAATTTAGCATTAAATATTAATTTTCAAGTATTTTCTTGCAGAAAAGAAAATAAAATGGAACTCATTCAGCACATAAAACAGGACGACAAAGAAGAAAAATGTTGATATCTAAGTTTGTGAGTAATTGTTACTTCCTTAGAACAACTTAACTAGATTTCATTTTTTATTTTTTAAGTTGTTTTACAAAAATCATCATTGAATGTCTTCAAACAGGTGCTAACATACAAAGAAGAACCATCAAAGGAATTGATTGAAATTGGGTTAAATATGGGTTGTGAGTATATGTTGGCATATTAGAAATTAATTATTGAATTTGTAAGCATCTATCGATCTTGTTTTACTTAGCTCCGTCTATAATTAATAGAACAAAAAAATATTTTATATTAAATATATGATTTTTTATGGGGTATAAAACTTGCAGGAAACAAAGTATGAAACTGCGCCAACAGATGAAATCTTGAAAGATGGCATGTTATATGGTTTTGGAAGAATGTGTATAGTTTATGAGTCAATTGTTGCAATGGTACGTCATTTCTTTTCGATTTACATTGATGTATATTATTTAATATTGCAATTTTCATTATCCTCACCAATATATATACACTCATTACAGTTTATTTTTATGTTTGTAGATGGAAGGTGAAGAAGAAGAAAACAATCAACACAGTGAACAAAACATTCCTAAAAATAACCCAAGTCATGGACGTAGCTCTAGCAGTGACAACAATTCAAGCGAAGAATGATGATCACTATGTTTGGATATCAAAACAAGACGTATTTTTTGAAATATTATCCATGGAATATTTTAGGGGCTAATATTTGCAGGTGGGCTAATTTTCCATGATTTTTCATGAAAAAAGATTCGCCAATTTCCATTTTTTATAAAAATTATTCGCTCAATTTTTACAATATAAAATTATTTTACATTAAAAATCGTGAACATTATATAGAGAGTATATATAAAATAATTAAAAATTTGAATAATTTTACAAATACATCAATACACATTTTATAGTTTTTATATTAGAGACTAGTGAGATTCGCTAATTTTATAAGCTTCAAGATAATTTTCCATCCTTAAAACTTTCCTTGATATTATCCTGCGAAATCAAAGATTTTGTTTAATATAATAGACATAATGTCCCAATTGAAACACAAAGGGATATACCAATAATTGTCCCATTTTGTATGACAAAAATTGTCTTATATATATATATATATATATATATATATATATATATATACATTTTAATTTATTCTATTGCGTTCTCCATTGCCATTCTCAAATGCACTAATAAAAAATTAATTGATATCAATGTTGTTATAAGATATATATGTGTTGACTTTTGATGAATAATGACTTTTTAAAAATCACAATAATTATGATATGATATAACAAATTATTCCAAACATCACATTCAAATGCATTGATAAAAATTTAATTAATATGAATACTGTTATAAGATGTGTTGACTTTTGATGAATAATGAATTTAAAACAACCACAATAATTACACTGTCACAAGTCAATGTTTCTAAAAAATACAAAATGAAAACCGATGCATGTCAGTAACTGTACACCGGTGCGTTTGTATTCTAAAGTGCACCGGTGCGTTTATACGACTTATCAAAAGGTAATCTCTTCCTATAATTTGGCCGAAGATGATGCAAATAATCAAAAAATTGGAGCGTATTTGCTCCGTGAAAAGAAGCTCTCTATGAGCTCTGATCAGATAGTTTCACAGGATTCAACCGCACAAATACAGATACTAATTATAAATCTCGGTGCGAATGTGTGATATTGTGCACCGGTGCATTCATGTGTCTCTACGCACCGGTGCATTTATACGACCTATGGGCATCGCACAAATACCAATACCAATTATAAATCTCGGTGCATTTGTTTGACACTGCACACCAGTGCGTTTCTATAAGTATACGCACTAGTGTATTGAGATGACCTATGGGCACTGCACAAATCCCAAGACCAATTAGAATGTCCCCGTGCATTGTATCACCAACATTGCACCCGGTGCGATTTTATATGGCCCAGTGCGTTCTCTTTCAACCAGCCCGGGCCACCTTCTAGATGTACGCATCGGTGCGTTCAAGCCTGAGTAGCGCACTGATGAAAAAAACATCCGTAATAACCTCCAACTGCCCATTTTTTTTTAGTTGTGTTGAATTTCCGTTAAAAAATCTATCAAAACTCCTGTAACCATTAACGGATATTGTAACAAATGTTTTTTTTTTTACAATTATAACACTAAAAACCTCCTTTATAACCTCCGCTAGAAAGTCTTTTATTTGTAGTGTTGCAGAATCCACATATTAAAATATAACACTTAATGATGTTTAAGAATAATGCACTTAACGTTTGAAAGTTAGCATTAATTTGACGTATAAGAAAAAAAACTAACCAAATAGAATCTTAATCCAAAGTTTATATGTCTTTCAGAGAATTAAACTTTGGATGCATGCATTAGCAACTACAAAATAATACATTGAAAAATGAGAAGCCCTTAATAACGCTTCAAACATTGTATAAAGTTTGTAATAAAAGATCATAAACAAAAGTTTGGTTAAATTTTGGTGAAACGATATAGCCAAGTTTGATTAAATTTTGGTAAGAGAGTTGTTCAACGCAAACTAATATGAATTTTACGATCGCAACAGTCAGTTCCACCGAACTAATAATTGACTTTGTAAATCACCTTTTTGGGTACCATGTTTATAATTTAAAATTCAAAGTCAACTATCCATCGAGTTACACTTTCTAACTAAATATTATTTTGGAAAGACATGTTTGTAAATTTCAACATGAATATTGCCCACGGGGTGTATCGTTAACTTATTCAGTAATGGGAAGTTATTCAATCTAAATTTCGAGGTTAAAAATTTAGTTATGTGAAAAGTTGGCTTAAGTTTGGTGTCATTACGGTGATTTTAGCAACTTAAAAAATTATAAATTTTGGTTTTTCAAGCTATATATCAAACTTAATGTAATGTTTGATAAACTCAAACCACCTAAACCAAAAACTATCTTTATACATTTAGCTACTTTTATTGATTCAAATTTTTTGAGTAACCTCGGTAAATGACATCTAGAGTATTTGCATAAGAGACCTGCAGGACCAGCCTGATAATAATTGACTTTCTGAATAACATTTAACAGTTTTCAACAGTCCTAGGATTTTATAAGATAAAATTAATAATTCACTGTTTACATACCTTTTAAACTAACCCATACAATGACTACAATTTATAATTCAAAGTAAATAATTGACTTAGTGAACCACCCTTCTCAGCGCCATATTTATAATTTGTAATTCAAATTCAACCTTCCAAAATTAATCCGTGAATCTGAACGCCATATTTATAATTTTTAATTCAAAGTCAACCTTCCAAAATTAATCCGTGACTAAGCATTTGAGTGGCCAAAATTTATGATGAGTTGCACTTTCTGAGTAATATATCAATATGAATTTTTTTTATGAAGCGTAAATATTAAGTTATTTTGTAATGTGACGATCATCATATAGTTATATTAAGGGTAGCGATTGAAAATGATTTTGATATATTAGATATCCAAAATAATTTTGACAAATTAGATATTTCTAACTCATCATTTTTCAAACCACAAATCAAACCAAACTACAAATAAATAAAACCTATCTAATGTTTAATAAACTAAAACCAATTAACAAACCAAAAGTTCAATTTAGCCACTGTTATTAAATCAAATTTTCTGCGAAACCTCAGGAGATGACATCTACAATAGATATGCACGAGCAGCCTAATTTTACCCCCAATGTCATCGCTCTCGTCGCTCAATTTTATAAATTCTGGACAGTTCGATTTCAACAATATAAACGCCACGTTGTCCAATCAAACTCCAATACTAGTTTCTTCCACCCATACCATCTTTTCTCTCACCACCCATACCATCTTTTCTCTCAAAATTCTGGCGGTGCCTTTCAGAGCTCATGCCATTACGCATCTTCTTTCAGAGTCCGTGCAATGGCTGCAAGTTGCGTGTGTAACTTGGAGGTTTGAATTTCATGCTCCACAAGTATTAAAAAAAGTATACTCTAAATTAAATAAAAAGTTTACAGTTCCACGATAACTAAAAAGAAAATGCCATATAAATTAAATAAATAACTTGGAAGTTTGAATTTCGTGCTCCACAAGTATTAAAAAAAGTATACTCTAAATTAAATAAAAAGTTTACAAGTATTAAAAAAAGTATACTCTAAATTAAATAAAAATTTTACAGTTCCACGATTACTAAAAAGAAAATGTCATATAAACTAAACTAGTCTTTTGCAAATGAATATGCAAAAAAAACGCAGAAGGTTACATTGATTGGTCAATGGATGACTGGACAGCTGCGTGACATTGTTCAGATTTATTGAGTTTTGTTGTTTTATAACGAATCTCTACAATATCATGAGCTAAAACTTCACAATAGATAACGCCTTCCACGTTAATAAAACTTCACAATAGATAACGCCTTCCACGTTAATAAAGATCCAAACCTCCAAAATTAATCCACTTGTTAAGTCACTGATACCCTTAGCATTTTGATAGTATAAGCAGATTTTCTATGTACTATAATTATAGAATCAAGATATGATATGTATTTACTTGGGCAGCTCATCAAGATATGAAATGTATTTAATTGGGGCAATATGAAAAATAATTATGTAATTTATATATATATATATTTTTATATATAAAAGATAGAGATTTTATTTTCTAAAAAAACAAGTTTTTTGGTGGAAAAATGACCAACTCTATTTTTGCCAGAAAAGCCGAAAGACACTTGGATTACAATTGGACACCCAGAAAGCAAATCCCTTTTTTTTATCTAAAAAACACCTTTTGCTTCTTCGAGGTAATTGTTACACTATCAATGTTGCAAAAGGAATCAAAATTCCCTAGGAAGGATAACAACAATCCGTTTCATTTCTTAATTTATAAAAATTATAAACACTTGGAAGTCAAACAACTCATGAATAATAAATTTTCAGTACTAATATACAACAATTACAGTTTTAAATTTTCAATACTAATATACAAAAAACCAACTCGACAAAACCGATCATAATCCGAAACCCCAAACAAAATGAAAAAAAATGAATATGTCTGTGCGTGTTTATTGATCATTCAAACTCTAGTGCTTCCTGCAAACTCTCGAGATCGATGGAACTCTGAGAACCGTCGCGAAAGTACTGCTTCTCGACTCCATGGCTGTTCATCTCAACAGCCGTATCGGCGTTCTTGTCGCCCTCCATCGCAGGCTTCGGCTGCAGCGGCTGATACGCGGCATAAATTCCGACTGTTCTTGCATAGAAAATCACCGTCGATACAAGAATCGCGGCAAGATACCAGTTGAATTGTAAATTAGCGAGCGCCTTCGCCCGCATCGTTGCTTCGTGGCTAGCGCACTTTACCACATCGTGGCCCTCAGTGCGCACCATGTGGCAACCCTTGGCGATGAAGGCCGGAATCCAGAGCATGAATCCCATGTGAACGAACCACAACCCCTGGAACACCAACGACGCAGAGCGCACTGTTGCCACTAGAACGCTCTGCGGCAACGGAATCTCAAGTAACGTTGCCGACAAGGTGACGACAACGATGAGCTGGAGCAGCCAGTGGTAGTGCCCCTCCGCACCCATGTGGTCGGCTGAGTGAAGGTGGAAGAGCAGCAGCTCCTGGCTGAAAACCAGCGCTGCGATCACGTGCAGAGCCCCCGGCGGAACAGTGAGCTTACTTAGTGCCGCATACAAAGCCACGGAAGCGTAGATGAGGAAGAACAACGATATGGAGGAGTGCTCGAAGTTGTTGAAGTGCTCAGGCGGGATGCTCCAGTCGTCTGCCAACGGTTGGTGCTTTTCCGGTCCAATGAACAGCTCGGCCAAAATAGATAAACATGATCCCGCTATAATGGCCGCCAATTCCAAGTACCTTAACTGCCCCTCTCTAAATTTAACCGGGAACCACGGCCGTGTGTGGAAGTCCCATGGAGCCCGCGCGTAGTTTGTGATTGTGTTGAAGAGATGCCAGAGGCCGATGAGCAGAAATCCAGTACCTGGCAATACATGGCCGATGAAGGTACCCATGGAGAAATGGATAACTTTAGCTACAAACTCTACAAATGAAAAGAATGAGAGAGTACTGAACTTTTATGAGAAGGGTAGGAATGATAGATGGCATTTATAGGAGTGGGCTCTATGATTTCAAAGACGGCCTTCGGTCAGAGTTTGATGCGTGGCGGACAAGAAGGCTGCTGCTTTCGTAATCGCTGTCGACTGAACATTCGCGAAGTTCCTCTGTTTCAATGCCATGTCATATTTACCATGTCATCATTTGCATTTATGGTATGTCCACCTGTATTTACCTTTTCTGACACTTTGTTTTCTTTTATAAAAGTGTGGACAGATCGGTACGACAAAACAAAACTTTCACTAAAGTAGCCATTAAAAAAATCACTGCTCTCTACCTAAATTTCAGACTTATTTTTCCAGAATCTCATGGCAGAAATTATGTTGTGCAAATGCTAAAGCGAACGAAATAAATATGCGTAGAAACTTATTCATATTTGACGGCTGACAAAACTTACAGTAAATTTTGGAGGTCTTGCGAAGATTCTTAAAGATAAATTTCTGCCAGCCGTCAGCACTCTCGTCAACAGAAGTTCGATTTTGACACAGTCTGGAAGAAATTCGAGAAAGTATTATTTTCCAGCGATTTCAAATTAATTTATTTAGAATTTTTAATTTTTAATTTTAATTATTTTTTTCTATAAATATATAAATATATTTGTTTTAGTTACCGAGAAGTTTTAAATCGTTTTTAAAAATATTTATAAATTTAATAAAAAAAAGTTGTTCAATATTAAAATTATTTTTATGATGGATCTGGAAGCTCATCATTATTTCATTCACAAAAATCTTAATTTAAAAAAAAAAAATTAAACATTTAAATTCAATTTAATTGAGAAACTAATTTTATATTTAAAAAATAATATAAATAATCACAATTTCTTAGCTCAATTTCATAGTAATTATAACTAGCACTTGATCATTTTAACAAATGACCCGCCGGAACGTCGAAGGCGGGACGACGCGACACTCCGCGCATCCTCATAAACAACTGTGACAGCGTTGCTTACCAGCGAAATCTGCCTGGTCGCAATTTCTTGTGTTGCGTAAAGTCCTCGCCCTCGGCCGTCTTTGGTCATGTGGATCTCCACAGGGCCGACGAAATCGACGACCTCCGGAGGAGAAGAGCACCTTCCAAGTAGGTAAGCGGAGATGTCATGCTCACCATCCCGGTTCTGGGAATACAAAGTCCTTGCCTGACATAAAATATCTTCTATTTGCCTGCTCCCGGGGCTTACTTTCTCCAGAAATTCACATGCTGCTGCATAGTGCCTCAACCCGACCAGAGCTCAGCCTTTCCTATAAAGCGATTTCATATGGTTGGGATCGATCCCAATGACCTGATCAGAATCCTCAAGGGCCCGTTTGAATTCCTTCAGCTGCAGACACGTCTCTGCGCGGTTGGAATACGCGTGCAGAAGACCGGTACTGGTATTCTTATTATCATTCAACACCCTCTCCTTGAGCTGAAGGAGAGTGGCATCGATGCAATTTGTATAGTTCTCAGCCGCTGCAGCAACCCATAGCTATCATAATCTATGTATATCCTACTCTGCATCTACAAGAGGAGAAGAAGAAATGAACCCTTCCTAAACCCAAAAACCAATGAATATCACAATCTATGCATATGCTAGTCTGCAACAACAAGTGGGGAACAAGAAATTGGCTCTTGGTAAACCCAACAACCCATCAATATCACAATTTATGCAGATCTTATTCTGCAACAGCAAGTGAGGGAGAAGAAATCAATCTCTCCTGAATCCAGCAAACCCATGAATATCACAATGTAAGCAGATCCTACTCTGCAACAGTAAGTGGCAAATAAGGAATCATCTGAATCCTTTTTTATCACGGCCACAATAGTTCAAGCTCACATCTTACTGATGTCTATTGTATAATTGTCAAAACCCGACAACCCATCAACATCACAACCTATGCAGATTGTACTCTGCAGCAGCTGGTGGGGGAGAAGAGATCAACCTCTCCTAAATCCAACAACCCATGGATATGACAATTTAAGCAAATAGTATTCTGCAACAGCAAGTGAGAAAGAAGAAATCAGTTGGGCTTTTTTTTCACAGCCTCAATAATTCAAGCTCACATCTTACTCATGTCCTTTCAGTAATGGTCAGCAACAGAGTTTCTTTATATCAGCGTAGTTTTTGATAGGAGGTCAAATTCAATTATACATAAGCTATAAACAAATGATCTGCTCAGTTTCTTAGGATCTGTAATGATTTTTTTGGACAACACCTCTCGCCTTGACAAATTCAATCCATCGAATTGTAATTGGACCAGGGAAAAGTTGGGGAAAGTTGTTTATAACAAAATTGTCAAACTGAAGCATACCCGTAATGGTTAAAAATATAAACAGTCGGAAAGAAATGGCAGAAGGTGACCGACCTATGAAATTCCAATTCCGGGGAAACGGCTCCTGAAGGATTCCATTTGTTCTCTTCGCATAGACGCCCCACCTACTATAACCTCCTTCAGAGAACTCACATCATATTTTTGGTCAATGTGGGGCAACTTGGAGAGCCGAATGGCAATAGCAGGAACAGCGAGCAGGTGTGTTACTCTGTATCTCTGAATGGCCATCAACATTCCCTCCATTGTAAATTTGGGCAAAATGACAACAGTTGCCCCTATTGCCATGAGCCCGCAAACAAAAGTATTGAAGCCATACATATGAAACAGCGGAATGAAACACAGATACACGTCCTTGGATGACCCCATTAAAGTGCACAGGATGGAGGTCATGGAAATAAGATTTCTGTGAGTGGATACAACTCCTTTGCTCTGGCCTGTGGTGCCCGATGAATAGAGGACCACCGCTGCAGAATCCTGACAGATTTTCATTGGTGGTTTGCTAGCTGGCTCTGAGTTTAATAGACTGGACAGAGACGAGATCATAGGGGCATCATATTTACCAGATTGTTCATGGGTTCCAATCATAACAATCCTTACATTCAAATTGTTGAACTTGTGGAGGAGTTGGGGAGTAGTGAATACAAGAATAGGCATCGAATCTTCGATTTGTTTCTGCAGCGCTGAGGAAGTGTACAACGGATTTGCAGTGCTCACGACTGTGCCGATTGACATTATCCCCATTGCAAGAACAGGGAATTGCAGGAAATTAGGCGACACGATCAATACAATGTCTCCGTGTTGGACAAATTTTTTTCTCTGAAGCACAAGTTGCCCATCTTCCTCACCTCCTCCACGTTCATACGCAACAGCCGAAAACACGAGAGATCCAATAGAAAAAGGAAGTGAGAGATTCGATCCCAGGACCGATTGAGCGTACACGTGGCAAAATTACATTGGTTCCATGTGCGATAGGAGAAGCGTTCTCATTGGTTGGGGTGAACAGTGTTTGCTCACCCCGAGCCCACAATGGAAAACGCCTCCGGCGTAAAAAGTATTGAAAATAAAATAAAACCAAACTTGTCCTTTTTACATTGCGTCCACAAACATTAGTTATTATTTTATTTGTGAACACTGATTGTGCAAGTCTCTCGTATGTTAAATTGTGAATGTTCAAAGGAATTTGGGTATAAAATATTTTTTTAAAATATTTATAAATTTAATTAAAAATAAGTTGTTAAATATTAAAATTTATTAGATATTATTTTTGAGATTAAAATTATTTTTATGATGGATTTGGAAATTCATTGTAATTTTATTTTAAAAAAAAATATTAACTAAAAAAATTAACTATACATTTAAAATCAATTTAATTAACAAACTAATTTTATATTTAAAAATAATAATTTAAATAATTACAGTTTCTTAATTCAATTTCATAATATTTATAAAAATATTAAAAATAAAATAAAACCAAACTTGTACTTTTTACATTGTGTCACAAACATTAATTATTATATGTGAATACTCATTGTGCAAGGTATTTAGTGTATTAATTTGTGAATGTTCAAAAAATTTGGGGATAAAATTGAATTGTTTGATTATTTTTATTTTTCTTCTCTGGGTTTTTGTAGTTTTTTTGGTTTGTTTAAATTGAACACAAAACCTTTATAATAACAAGTTACATAATACAAAATATTTTTCTTCTAATTTATATATAGCTAAATTAAAGTCATTAATAATAATATAAATGATAATTAATTTTAATTTTTTTATAAAAACAAATATTAGTGTGAAAATCATATTAATTTTAATCACATTAATTTTTGCTAAATTATTATTTTTTATTAAATTTAAAGAAAATTAATAAACTAAAATAATTAAAATATTAAAAATACTTTTAAATATTAATAATACATAACTATTTAATAACTTAATTAAAAACTAAATTATAATTAAAATTTTGAATATGTTATATAAATTTTAAAACTATACTTAAAATAAAAATAAAACAAATTTTTTAAAACAACAAAAAAAAACCAAAAACCCACCACTTGCTATTATAAAACGTAAACATTCCCAGAATCCATGAGAAAGGATTTAGAAAATTAAAAAGGACATGACACAAAATTTATAAATAATAAAAATAAAAAAACTAAAAATCTAGTACTATGTTAAGTGGGTTATCATTTTGGAGCTTATATGAAATTACAAATGTCAAAATTTATTGAATTGTTTTTAGTGTTATTTTTTGGAAGTATTTTTGGTGGATTTTACCGATTTAATTTTTCCAAAATACAATATGAATGTATTGAAATCACATGTTTGATGAGTAACTCCTGCAGAATCAAAATGTCCTATAAATTTTTAGAAATGCTGAATCCATATATATAACACAAATCTAAATTTTACCTCAATTTTTTTACCAAATTCCAACACAAAAATCTCCAAAAATTGCATTAAAAACAACTCCAAAATTTACTACACTTCCAAATAATCTGGTTGCATTCAACATTTATTCGTACACATGTTTATTTGGCAAGGATGTTTGTCCAGCCTTGCTAAGCTAGTAAAGAATATTATCTTGCCACGTATTCGTACCCTTCAGTAGCGAGAACTATGTGTATCGGCACGTATTGAATATTATATCGCTAACCTCCAGCAACCAGCTGCGTGGAAATGCTGTCTGGAAGTAATTTTAATAACTTTAATGTCTACTCACTGATTGTCGTGAACATAGTCGATGTGAGAACAAAATCATAACATTGAGGTTAGATGACGTCAACTTTACATGAAATTATTATTTTTTATTATTATATTTATATATTTGTACTTATTATGTATATTTGTTCATACATTATGTTACAAAATGATGATGATGATGGTTAACGTCCACTAACACTAATCTTTGGTTTATTGGACCTAAAGAAAAGAGTTATTTAATTTGATTTAAAATTTTATTTTTATGCTCAAAAAGTTTGGAGAGAAGCCTCCCGAGCTCACTATAATTTTGACATCTTAAAAGACTAGGGAAGTCAGTATTGCGACAAAGATTATGAAATTGAGCTCTAATGTTGTTGTACATGGGGCACTCTAAGAGGAAGTGATTTTCATCCTCGATGTTCATATCCTCACAGAGATGGGAGAGATGGTAGATCCTTTCCATCCATGGTGTTTTAGGAACTGTCCAACAACTTGTTTCACTATGGAGCTCATGAGAGTTCGTTCTGATCTTGACTATATTAATTTTCTTCTTTGAGCTAGTTAAAATAGAGAGATACTTTTGATCTTCTAAGGTGGGGTTGATGACCTTCTTATAATACCTTAATTTTCTTTTATCTGCTAGATCTTTCTCACACCACATTTTTTCTTTGAACTTAGAAGTAACAATTTTTTTAATGTTATTGATGTTTTGCAATGCAACATTCTCGTCGATCTTTCAATGGTTTAACCAGGCCCTGGTGTCTTTATACCAACCTCGTTTAAGCCTTAGGTGGTTTTGGCTGGAATTTAAAGCTAGCTTAGGAAGTCTATGGTCTCCTATCCTATTGAGCTTGTGCTTGTATAACAGAAGCCTAGTCATAGCTAGGATCTCGATAGGGGAAAGATCTACTTCTATAAGGAGAATAAGATAGGGTGTATCACTTTTAATTTTAAGGTTATATGTTATAAAACGCTTCTGGATTTGCTTAATCTTTCTCCAAGATTCTCTAGAGATGTTGCAACCCCAAACCCACATCCATATAAGATAACAGGAGTGACTAAAGTTTCAAAAAGGAACTTCTTTCTATCCCACATTACGAGGTTTTCCATTTTACAATTATTTTCAAGACCAAAATAAGCTTTCCACCCCCCATTAATCATTTTTTGAATGCTATAGTTCCAGTTGAGCTTGTGATGAATATCAATTCCTAGGTACTTGTAAGAAGACACTTCCTCCAAGTTACTATTGTCATACATAAAATTAGCGTAAGTGTCCTTCTTAGATTTGATAATCATAACTTTTGTTTTGTCAGTGTTAATAGACATACCCATGGTAGAGAACAAATCCTTAAGAAGTCTAAGTTGTTTATCAAGATCAGATGGGCACCTTGCAAGAAGAACAATATCGTCAGCGTAGAGAAGAAGGATGATGGCTATCTCAACCAAGATCGTGCCAACACATCCTTCTTCCTCTAAACAACCTTCTAGCTTGTCGATGTAAATGCCAAATAGGGTAAGGGAGAGGGGGCAACCTTGTTTAACTCTGATATTACACTTAATATCTTTCGACCAGCCCTCATTGCTCTTTAACTTGGCAATTACATTCTCGTATAACCTTATAGTGGCCATTCTTAGGCACTACGTATTCGCAGGTGTGGCAGAATCCAAGTTGCGGGAGAGTAACATCGGGGCAACTTTGGGATTCAAGGATAGAGCCTCACGGATCAGAGAGGGATCTCTCTATAAATGAGTTCAAAGATGTGATCTTTAGAAATGAAATTATGATATTAGGCTAGTTTTATGAAGAGCATGGGTTTGTTTGTTTTGTTTTTGGTTGGGCGAAGACATGGTAAGTGAAAGCGAGTTCAAAATAAAGAGATTGAGGATGCACCAATGAAGATGTTTCGATTGATAGCAAAGGACAACGGCACAACGTGGGCTATGGAGTCATAGGAGGATTTAATTGGATAGCAAAATCAAGAAGGATCCATAGAGCAAGTCATTTACATCAAAGGATCTCTTAAGGTGATTAATGGAGTGAAACAAATAGGAAGTGAAAGACTTAAACAAATGAAAAAACAAAGCACAGTCTAAGATCAAGTAAGTACTTTTAAACTAGCTTGCTTTCAACGTGTACTTAAGGAGAAACATAAAAGTATTTATGTTGATCAGGTAAGTGCTTTTAAACTAGCCTGCATTGAAGTACTTTCCATCAGAAACATCTAAAAATAGTTCAAACAGCTTAAGATCAGGTAAGTGCTTTTAAACCAGCCTGCTTCAGCATATTCGATAAGGAAACACAGATGATAATCACAAAGAGCAATCTAGATCAGCTAAGTACTTTTAAACTGCGCTGCATTGATAAAATCCAAGGATAACAAAGAGAACATTCATCTCAAAGAGCTATCTAGATCAGGGAAGTACTTTTAAACTAACCTGCATTAATAAACTCTTCAAAGAGGACATTCAAATGAAGAAAACATAGAAAATAAAGCTTTCAGTGAGAGTAGGGTACCCTGGAGAGTATATCCTAACTCTATGTTTTCTGCTCTTTATCAGATAAAGTGAACAGAGTGAAAACATTAAGTAAAACAACAATTGACAGTAAGGAACACATCACCATTGACATAGTTTCAGAATTCCATGAATCAGCAGCTTGTATTGATGTTCAAACCAGTTACAATCAGCAAGCCCGGTGGGTCTCTACAGCTTTGAACTTCTCATATCAGCTTATGTATCCTTCAATTACAGAACAGGGCATCAGTGGCTTCAGAATGACTATTACATGCGTTCAGATGTCCAGAGACCAACCCTTTGCTCATCTTCTACAAAGGTATTTATAGAAGAACGAAGCGGTGGCCCTCCATGAAAGAATCTGTTTGGATCAATTAATACAGAAGATGACTCTTCGGTGCTTTGAGGGTCTCGATCAAGAAATCTACAGGTGTTCATCAGCATTAATTGATGTACACTTACAATTAAGCTCAGTGGGAGCTTTTTGCCATCCTTTGAAGCTCGGTGTCATGCTGGAGTGACTTTGTTTCTGCTTCCCGAGATGAAATGATCTAAATATCTGCTTCTGAACTGTTCTTTAATCTTCTCGAATGGTTCTGCCGACAATTAGAGACAAGATAGCTCGAAGAGTAGTATTAATTGTTGGCGGGCCTTTAATCTCAACGAGGCTGAGGGTGTCTTTGGCTTGTGGGGGTTCAAAGTGTATTGATTCTTATGGCGGTGGTGGATTCCCAAGCTCGACGAGGGGTAGGTCTTTTCCTAAACACTTTAAGTTACTTGAGATACGTAGTTTTTGGGTCTTCAATCTCGTTCCCTCTAAATTTTGTCTTTGGTAATGATACTCTTTAATAAATGATGATTTACGCGATATTACAGTGCGCGGGCGATGACGAGTCGAATGGCCATCATGGGTCATGAAATCACTGATAAAACGTAAATCTAACACCCCTCGAATGATTCTTTATGAACTCAGAAGACAGAGGATCGTCACCCTCGGCCTTTGTGGTTTCTTCAGAATGGCGGAAGAATTCATTCGAAAACCTGCAAAATACAAACAATTTGTCAAAAAATCCAGCGGGAATGGGTTAACTGCTTCAGAGGCGTAGGGAGAGAGCAGGACCGTTGGATGGCATCATCCAATGGTGGAGATTAACTGAGAGGAGCTTTAAATGACATGGGAGGAAGAATTAAAGAGAACCGTTGATCGCGCGATGAGCAACGGCGGGGATCATTTTTTTAAGAAACCTTTGCTAGAGGCAGAGGGCGATGGAGAAATGTGAAAAAAGATCTAGGGCGTCCGATCTGGACACGTGGACGGCCCAGATTTAATCGTAGGATCGCAATCGGGGAGGTCACATAAAAACATGCGATTGAAACACTGCGATTAAAACTTTGCGATTGAGCACTGTCCGTCCGATCATCAAGGAGATGGACAACCCATATTTAATCGGAGGATCGCAATCGGGGAGGGCAGAAAAGGGGATGCGATTGAAATGCTGCGATTGAAACTTTGCGATTGGGCAATAACCATCGGATCGGGTCTAGATCAACGGTCCAGATCCTTTGATTTCTTGCACCGGCAGGACCCTTATACTTTGTGAGAAACCCATAAATTTCGATAAACACCAAGGTTTTGAGTGGATCGGGCAGAAAATATATATGATAGGCTGGCGCCCGATTGCAGGACCACTGGGTGTATGGAGTACCATGTGCCCGGGGCTTTATATAACTAGGGCTAATCGCAATCGGATCATTCGGGCCCGGTCTTTCAATCAACCCATTTGTAACTTCTCCGATCGCGATTGCGCGATTGGTCTTTTTGATCAACCTATTTTCATTTATCACGTGTCCTTAAGTTTTTAACTTAAAACTTCGGAAAGTGGGTTTTTGGGTTTACAAAGGAAAAAATTGATCAGAGAGGGATTTTTCAACGGTTTAGCGCCCGATTGCGGGCCTACGGGTTAAATGAAATAACAATATGATCTACGGTTTATGACAAAGGGGCTGATCGCAATCGGCATTTTGAAATGGCTCACAAACATGCACACTTGAATCTTTCCGATGCGATTAGCGCTTCATGGGTTTGGCGCTTGGTTCTTATGATGAGGGCGTATTGGGGAAGTGGTTTGGAAACTCAGGCCAAGGGGCTTAAACCTTTTAAGAGAGAAATGGATTTTTTACACGGATTTTCAGTGATTTTCAAAGGTTTCTGAGGGTTTCGACAGAGTTCAAAAGAAGTTTGGAACTCTGCAAAGGCAATTTTATATGAAAGGAAGGTGAGGAAAATGGGAAATGAAGGAAAATGATGAAAATACGAAGGTTTGTCACTGAGAGGAAAAAAGGGGAAAAGAAGGAGGATCTTGCAGCAGTCTTCTCATGGAAATTTTTTTTTAGCAGAATTTTGAGTTTCTGAGAAATAACAGTGAAACCTTGAGACATGAGCATGAGATCATCTACAGGCTTCAAGAGATAACATTTTGGCCAGGAAAGTGTTTCTTGAAGGCTGAAAACATGTTTTGGCCACCTTTTGATAGACCAAAATTTATAGGTGGCCAACAGTGGCTCCACTTGGGGATGGTGCCTTCTTGAAGGCATCAAGAACTTTAGAACTGCATTCTCTGGGAGGCTGACCAATGCCTCGTTCTTTGGACTGCTGTCTTTGCTGAAATGATCTTATTCTGGCTGAAAAAATGTTAGCAGCATTGAAAAGCAATGAATCTTCATCAACACAAGCTTTCTACCTACCCAATCCTACTGATCTAACATTTTTTCTTCATTAGAGTGCACTTGGACTAGCAAACTCTTTTCACAACATTTTATTCTTTTGAAAAAAACAAGAAACCTAATCTAATTCTACTCCTTATTCCTCCATGGACTCAGATTAAATAGTTGAATCCATATGTTTCTCTACCTAATCTACTGTTTGTTGGGATTAAACAATCCAACAAACTTTCATTCTCTAAATTCTAAGACAGAAATTCAAAAACAGTCAAGTCAAGATTGAACTGTTTGACTTGCTGTGATCTATGGCATAAAAACAAGCTGCACATAGATTATTATTTGCAGAAAATTAAAGTCAAAATGGAAGGCTTAAGATCTGAAAGTTCCCTATCGTGGCCTTCTCCTTTCTTTTTAGCTCTGTTTTTTCTTTTTCTTTGCGTTGTCTTTGCTTTTCTTTTGGTTCAAGTTTTAAGCTGATTAGAACCAGGTCTTTATATCTGTTGACTCAATATTTGAAACAGTTTTGAGTCATCTCTCTTTGGAAACTTTGGTTCAGATTTTGAGTTTGTTTGAACCATTATTTCTATCCTAATCTATCTACTGATAAGCCAAGATTAAACAGTTTGGCAAATCCAATTCACTATCCTATCAGCAGAAAAATTTAAAGCTAATTAGTCAAGATTAAACACTCTGACTAACTAGAAGCGTGTTTTTTGAGGAGTAGCATTTGAGCTTGCACACTTTCAGATTTATTTCTCTTTTTTGGCATGGGGCTTTGCCTTTCTTGTTTTCATTTCTGCCCTCTTTTCTTTCTTTTATTGTTTTTGTATTTTTTTTTTTTTTTTATGAAACTAAAAAAGAAATGATATTTACAATGGAAATGAAACTTGAAAATTGAACTCAGCAGTAGTAATGCTTAAGGACCCTGCCATTGACAGGACCCCCAAACATATTTGTGCCATCTAACTCTTGCAGAAAAAATGCATTTGGACCAATGGTGGACTGAATGATATAAGGGCCTTGCCACAAACTGTCAAATTTGCCATGTTTACCTTTTTCCTCTCTTCTAGAGTCCCATTTGAGTACCTTATCTCCAATGTTGAAATCACAAGCCTTAGTTCTCTTGTCAAACAATTTTTTGATGTTTTCTTGCACTTGTTGAGCTCTGTTGTAAACTTCTTCCCTCGTCTGCTGGAGATGTATTGTCTCATTAATCCTTCTTATCATACTGTCTTCTTCTGACTGAATTTCTTGGACTAATTTTATTACTGGTACACCCAGGCTCGTAGGAAACACTGCATCTGCTCCATAAACAAGTTGGTAGGGGGAGGTTCCAATGGATTTCTTTGTGGTCAACCTATCTGCCCACAATGCATGCACCAGCTTGTTATGCCATGACTTTTTATTCTCTTCAAGTAGCTTCTTGATGATGGTCACCAAGATTTTGTTTGATGATTCAGCTAGCCCATTACCTTGAGGGTAATAAGCAGTAGAATGACCCAATGTAATCTGATACTTGTGACAAAAATCAATCATCTTTTTGGAATCAAAAGCAGCAGCATTATCAGTAATGATTTTCCTAGGGCATCCAAATCTAGAAAGGATATGGTCTTCAAGAAATTTTATAATGACATAATCTGTGGCATTCTTGGTAGGGATGGCCTCTATCCACTTTGTGAAGTAGTCAGTGGCTGTAAGAATCCATTTATGTTGGGCAGATGAAGCAGGATGGATTTCTCCTATGAAATCTAGGCCCCATTGTTGAAAAGGAGCTTCAACAATGATAGGTTTTAATGGTAAGGGAAGGAGTTTTCTTTTTCCCTCAAAAATTTGACACTTGTGACAGGTAACTATCATCTTATGGACATCTTGGAAGAGGGTGGGCCAATAATAGCCAGCTCTAAGGGTTTTGTTGGCTGTGGTTTTCCAGTAGAGATGACCTCCACACTCTCCTTCATGGAATTCATGTTTGATCTTCTCTGCATCAACTTCAGGCAAACATTTTAGCAATAAACCATTAGCATTTTTCCAGTATAAACATTCATTCAAAATGCAATAATTCTTAGCTTTCAACTTTAAAAACCTTGCCTTAGTTTTTGATAAATGAGGAGGAGCATTAAGATTTGTAAGTACATATAAGATGTTGGCATACCAAGGTGAGTTTTGGAACTGCTCTTCCATAGTGGGAGGGGGTAATTCTTCCTGCTCATCCCAGGCATCTACCATGTTAATGTCTAGGGCTTGTAGATTAGATTCAGCCATTAATTGAGCCAAGCCCTGACCTTTGATGAGTTTGGTGGGTTTGATCTCCAAATCATATTCTAATATTACAGCTATCCATTTTCCTCTTTTTCCATCAGGGTCTTGTGACAAGATTTCTTTTACCACAATGCTGGGTACAGAGGCAATGGTGTGGGAATGAAGAATATACACCCTGAAGTCCTTTAAGGCCTTTACCAAAGCATAGGCTTGTTTTTCCATTATGTTATATTTCAGGGGTGCATCCCTTAAAGCCTTACTGAAAAAAGCAATAGGCTGTTCCTGTCCTTCTGAGTTTTTTAGCAACAGAACTGCAGCTATTGTATGTTCTGAGGCAAAGGAAAAAATAAGAAAATCTTTTGAAAAGTCTAGGCTGATCAAGACTGGTGCTTGGGTGAGTGCAAATTTTACTAATTCAAAGGATTTTCTGGCCTCTACAGTCCATTTCACTCCTACTTCCTTTTTGAGCATATTATTCATGTTTCTAAGGAGCTCTGCTAAGTTGGGAATAAACCTCCTTAAGAAGTTAATCTTCCCAATAAAGGACTGCAGTTATTTTATGTTCCTAGGGTGGCTAATCTGTAGTATTCCCTCAACTCTTTTTGGATCTATTTTAATCCCCTTTTCTGATATAATGTGGCCAAGGAGCTTACCCTCTTGCAAGCCAAACACTGTCTTTTTGGGATTTAAAGATAGCCCAAATCTCCTACATTTCTCAAAGACCTTTCTTAGATGTTTGAGGTGCTCTTCATCGGTTTTGGAATAAACTGTTATATCATCAAGGTAAATTACAATGAAGTGTCCTATTTCCTCTAAAAATGCAATGTCCATGGCCCTTTGAAAAGTGGCCCCAGCATTCATTAGTCCAAAAGGCATTTTCACATACATGAAGGTGCCCCAAGGAGTGGTAAAAGCTGTCTTGAGTTGATCTTCTGGGAGTACTAAAAGTTGGTTATATCCTGAGAAACCATCTAACAGAGAAATCCTCTTTGAACCAACTACCTTCTGTAGGATGTGCTCCATTTTGGGTAAAGGGTAATTGTCCTTTAGGGAAGCTCGGTTAAGGTTTCTGAAATCAATGCACAGTCTGATTTCTCCTGTCTTTTTCCTCATAGCTACAAGGTTAGAAACCCAATCTGAAAACCTTACAGGCACAATGATTCCTGCCTTGTACATTTTCTTAATTTCCTTTTCGACTAGAGGCAGTTGTATTGGGTTAATTCGACGCAGTTTCTGCTTAAAAGGTTTTTGTTTTTCTCTCAAAGGGATCTTGTGCTGGATGATTTCTGTATCGTAAGCTTTTAAATCTTCATAGCTCCAGGCAAACACATCGGCAAACTCTTTAAACAAGCCAATGTATTTCTTTTTCATGTCTGGTGGCAAGGACCTAGCTAATTTAATCATTTTAGGTTGATCCTTTGTGCCTATGTTGCATTCTTCAACCTCAGACTCTGTATATTCTACTGCAGGTTTCTTAGCCACGTCATTAAAATCAAACAGGTCTTCTAACGGTGCTAGCCCCCTGGGTATGTTCTTGTCTCTCGGTGTTAATACCTCAATGTCTTCGTTTTCTGAGTCTTCATACTCTTGAGCATGAGTTTCAAGTTTTTGAGTTAACATGTTGATATCTGTAGGACTAGATGGTTGTTCTTGTTCAGGGGGCTCTTCGTTTAGACAGTTTTCATCGGATGTAGAATCTGAATTGAATGATTCAAACTCATTCTTACCGAGCAGGAAATCCTCTATCTGTTTATCATTCTCAAAGACCTGCCAATATTTTTGATTATCGGGTATGGCTGGTCTAAATTTTACCTGAACGGTGTTGTCCTCATTTTCATATGGTGCTAAACACGTTCTAGCTGTAAAAGCTAAATTGTGAGCGGCAATATTCTGTTTTCTTCGGACAAAAATCAATTTTGGATCCTCGAAGATGTTTAAAAGGTCCAGGACGTCATTTCGGTAGGCTCTAAGTCTGGGATGATAAGCAGTGTATTCCCCATTAACTTGCCTAATGATTAATTCCGAATCGCCATATACATGGATTCTTTTGGCTCCTAGCTTTTCTAATAGATGTAAGCCCAAAATGAGAGCTTCATACTCAGCAATGTTATTAGAACATCGAAAATTCAATTTGCATGAAACACTTTCTGTATGGCCGTTTTCGGTGTTTGTTAACCAAACACCGGCGCCAGCACTATTCTTAGTACATGACCCATCGAAGAACATGGTCCATAGAGGATTATTTTTGGTTTCGCCTTGGTTGGTAATCTCGCTAACTAACATGCTATCTGATTGTTGTGGTATGTCAGCACTTAGTCGAATTTGTGTCTCATTTTCAAGTTCCTCACCGTATTGAAGGTTGTTTTCCTGAGTTTCAAGTTTCGAGAGCCGTGGGCACATGACTTGTGGGTCAGACCTTCATTTGTTTCGTTAATATCTTCAAATGCATCAAACTGTTTTGATACTTGTGAGTTAGGTGTTTCTTGATCTTCATCGGCGATTAATCCTGTTGTAGTGACTTGCTCGCCAACTGTTTCAGCATCATGTTCTGTTTTAAGGTCAACAAGTTGTTGTACTGGGCCTCGTTCCTCAGGAATTTCATGGAGATGAACTCGATGGGGCGTTTGTTGTTGGTCATCTTGGCCATATTCATTTTGGTTTGTCATTTCAATGCATTGTTCGAAAGTTTCCCTTTCGTTTTCATCCATGTCTAGAACTGCATTCATTTCTAGATTTGGGGCCTCTAACAGGTTATCTGTGTTACTGTCTTCTGGTTCTGACTTATTCGAAGGTTCATCATGGTAAAGGATAAACGAGTCCAGGTCAGTATGAACAGAGTAGATGGGATAGTTTTCAGGTTTTTTCTGGGCTACTGACCATGAATTTCATGTGTGCCTCTCTGTATAGTCTTCTAGGCTGGTTAAAAACAGGGATAGTGGCATATGTCCCGTCCATCTGCATTGTACCTTGCAGCTTGGCACCCCACGATATAGACAGCAACATGCCATACTTAGGAGGGACATCGGCCACCACTACATCCATAACTAGGCACTTGGCTGGGATTTGAGTCAAATTCACACAGAGGTCCTTAATTAAGCCAAGATATTTGACCCTGGTTGAATCAAAGGAATATAAATCCTTGTAAGGTCTGGTTATTTCTAGTCCTAGTATTTCCATTATCACCTTTGGCATAAGATTATGTGAGGCTCCGGAATCATGCATAGCATTGTGTAGAATTTTGTCATGAACATTCAGACTGACGTAGAATGGAGGTACTATCCCTTCTTGAAATTTCCCTTCAACTTTAGGACCAAAAATGAGCTCTGTCTGGTCATCATTATAATTTATTGTGTCATTCTGGTCCTCTATGTTTAAAGCCTTCAGAATTTGGGTCCTGTACACATTATGGGAAGCTAACTCAGTAAGTGGAACAGAGATTTTAATCTTTGAAAGTTCTTGTTCTAGGCTGAAAGGAATTTGGTTTTTTGAAGAACTTGCCTCAGCCTTACTAGCTGCTAGTCTTTCAGCACCATCACCTTGCTGATTTGTTCTATTTACATTTGATAAAATGGTTTTGACAGGAGTACTAGCTGAAGTGTTAGTACTGCTAAGATCTACATCCTGCTTTTCAAAATTTGGATTGTCTTTCTCTTTACCTTTACCAGAATCGACAGCCACTATTTTATCCTTTTGATTGACATTTTTACATTTGGTTGTGGTGCTATTTTGTGAAGATTTGTCAGAGGTTTTAGTGTTGGGAGTTTTTTGACTGGCTTTGCTTCTAAGGTCATATTCTATATGAGGCTCTATGATGTCATTTTCCATATCTTGATAACAATGTCGATCATCATCCCTCTTGTCATCATAAGGTGTGTATAGACCTTGTTTCTTTTCATAATGAATCTCAAAGCCATCGTTATCTACCCCTAGCATGTTGATATCATTTTCCTCTGCTATCTCACCTGTTTCCTCTGTCTCACTTATATAGTTTTGATGAAAGGGAGGAATGATCTGCTGATCATCTTCTCTAGGTCTATTTGGAAGTTGGTTTCTTCTTAAATTTTGATTCTGGTTCTGGTTTCTATTCTGAGAAGCAGTTTGGTTTAGGCTTTCTTGTGTTCTCTTAATTATGCTCATCTCTTTCATCATCTCTTCCATCATTCTTTCCATCTTTGAGTTTGAAGTGGAAGGTGTGGATTCCTCTCTAAAAGATACTCTCTTTTCAGCTTTCATTCTTGCTCTCTTCTCTATTAGATTGACTTCGACGGAAAGAGCACCCCTTTGCATATCTTCAAGAGTTGAAAAGTCTCTCTCTCTTAGCGAATAGGTCATGTCAGAGTCAAAACCTTGAGGAAATTTGTTCAAAGCTGAGCCTTGCGGAGGTTTTAGTTCTGGGGGAAGTGCATTATAGATACTGTTAAATCTAGTACAATAAGCCTGTACACTTTCCCCTGGGTTCCTGTGGAGATTGTTGTAGTCAGCCAAGATTTGGAGAGGATTCTTCCTCACTTCCCATTTGTTTAAGAAAGATTGATGGAAACCTTGAAGGTCATTAATACTATGAGGGGTTAAGCCTTTGAACCATTTTCTTACTTCTCCTCCCAAAATTTGAGCAAATAATCTCATTTTGACAGAATCATCAGCAATCTCATTTCTGTCAAAGCAGTCATTCATCTTATCCACATGTTGTGATGCAGTAGTGGCACCACTATCATCATACAATGGAATTTTGGACAGATAGTCCTGTGGCAGATTGACTAAAGGTACAGGAAGAACTAAGGGGGTATACCATGCAGCCATGGCAGGAGGTGGAGGTGGATTAACAAGAGTGAAAGTGGGTTGGAGGGGAGTGGTTGGAACAGTGGATACAGGGTGAGCAGAAATGGATGGACCGGGGATAGATTGCTGAGCGGATCTCGGATGAGAGACACCTAGATTGTGGAGGAAGTGTAAATTAGGTGGTGTAGTCTCTCTACTACCAAGATGTGTACTTGTCTCAGGAGAAGAAGGTGAAGACTCAGAATCTAACTGATCTAAATCACCAAGAGACCTAGTTCTAAAAGGATTTACTAAGTCTTCTTGTGATTGTTGTAGAGCTGAAAGATTTTCTGGGACAGAATTAGCTCTCAAGGGTGATCTGAAAACAGTTGATAATTTAATCCTAGGAGACTTCCAAAGGATGCTTTATGGGTCATCAACTATTTCAGGTGGATCCGGGTCAGGATGGGCTCTAGCGTGAATCTTTCTAGGAGCCACTATGCTGTAATTTTTTAGACCCAAATAACAAGAAAAGTTCAACCAGGTATGACAATATTTGAGAGGTTAACTAATCTGTTTTACACAAATTTCAATCCTACAGTCCTCTAACTAAGTTTGAAGGATAGTATAGTAATGAGGGTTCTTCCCAGTGGAGTCTTAAGGTCTGTTCAGGATTGTGGAGTCGTCAAGTGGAAGTTTTTAGCTCCTTTTCAGAGGTAAGAGGTGTTATGGTCCACTACCACGTTTATTAAATACCAATCTGAAATATTTTTGGGTTTTTCTGAGTTATTTTTCAGTTAGCAGGGGATATATGGTATCTTATGATTGTCTTCTAATCGAAGAAATACTCAGCTCCCCAGTGGAGTCGCCATTATGTTAGCACTCTGTAATTAGCAAGATTGGCAAAGTCCAACTACAGAGGTAACATCAAACCGCTTTGGGATTCAAGGATCTAGCCCTCCTAAATCCAGAGAGGGATCTCTCTATAAATGAGTTCAAAGATGTGATCTTTAAAGACTGAAATTATGATATTAGGCTAGTTATGAAGAGCATGGGTTTGTTTTGTTTGTTTTTGGTTGGGCGAAGACATGGTGAAGGTGAAAGCAGTTAAAAATAAAGGGTGAAGATGCCTGCAAATGAAGGAATGTTTCAGTTGATAGCAAAGGACAAAGACAGCTTTAACCCATTGGGCTATGGAGTCATAGGAGGATTTAATTGGATAGCAAATTCAAGAAGGATCCATAGAGCAAGGCATTTACATCAAAGGATCTCTTAAGGTGATTAATGGAGTGAAACAAATAGGAAGTGAAAGACTTAAACAAATGAAAAAACAAAGCACAGTCTAAGATCAAGTAAGTACTTTTAAACTAGCTTGCTTTCAACATGTACTTAAGGAGAAACATAAAAGTATTTCTGTTGATCAGGTAAGTGCTTTTAAACTAGCCTGCATTGAAGTACTTTCCATCATAAACATCTAAAAACAGTTCAAACAGCTTAAGATCAGGTAAGTGCTTTTAAACCAGCCTACTTCAGCATATTCGATAAGGAAACACAGATGATAATCACAAAGAGCAATCTAGATCAGCTAAGTACTTTTAAACTGCGCTGCATTGATAAACTCCAAGGATAACAAAGAGAACATTCATCTCAAAGAGCTATCTAGATCAGGGAAGTACTTTTAAACTAACCTGCATTAATAAACTCTTCAAAGAGGACATTCAAATGAAGAAAACATAGAAGATAAAGCTTTCGGTAAGAGTAGGGTACCGTGGAGAGTATATCCTAACTCTATGTTTGCTGCTCTTTATCAGAGAAAGTGAACAGAGTGAAAACATTAAGTAAAACGACAATTGACAGTAAGGAACACATCACCATTGACATAGTTTCAGAATTCCATGAATCAACAGCTTGTATTGATGTTCAAACCAGTTACAATCAGCAAGCCCGGTGGGTCTCTACAGCTTTGAACTTCTCATATCAGCTTATGTATCCTTCAATTATAGAACAGGGCATCAGTGGCTTCAGAATGACTATTACATGCGTTGAGATGTCCAGAGACCAACCCTTTGCTCATCTTCTACAAAGGTATTTATAGAAGAACGAAGCGGTGGCCCTCATGAAAGGATCTGTTTGGATCAATTAATACAGAAGATGACTCTTCGGTGCTTTGAGGGCCTCGATCAAGAAATCTACAGGTGTTCATCAGCATTAATTGATGTACACTTACAATCAAGCTCAGTGGGAGCTTTTTTCCGTCCTTTGAAGCTCGGTGTCATGCTGGAGTAACTTTGTTTTTGCTTCCCGGGGTCTAATGATCAAAAGATCAACTTCTGAACTATTCTTTAATCTTCTCGGATGGTTCTGCCGACAATTAGAGATAAGATAGCTCAATTAGTATTAATTGTTCGGCGGTCTTTAATCTCAACGAGACTGCAGGTGTCTTTGGAGTTGTAGAGGGTTCAATTAGCCTCTTCTTATGGCGGTGGAGGATTTCTCAGCTCGACAGATGTCTTCGTCGTTTCCTAAAACACTTTAAGTTACTTGAGATCTGTGTTTTTGGGTCTTCAATCTCCGGTTCTGATAAATTTTATCTTTGGCACTGATACTCTTTAATAAATGATGATTTCTGCTTGTCTTCTGGTGCGCAGGGCAGTAGCGGGGTCGAATGGCATCAATGGGTCATGAAATCACTGATAAAACGTAAATCTAACACCCCTCGAATGATTCTTTATGAACTCAGAAGACATAGGATCGTCACCCTCGGCCTTTGTGGTTTCTTTAGAATGGCGGAAGAATTCATTCGAAAACCTGCAAAATACAAACAATTTGTCAAAAAATCCTACGGGAATGGGTTAGCTGCTTCAGAGGCATAGGGAGAGAGCAGGACCGTTGGATGGCATCATCCAACGGTGGAGATTAACTGAGGGGAGCTTTAAATGACGCGGGAGGAAGAATTAAAGAGAACCGTTGATCGCGCGATGAGCAACGACGGGGATCATTTTTTTAAGAAACCTTTGCTAGAGGCAGAGGGCGATGGAGAAATGTGAAAAAAGATCTAGGCCGTCCGATCTGGACACGTGGACGGCCCAGATTTAATCGGAGGATCGCAATCGGGGAGGTCACATAAAAACATGCGATTGAAACACTGCGATTAAAACTTTGCGATTGAGCGCTGTCCGTCCGATCATCAGGGAGATGGACGGCCTAGATTTAATCGGAAGATCGCAATCGGGGAGGGCAGAAAAGGGGATGCGATTGAAACGCTGCGATTGAAACTTTGCAATTGGGCGATAACCATCGGATCGGGTCTAGATCAACGGTCCAGATCCTTTGATTTCTTGCACCGGCGGGACCCTTATACTTTGTGAGAAACCCATAAATTTCGATAAACACCAAGGTTTTGAGTGGATTGCGCAGAAAATATATATGATAGGCTGGCGCCCGATTGTGGGGCCACTGGGTGTATGGAGTACCATGTGCCCGGGGCTTTATATAACTAGGGCTAATCGCAATCGGATCATTCGGGCCCGGTCTTTCAATCAACCCATTTGTAACTTCTCCGATCGCGATTGCGCGATTGGTCTTTTTGATCAACCCATTTTCATTTATCACGTGTCCTTAAGTTTTTAACTTAAAACTTAGGAAAGTGGGTTTTTGGGTTTACAAAGGAAAAAATTGATCAAAGAGGGATTTTTCAACGGTTTAGCGCCCGATTGCGGGCCTACGGGTTAAATTAAATAACAATATGATCTGCGGTTTATGACAAAGGGGCTGATCGCAATCGGCATTTTTAAATGGCTCACAAACATGCACACTTGAATCTTTCCGATGCAATTAGCGCTTCATGGGTTTGGCGCTTGGTTCTTATGATGAGGGCGTATTGGGGAATTGGTTTGGAAACTTAGGCCAAGGGGCTTAAACCTTTTAAGAGAGAAATGGGTTTTTTACACGGATTTTCAGTGATTTTCAAAGGTTTCTGAGGGTTTTGACAGAGTTCAAAAGAAGTTTGGAACTCTGCAAAGGAAATTTTATATGAAAGGAAGGTGAGGAAAATGGGAAACGAAGGAAAATGATGAAAATACGAAGGTTAGTCACTGAGAGGAAAAAAGGGGAAAAGAAGGAGGATATTGCAGCAATCTTCTCATGGAAAAAAAATTTTAGCAGAATTTTGAGTTTTTGAGAAATAACAGTGAAAACCTTGAGACATGAGCATGAGATCATCTACAGGCTTCAAGAGATAACATTTTGGCCAGGAAAGTGTTTCTTGAAGGCTGAAAACACGTTTTGGCCACCTTTTGATAGACCAAAATTTATAGGTGGCCAACAGCCGCTCTTAGCTCGAAAGGAATATTTAGCTCTTCTAATATATTCCATAGGTTATTTCTAGGAACCGTATTGAAAGCCTTTCTAAAGTCCATAAAGCAACATAAGAGATTGGATTTATCATTGCGGCATTATTCCACAATGATCCTAAGCGTAACGAGGTGGTCCATTGTTGAGTGCTACCTTCTAAAACCTGCTTGGCCTTTAGCTCGCTTACCTTCACTTTCAAGCCAAATGCTCAACTTCTTTTCCAAAATAATGCCATATAACTTGGCTAAGAGAGCGCTGATCATAATTGTTCGATAATTAGAGGGGTTATTTGTATTCCCACTTTTAAAAATAGGGATAATGAGGCTCTGAGTCCAAGGTTTAGGGAACCCTTGCTTGACCGCTTGGTTGAAAAGCTTGTGGATGTGGGGGACGAGGACAGGACCTCCAATTTTTAAGATTTCCGCCTGGTAACCTTCAATGTCTTTAGCTTTCCCATTTTCCAAGCGTTTAACCCCAAAATCAATGTCTTCTAATGAGAAAACTTATTTTGTTGTGAGCAGGGTTTCAAAATCCTTGGCATTTGGAGATTCATAAAGATTTTTAAGATAGGAATTCCAGTTGTGTAAAGCAATTTTATTATTAACTTTAGTTTTTCCTAGTTAGAATCTGCCTCTAGAATTTCTTAGGAGCCACCTTAGAGAGGTGTAAGAGATTCTCTTGTCTTTTACGAATATATTGCCTTTTTTTTTCCTTTTAGCTATGGCTTTGTAGATTTTTTTCTTATTACTTTTGAGAGATTCATCAATAGCTTCCTTAATTTCTCTCCTCGCACTTTTACAATCTTTGTCATACCATGGGTTGGTTTTGATATTTCTTTTATTACTTGAGACTTCAATTGAGAACTTGTTAATAGAATATGAGAGGGTTGTAGTAAAATTATGATAGAGGTCATCTATGTTGTCTATACTAGATAAAAGAAGCAAATTAGTTTTTAATTCATTTAGAAAGAGATTGTTTTTATTTCTATCAAAGATTAAGTTCTTTTGACTATAAAGATTATCTTCTATGGGATATCTATGCATGACAAAATTGAGAGTTATGAGTAAAGGCCTATGATCAGAGTCAGGCTCGTGGTCGACTAAGATGTCAAAATTTATTATTTCGTTATATAAAAGGAGATCGGAAATAAGATAGTCTACCACGCTCCTGCCAAGCCCATGGATGCAAGTCATCTTGCTAGAATTGGGCCACTTATCTAGACCGTTGCAAATTATGAGATCCTGAGCACTACAGAGCTTCACTAGCTCCAACCCAAACAAATTATCCCCGAGGTCTTCAGAGCTCCTTTTGTACCGGCTAGCCAGAGTAAGGTCTTCATCTAACCAAAGAGGATTGGGGTTGGAATGATTGCTTAGAATAATAGCTTGGTTGTTTGAAGTTCGAGCATTAAAGTCACCCATTAAAAGGATATTACCTTCATTTCTTAGGCTAGAAATATCATTCTCTAAACCATTGTAAGGACTATTTTTATCTAGATTCTTTTTCTTATAGAAGTTAGAATTAATGGAGAAAAATAAAAGATTTCTATGTAGGTCTTTTTATCATTAATGTTAGTAATCTCAATCCAACTATATTGGTTGTAAGGGTCGTTTTCATAAATCCTAGCATGGGGGGAGATGTTATTCTTAATGTAGCAAGCTATGCCCTCAATGCCTCTACTGGAGGATCGCTTGTTCCAGGTAGACGATAGTGCAAAGCCATCTATGTTAGGGACCTTAGATTCTTCGTGCTCCCAAGTTTCAACAAGCAATATAATATCAACATCATTTGAGATCCAACTTAGCTTGGGGCCTTTGTTCCGTGGACAGCCCCGATAGTTCCAAGAAAGAATTCGAAGCATGTTGAATTTCTATTTATTACTATCTTTTTGGTTTCTATCTCGAATAATGGTTTTTATATTTCTGATTATTGCCCATTTTCCTTCCTTCCTAGCTTCTTTTACCTTTTGAATATTCTTTCTTATTTATGCTTGATCTTCTGTAATGAGATCTTTGTTTATAAATATTCTCGTTCCTTTTAGACTTGAGGTTTTACTAAGTATGTCATACTTATGGTCAGTAGAGCTCACCTTTATTCGGATCAGCCTTCCTTTATTCACAGTTAATTTCCCTAACCTTGTTGCTTCTGTGAGACACGTGGTTTCAATTTGTAATATATTATGTAATTCTGTCTGGGCTATGGCTAAAGTATCCTCGTCTACCTCCTCTTTCAAACCGAAGATTATAAGGTTCAAGGCCCTTTTATTATGCTCATGGTCTAATTCGATCAATTTTTTCATTTCATCTTTAATTGGTTTGATATCTAATTTAACAACCCCACTATTTAGGGTGAGATTGTTGTTAACTTTTTCTTCTAGTTCTTTAATCATGTCCTTCATTTTAAGACTCTCTATATTATCAGCATCTCCTTGCTGGGATGTTTGGTTCGTATCTTCGTTTTTTTTTTCTATGACCTGCAACCTAGTTTCCATTGCCTCCATTTTATTCTCCAATAGTTCTATTTTATTTTCTATTTGTTTTTGGATCTTGTCTTCAAGAGATGTGAATTTTTTTTCCAGCATGGCTTCTAACTCAGTTTGTAGCTTGACTTCTCTTTCTTCTCTGCGTTTCTCTAAAGACTCTATATACTCATAACGGCTCTGTAGAGTAACTGTGCTAGGTCTACCTTTGGTAATCTTTGGTAGCTGTGGTGAATTATTCATACTTGAGAATATATGAGCAGATATGTATTATAAAAAGATAAGGAATGTGTGCACCTGAATATCAGCAAATTGGATAGCAAACCTCAAGTGCCTAGGTTCGAAAATTTATCGAAAAAAAATCACAGCAGACCCAAGTAATAATGGAGAAAATTCACCGCAAAATTTCACCACAGACCCAAGTATTAATCGAGAAACCCAAGTATTAATGGAGAAAATTCATCGCAAAGCCAAGTATTAATCCAAAAAATTCTCTGCAGACCCAAATATTAATCCAAAAACCCAAGTATTGAATATTAATATTTTAGATAAATAAACTTAAATATTATGGAAAAATAATAAATTTTATTTAATAATATTAAATTATAGAAAATTTATATATTTTTAGAATCTAGAGATAGTAGTGTGTAGTGGTATTTTAAATTTTGAAGTAAATTTTTTTGAAAATAAATCAAATAAGATAGTCCTTGAATTTGATGTTTCTATAGAGTTTTTCATGAATGATAAAGTTGCACACCATACCAACCCTTTATGAATTTGACTATGTCTAAATAGCTCAATTTTAGTCACCTAAAATGACCAATTAATCCAGTTTTTACTTAATATGAGGAAGTTTAAGGCATATCTTGTCTCATAACATAACAACTTCAATTTAAGTTCTCAAAGATTTCTTGAATTTGGTGATAGTTGGTGATGAATTTTTAGTTTCTCTAGCCTCACCTTTGATCTGTTTTTTTTTTGTCAATTTGGTAGGACCTTACTATTTTCTATTTATCATAAAAAAGCAGGTTACATTAGATATTAAGTGAGTGGCCTCAACCTGCCTGAAGGAAACCAGGTCTGTTGGCCACCTTAAGGCATTAAAAGCCATCCAAAATTGATAATGTTTCATTCCTCTACTTGCCACACTGGCCAGTTCACTGTTTAAAACATTAACTAAGTACCAACTATGAACTAAAGCACTATCCGCAAAAATAATAAAAACTTAAGCTAGGTTACTATCCATTTGAAGAGTCTATTGGTGTCGGATCCTTCGCCGTGGAACCAGACATGTCCACTTGTTGCAGTTGTTGAATCTGCCTTTCAATTCGACTGATTCGATCCATCGCTTGATACTGTGTCACCTTGATATGTTGGAGTTGAATGTTGATATCTTGAAGCAATTCCATCATTGTTGATACTTGAGTCTCTTTACCTGGATGAAGAATTTGCATAGCTTTGGCCATAACACATTTCATGATCCAGTATGTATGAATATTTTGGTTAAACAATGAAATATGACCTCTGGTATTTCTAGGATCAGTGATAAAATCCAGAATTTCTGCTTCTACTTCATTATCTTCCTCATTACTATAACTTTCTTTTTCCCAGCCTTGAATCACATTCCTGACTTGTGGAGGATTTCCAAGAGAGTAAGTTGTCGAGAGATTCTCTAACACCTCTTGTTTTGTATTTCTACCTCTCTTACTAGTCTCAACTATAGATTTTACCATCTTCTGCTTTCCTTTATCTTGATTTTGAGCCACACTCTACCTCGTTTGCCTCTTAACCATTGTTCTGTTCTGGATATTTCACTGGATTAAACCTATAATAACAATATGTGATCCTGTATGACATAAGAACAAAGTTATAGCAGTTAAACTTCTTTTCTTCTGAACGAAATCTTCCTGAGGCTCATAATGCTTCTCATGATAGAGATAATGCCGCAAACCGAGAAAATTCCCAAAACAAGTTTTATACTGGACATAGAGAAAGACCGAGGATTGACTCTCTATCATAATTATAAAGACTCTAACAAAACAGGGTAGACTCCCATAATTGCAAGGATTAATGTTAAAACCAGAACAAAGAGTAAATGACGGATTTGCAACATACTTTCCTTCCTCCCATAATTACAAGGATTAATGTTAAGACCAGAATAGAGAGCATGTAAATGACGGATGTGCAGCATAATACCCTGTCTATACCTATCAAGGTCGACAAAAAAAACCATTACTATTAAAATGTCCAGTGCTGAAGTTACGAAATTTCCTTTGCCATAACTCAGTAAGGCAGGCCCACAGACAACAATGGTTCCCCCATTTAACCCTTCTATTTTCTAAATAAAACAATCACAGGTAAAAACCAACAGAAGCGAATTGACCACCATACATGAAGGAATTATGACATCTATGAAACAGACTGCACTGCTCATCAAAATAAAACACAGAGCTATGATTAGACCTCTCGACCTTACAAGGGCCACGAAAACAAGGCCGAATAGCCTCCTGCAATAGGAATTTCCCATTCCAGGCCGCAGAGGAGAAAATGGGTAAAAACATTCCTATCCTTTCAGACCCTCCACTATCCTGCTTCGTATAGTAATTTATAGCTAAAAGCACGAGGTTTAAATTAAGAAGAGCATACCCCTGAACTAGAGCGTGAACCCTCTGAACCTGAACGAAAGCGTGGACCCTCTTAATGATGGTTACACTAGCTTCCGTATGTCGCCTCAAATCACAGTTCCTTCCGGAGGAAAATGGTTTTTACAGAGCCAAACTTAACAGACTTACCTTGTTCTGCCTTTTTCATCGCCCTTCTGACAACACAGGCTGTCTTACTAAATGCGCAATAATCCCCATATCCCCCGCATACCTCCTCATTCATTTAATTGATGGTATGCTTGTCATGCTTGAGTATCACGCATGGTACCTTGCCTACACCTTTCCTACGGCCTGCCAGGTGGTAGATGACCTCACGCACCCCGATCGGGGATCTTCACTACCCATAAGATCTTTGTCTATAATGATATGGAGAGAATGTAATTCAATATCCCAAATTCTGGCACTTGGTGTCACATGCAATTGTCTTCCAAGGTTGCGGCAACCCCAGTTTTCTAAGTAATATGCTGCCTCATTACCTGTTCTACGAACATGTAAAGGTATCAGATACTGAATTTCTTTAATAAGAGATCCTATTTCCTGAATAAGATTCGTAGTCCTCCAGATTTTACTTATCTTCTCCCATGATGATCCTTGCTGTAATTTCTTAACACTCCTGTGACCATTGCCAAATCACCTTCTACAATAAGTCTATGGTAATTTTCTCTTTTTTCTATCATGAGGCCTTGTTTAACTACTGTCAGTTCTGCTTCATTATTGGTTGCATGACCCATGTCCATGGCATAAACTCTACACGCTCCCCCTCGAGAATTTCTAAAAATCCCTCCTGTTGTTGCTTGACCTGGATTCCCTTTTGATGCCCCATCATAATTGAGTTTAATGAATCCATTCTGAGGTACCTTCCATTTATCCTCTAGATTTTGCCGAGGGGGCCTATATTTCCAAAGGGTGTTTGAAAGCATTTGAGGTTTCAAGTTTAACCTGGCCAGAATTTGAGTTTCTATACCTTCAGTCTTCCCGTCATCATCTATCCATTTCTCAACCAGAATCGTTTCTCGAATATTCTCAACCATCTTCTGCCATATTTGATTATTGTGATTGAATTCTCCTCTAAATATGCGATGATTCCTTTCTTTCCAAATTCCCCATAATATAAACCCTAAAGATAGCCTTCATGCTCTGTTCAAAACTTCACTTTTAAAACCTCCTTTTCGCCATTTGATGATCGTTGCATTTATATTTGTATTATCTCTATCCGTTTGCATAAATTTCCTTGCAATATTATTCCACATTATCTCCGCTATTTCACAGCTGTTTAGAAGGTTTTCTATTGATTCATTTGTTTTTTTACACATGTAACAAATGGAAGGTCCATGCATTCCTCACTTTTTCAACTGGTCCCAAGTTAAAATTTTCCTATGACTTAAAAGCCAGAGGAAATATTCCACTTTTGGCCAATGATTGATTGACCAGATTTTTCACCATATGGATCTTTCATTGTTATTAATATTCTGAGCATGAATATTATATCCCTCCTATATGGTAAACATACCTTTACTTTGATAACCCCATCTAAGAATATCACTTACAGTTGCAGTAACTATTTTTCTTGTTCTTAATTTTTTTTTAAGATTATTCCATTGCAGCATTTATGGTGCTCCTGGCCAATGAATTTTCTCCTTCCATCTTCTCCACTGGCTAGTCTGTTGCTGGCACCAGTAATTATTGATTAATCTACGATTTCGAGTGTTTGTGAACAAGAAGAGTTCTCCTAAGTCAAGCCAAATGAATAGTTTTTCTCTTTGTTGCCACGAATCTTCCCAGAAAAGTGTTGTTCTTCCTTCCCTCACTTCCCAAAAACTATGTTGATGGATTAGATTTCTGTTAACTGCTGCAAGATTCCAGATAGTAGACCCTTTAGGAGCAATATCAACTTTTAATTTTCCTGTGACAGTTTGAGGCGTACCATATTTCCTTTCCCATATAAGTTTCCAGAGATCTTGACCTCCTTGTATCCATCTCCACCATAATTTTTCCCCCATGACTTGATTTAAAACATATGGATCACGAAGGTCCAATCCTCCTGCTGATTTTTCTTTTATTAGTTTATCCCATCACAGAAGTGCCCATTTCTTGCAATCATGTGCTCCTTGCCAAAGAAATTTCTTGAAAATATTCACCATTTGATTACAAATGCTTTTAGGAGCCACTCTCCCTAATAATTGATAAACAAGAAGTGATTGAAGAACAGATTTAAGCATTATTAATCGTCTTGAAGCATTCAAAACTCTAAATGCCCAATTATAAATTTTTTTCCCCAATCTAGTAATAAGGTCTTTCCAGTCTGCAATTCTTAAAGAAGAATTATTTGAAGGAACACCCAAGTACTTCATAGGAAACGTGCCTATCTTGAAACCTAGAATTCTAGCTATAAATATTTGCGTAGCATCATTAGTATTGAATAAATATACATTTGATTTATCAGTATTAACCAGAGTACCTGAAGCCTCCATAAACATTTTCAAGACTTTTAAAAAAAAAATTGCCTCCCTCACCGATGCCTGACAAAATAAGAGGATATCATCAACAAACTGTTGGTGTGTCAAGGAGAGATCAAGACCCCATAATTTTAAAACCTGTAACTGTCCTTCCGCCAAGTGAGATTTGATTAATCTTCCCAGTCCTTCCGCAACTAAAATAAATAAGAATGGTGATAGGGGATCTCCCTGCCGCAGACCTCTGGATATATTAAAAGGCTGAGATGGAATTCCATTTAGAAATATCGAGAATTTGGGAGATGATATGAATGATTGCAGCCATTGTACCCATCTATTATCAAAACCAAACGCTTTCAGAACAACTATCAAATAAGGCCAGCTGATATGATCATACGCTTTAGAGAGGTCCAGTTTTATGAGCATACCTTGCAATTTAAACGTCTTTAACAAGTGGATTGCTTCCTGGGTAGTAACAATTCCATCTAATATTTATCTTCCCTTAAAAAAACCTGTTTGTTTCGGAGAGATCAAACTAGGAAAAAGAGGCTTCAGTCTATTAACCATTATAGTAGATAGAATTTTATAGATTACATTACATAGAGCTATGGGCCTAAATCCAACAGGGGTGTCCAAGTTTTCCTATTTAGGGATAAGAGTTAGGAATGTTGCATTCAGAGCTGGGTAAATTTTTTGATTCCTCCTTGATTCCTCTACCAAATCCCATATATCTTGACCCATAAAGTTCTAGGATGCCTTAAAAATTCATATGTGAAACCATCTGGTCTAGGGGCGTTATTCCTAGGCATATTCATAACTACATTTTCTACTTCTTCCAGACCGATTTCTCTCAATAAGGCTAAGTTCTGTTCTCTATTTACTACTGAAGGGATGTGACTCATTATTCTATCGATTTTTGTTTGTCTATTCGGATCTGGCTTCGTAAGAATATTTTTAAAATGATCCACAAGTACCTTTTCCATATCCTCATGTTGAAGAAGACGGTTTCCATTTTTATCTTTCAATGAGAAAATTCTATTATGTTGTCTCCGTTGTATCATTGTTTTATGGAAGAAATTTGTGTTTCTCTCCCCTTCCTTCAGCCATTGGACCCTGGATTTTTTCTTCCACAATATCTCCTCTTGCTGCCCACGTTCTTCTAGGAGATTGAGGGTGTTTCCTTCTTCAACAACAAGGGCCTCTGTTCTTCCATTAAGGATCATATTTTGTTGTAAATGTTTCATTTTTTCTCTCAGTCGGACCTGATCCTGCTGGATGTTTCCAAATTATATTATGTTCCATCTTTTTATTTCTATCTTAAGTTGTTTCAATATAGGCTGAAAATAATGCATTTTATTCCTTCCTATAATCTAATTAGTTTCCCACCAATGTTTAGCTTTATCCAGAAACCTAGGATCTCTTAACTAGAATAATTCAAATCTAAAAGGTATATTCTTCGGTCCTTATTTTATATCAATATCTATACGAATCGGCCAGTGGTCTGATCCGAGCATTGTTAAAATTGTTGCTTCATAATATACATCCAGACTAACTAAAGCTTTTGAAGCTATAAATTGGTCCAACCTTGATGCAATTTGATGTCTTTCTCCATGTCTATTATTCCAAGTAAACTTCCCATTCACCGTGAGGATGTCTACCAATTGAAGATCTGTCAGAAAGTCCCTAAATAATTCCATCTCCGGATCTTCTCTCCTTATTCCTCCTTTTTTTTCTGTCAGATTTAATAGCATATAGAAATATCCACCTAAAAGCCAATATTTTTCTTGATGCATATTATTTAAAGTTCCTATGCTTTGTAAGAATGCCTCTATTTCTCCTGGAATTGGAGGTCCATAAACTGCCGATATGAGTATCTTTTCTTTTGATCCAATTTGTCTAAAAGTACCTGATAATTTTCTCGGGAGGCCAATTGATCCTTCCACTATTATTTTTGTAGGATTCCATAGGATAGCTATTCCTCCTGCCATTCCTCTTGAATCGATAGCCATTGCCTCAAAGTGGGGTTTAAACGATTAAAGAATAGTATCAAATTTTTGGCTCGAGAATTTAGTTTCTTGGATCAACATAACCTGCGGTTTCTCAGTTTTCACTCTTTCCTTGAGATATCTTTGTTTGCCTTTACTATTTAGGCCTCTTATATTCCAGGAGATTACTTTCATTGGTTAAATTTGGGGATTTGTTGGAATACCATTGTTAACTGTATTATCTTTCTTTTATTAATCAACATCTCGCCAACCAATTATATTGATTCCTGCAATGTCCTTCTACCTCTTTTCTTGGTTCCTTTTGGCTGAGGATTAGGTCCCTTAGAGGCAACTTGCTCAGAATTACTTACTTCCTTTTGTGCTTGGGATGTTAAATAGTGCTCAAATGTTTCTTTATAAAGTTTCTTTTTTTTTGAGGGATAAACCTATCATCTAGATTCCTCCATTCATAAAATAGGTGTTTCAATACCCTTTCTTCTGCACTCAAATCCTCTTTGTTATGTTCTATGTCCATTGGTGTCTGTTCGAACATGCTACTGTCTTCTACATCAATGTTGTCCTGAGGTGCTTTTCATTTTGGTGTTTGAGTTTTCTGATTTACCAACCCTTGACCAAGCCCAGCGCTATCTTCCTCTGCATGCGACGTTTCCCCTTCCTCTTACAGAATTTCATAACGGTTTGCTGAAGTTTTCTAGTTTGGCAGGTTCTGCGAACTTGTATGCGCTTTATTATTTCTTCTTTTATTTGTAACTGTTATAAATCCATCCTCTCGCTCATGTCCCTGATCATGATTTATGGGTTTTCGGTTGGATTGTTGCTCAATAGTGTTCAGAGGGCATGATTTATAAATATGGCCATTCTCATGGCATCTCCGACATCTAAAAGGGATATGTTCATAGTCAAGAAGTTGCTACCAAATTTTTCCTTCATATTCTAATTCAATGGTTTCAGGCAATCACTCAGAGATATTCATATATACACAGATTCTAGCAAAAAAAGTATAACGACCCTGAGGAGTAGTTTCTGCTATTTTAACAAAGCTTCCTAAAGAATTTTCTATTCCTTCCTAAATATTCTTTTAAATCCATGGTATTCTTTTAGAAAATAAGAATATATCGATGGATTATTAATGGATCCAAAAATATGTAAATGCACTTGATGCAATGAAGGCTACAACTTTTCAAATTATGTATTATCTATGATTACTTATACTACATTAGAGAGACTAACATCACTCAACAATAGTAGTTAAAATATTTGTAATAAATGGGAAAAAAACAAAATAAATATTTTTAATAGTTTACATTGAAAGAAGATAAATATGAATTGTTAAATCCTATATGCAAAAAACATATCCCCAAATGTATTGATTTCAATTGTAAGGCAAATAAATTTATAATAAAAAGGTATCAACAACTATCTAAAATAAAAAATAAAAATAAATACTTTTAATATTTATCAAATTGGATGAATGCTTGCATTAGGTTTATATTTGTACCATCATTTCTTTTGAAGGATTAAATATCAAATAATTCTCGTGATTCTTATGGTTGTATCTAATTCACATAAAAATAAAAATAAATCATTAGTGAAACATATAAAATTAAAGGTCAAAATATTCATAAATAAAAGTTATATGATTCATTCATTGTTATTTAAACTATATTGTTATTGGTTCTAAACAAATCATACAAAATTCAATATATCCCTATATATGTAGTGCATATTTTTAGCCCCAACAATTGAGCATCTAATCAATACATATCCACCATGATAAAAATATAATTTACTTTTTAAGAATTGCACGTGTTGATAAGGAAAGAACATGTTAATAATATTACAACAAATATTGCATTCAAAAGATGATGCACTATAGGGATCTAATGCATTATGCTTGCAAATAGAAGGTACATACAATGAGCATGAAGGGAAAAAGTAACAAATATCAGGGACACCATACTCTCTCTAATTTTTCTATAGGATTGTATGTTTCATGTACACTATATGTAACGACACATTGACTCATCAATGCATTTGTAATTATGAAAATAAGCTATACCCAACAATGCAAATGACATTTCCAACCAGCCTAAAGCATTGTGAACTCGTGATCTAGATCTTGGGGGGGGGCGGAAAGATCTGATTAATTTCCGCACCTGGAAGAAAAAGAAGAAAACCCACGTAACAAACCAACCCATAAAATAATTCAGAAAACTATTTTTTATTAAATCAAAATGATGATTGCAACTACATTGTGTTGGAAAATTCATCCACTTACAAAGTGAGGTTGGTTATTTATATCCTTTTTTTGGTTACATTATCATGGGTAAATACCATGGGTGGGAAAATACCATATGTAGATAATGCCATGGATGAGTTATTTAGGGACATAAGTTACATTATCATGGGTAAACACCATGGGTAAATTTCCATTCAGATCATTCCTCCCCTCTTAGGAAACAATGGTCCCCATTGCGTGGAGGGAATCCTTTGTCGAAGATGAGTTTTGGATGACCAAGTTTTGCTGAAGATAAGGGTTTTGTGTGGTTTACCAATAATCATGATGCATGAAGATCCAATAATAGAGATACCATATAATGCTTGTGAGTCAACTGTGATATTGACAACATGTGGCCAAGATAATGGATTTCAAGTACAAGGGTTTTGTGTGGTTGACCCATAGCCCTAATGAACAAAGAGTCGAGGATAGAGATAATCTGTAATGCTGATGGGCCAACTGTGATGTGGACAGTGCGTGGCTGAGCAAGTAGACTTCGTTGGCAAAGGTTTTTGTGTGGTTTACCCATAATCATGATGAACGAGGGCTCAAGGATAGAGATACCATGTAATTAACCTCGAGATCGTTGTTCGATATATTTGCTAGAGACACGTTGGCTTATATTTGTATATTCTCATAGGAACCAAAGCAATAAATCTATCAAAAAAATCCACATGTTTTTATCATGCTTAAGCATAACACCTTTTCTTGGTAACTCATCTCAACCCTATGAGTTGAAGTTGGGTCTACCCCTAGTTCTGATGCTCTTAGCATGAGATTAAAATATAAATGTTCTATTGGTACAACATTTAGTGCAAAATAATTAAGAGGAAAGACCAATATCAGATGTATAATGTAGGTCACACAAAAAATTTCATTCCGCACAACACTTTAAGGAAATACAAATTTGGTGCAAAAATCGGCCAAGACAACATCCATAGTCTATTGTGAAAAGCTTAAAGTATAATCTACAATATAAAGTAACAACCCTGGTACTTGGATGGTGTCATTGGAAAACTTTGCAATCATGATACAAGTCGTGATCACAATAAATTCAATAACGAATGCAATTGATAACACAAGTGAATTCAAAAAAATCCACTCTCCTAAAAGATACCAATAAAGCCACAATAAGCACTATGGTGAAAACTACGACCGAAATATATCCATTCCACCAATTAAATCCAAACCATTCATCAAGTATACCAGCACGATGTATGTCATTTGTTGATGTTCTAGATAGCACATTGCCTACGATAATAATATAGACAATAAGAATTCCCAAAGTTCTAATAATAACAAAGATACGCAACAATGACTTCCTAATTCTTACAAAGAAGTCTCTCGTGACGCAGTCCCACGAAGCCAATTCCCTCGCTCTGATCAACCTTAAGAGAGTGTCAATAGAAGTATATGTTACCAAACAAATGAAGATAATGAGCATATTGTAAATTACCAGTACCAAGACCTTTATAATAGTAGGAAGAGCCATAAATCTAGTTCCCACCATCATAGTTGACAATTTGAACAATGCACTAGAGGAGGCACCAATGAATCCTTCATGCACACCATCTGGTAATAACCTATTGATAGTTATGGACTTTCCAACATTCAAAGGGGTTTTCCCGATATGCGGTCCCAATTAGACCTCACAATGTTTGGGATAGGAGCCCCATTTGGAATATGGCTCAATTACCATTTTAGTAAAGGTTTTCCTTGGCTTTAGGTGTCAGCAAGAGAGAGGATCACATATCTACCTTTGAAAATAAAGTAGGTGTGCCTGGCGAATGTTCAGTTATAGGTGTGTCAAGGTTCTTCTAATGTGGAGGGAAAATAAAGTGAGCTTGTAAGAGAGAGGTAATAGTAACACCTTAGTATAGACACACACAAATAGGAAAGATCTGTCTAGCATCGAGCGAAGTAGTCCACAAAGATGTGATGGTAATTACAACCATTACAACAAATTCTTAATATGGTAAGCACTAAAATAACCAAAATAGTTCAACTACAACTACTTTAGTACAGGTGGAAAGAACGTGTTGGCCATCATGCTTCATTTATTAAGTAAAATTCACAATACACATGTATACAACAAACACCACTAGCTCCAATAGTGGAGTGTTGGAGCCACTACTTGCTCCCCAAAAGAACTGATTTGTCTCTCTGATTCCTTATGGGAGAATCCAAAGGTGAAAAGTCTTTTTCTTGTACAATGAGGGTATATATATAACCAATGGGGTGATCCTTCACCTCCCTTGTGACTCTTTGACTACCCTCATGACCATTTGAATTCCCTATGACTTTTCAACTTTTACATGACTCTTTACATTATGTACATGTCGTTTAGACTTCCACTTTACGATACATTTTGAATAATAATTTATAATAATCCAAAAAAATCCTAGTCTAAGATGTTACATGATGATCCACTAGCTTAGCTGGAACTGAGTGAAAGACTAAGAGAGAGGCTCAGTGAATATTTAATTGTGCAACTCAAGCAGTCAAGGGTTAGGAATTAGCCTTGAGACTATGCAATGTGTAGTTTAGTTGGATTGGTCTTGAATATTGCACAATTGGGGGATTTAAGGAGCCAAGATGAGGGCTTGAGCACTGAAGTTTCCTGTTGCAGAGTGCGGGAAGGAAAGAAAGGCTAGGTGGTTGCATAATTGCATAGTTCAAGAGATTAGGGGCTGGGATTGAGGGCTGAGATTTCAAAATGCACAATTCAGGCCTAACTGGAGGAAGTGGTTGCACATTTTTGGAGCTCAAGGGCTAGGCTTCAACACTAGGATTATGTAGTGTGCAGTTTTGGGAGGAAGAAACTATGAATTGCATATTTCCAAGGAACAAGGCTGTTTATTGAGGGTTGAGACTGCACAATGTGCAGTTCAGGGTGGCTGAGAGGGGATGATTTTTCCGGTCAAGGATTGTTTTCCAATTTTGACTAAGTTTTGAATGAGTGCCATGAAGTTGAATAAAACAAGACTCTAGGTATGATCTAACACTTAGATTACTTCATGACACAACAAGGAACACTCATAACAAATGAATAACACATGCCCCTCAATGATACAAATTTGTGATGGTTGGCACCAAGTGTGATACCAAAGATACACTTTGTGACAACCGAGACAACACTTGTGTGACAATGCTTAAAACTTTATAAATGAGTGCGGCACATGTTTACAATGTAAGACCAACTCATTTACGCAAATATTTCCCTTTGAAAACACCAAAAATAGCTTATGTACATTGTGCAACACTTAACATGCTAAAAGAAGACACTTTGATTTTCTCACAAACGGAACCAAAACACTTAGAGAAAACACAGGGAATGACCCTTGATGTTTGTGACAACAACATGTGAAGTAAAAGTAGGATCTTAAATTTGAATGTAAGCCAAAATTTTGGAGACTGTTCTAGCAGCGACAACATAACCATGTGAAGGGGTTCTGTAACCACATTATATCAGCATCCAAGAAAATGAAACTGCAACTCCATTTCAAAATGTCTGCCATGAAACACTCTCTCTCATATTATCTCAAAAGTCCATTTTCCATACAAACATAGTGAATCTTGTCTCCAAATTCTCTATGTATAAGAGTTGTTGCAACTTTAGATTCCAACCACTTAACGATGCATAGATGGCATGGTCCACAGGTCGAACCATTCCTCTCACTATTAGTAGATCTTCGAGCTTCCAATTAGCTATGATGCCAAAAACACTAAAACAAAAATGGTGTAGTGTCTCCATCCCAAGAAATGAATGGGTCACCTCTGGATGGTACTGAAGGTCGAATAATTTCTTATGGGGATTTTCAAAGGCGACCACAACCACGAAGCCTTTAGGAAATCTCACAACCTCATCGCACTTAAGGAAAAGGGGCAGGAGTGTGAGAATGATCAGCTAAGATTTTATCAAGGATGTATAAAATAGCTCAACCTTGTTAACTTCTTAGCTTGTGAAAAGGTTGAATATGTATTCAATGATGGCTTGATCTTCTTTTATTATCGACATCGAGTTGGTTTCTAAGAAATTGTCGATGGGGTGATCGAGAAATTCTTGAATTAGGATTTTCCCTTCTTGTCGACATTGATGATGGTGTGATTGTGGAATGTCGACACCCTCTATTTGGAGTTGCTCGCTAAGGCTGTAGAGAACCTAAATCAAGGTTTCTGAGAAGGGATGCCCATTTTAAAAAATTATCACAACAACTTCTTTAACGATGAAGGTATGTAGCCAATGATTTTTTAAAGACCCCTTCGGTCCATGATTTGGAGAAACTGGAGATCTCCCAAGGAATATTGTTAGTGTGCCCTTCATTTGGGTATCTGATATGAAGTTGTTCCTTGATAGCAGACCCAATAGCAGAATCCCCATAACGCATCTTGTCTATCGCCAAATAGCTCCTTTCAGTGACAACATTTGGATCCATTGCATGATTGCAAATTCCCAGACATCTCACACTTCCCCTTGTGTCTCTAATCCATCTCCATGTCTAATTGAAAAACAAAATTGCAACGCCGACAAAATAACAAACCCCATATCGATCCCAACAAACTGTAATTCCACCGAATGGGAAATGGAAGCGTAAACACAATTTACCCAAGTGTGGAAAAAGCTACCAAATCCATCAAAACTTAAGCATACCTAGTTTTGAGGACTTGATCATTCAGGCATCATAACTATATTATGAAGAAAAAATATTAAAATATGAAAAGGGAAACAACTAATAACAAAGAACACTTGTGCGACATGAGGCCAACTAGTGCTCATTCTTATTATTTTTTGGGTTAGGTGAGAAGTTCCAAAATATCGTAGATCAAAACAATTTATGGCTAGAAGCCAATAGATTCACCTTGGAAATTCATATAAACCTTGATTGCCATGGAATCAAATCCTACTATTATACCACTGATCTGAATCTTGGGGGGGGGAGGGGTGGGCGGCGAAGATATGAGTAATTTTCGCACCTAAAAGCAAAATAAGAAAACCCACACAATAAACCAACCCATAAAATAAATCAGAAAACTATATTTTATTAGATCAGAATGATGATTGCACTACATTGTGTTGGACCATCCGTCCCCTTAAAAAATGAGGCTGGTTATTTGTTGCCTTTTTTGGTTACATTACCATGGGTAAATACCATGGGTGGGAAAATTCCATGGGTGGATAATACTATGGGTGAATTTTTTAGGGCCTTAGTTACATTACCATGGGTAAACACCATGGGTAAATTTCATTTAGATCAACTTAAGAAAACATGTGGCTTATAAAATTGTACATTAAAGTTAAATGGATGAACCTTTATTGGTGCAAATATAGTGCATTTGATCCGTATCTTGGTTGAAATGGACATTTTGTTGTAATTTTACTGATAACTTCTGTTGTAGGTGATGAAATCAGATTCCGTCAAAGACCCATTTGAGGTATTCAATAGATATTTCCATTGATATAAGACACTTGAAATTTTATGACCTTTGGGATGAGAAAATGATTTCCCAAACTCAGAGGATGCGCAGTAATGCAGTGTTCCAAACAGGTGTAACTTCAATTGCTCATATCTCTCAAACCAAGAAATGAAATCAAATTCCGTAAAAACCCCATTTGAGATAATAAAAAATAATTTCAAATGACATATTTTGAACTCTCTAATATGATCTATGGAGACCGTGGAACTTTCATGAAGTTTATTGAATATTACTGAAAAACATTGAAACTAAAATATGTTTCAAACCCTCATGAAGTCGTAACCTAAATCTGGATTTATGCAGGAACGAAATAAAATATAGAAAGAAAAATAAAATTAGAGATGTAGCAGAAATAAAAATTTATTTCATTAATATCAAATGACTGAAATATGCTTATAGACGGAATGGACATAAACTAGCTAGGGCGACGGTAGCTTATCACTGAGAAGAGATGTGGCGGCTACATGCCTCTGAACTGCATTACAGTGAGGCTCAAGGGCCTTCTTATTATTGAAAAATAAGAGAAAACCCTAAATGACCAAAACTCTAACTCTAGGAGTTGTAACACCAAGAGTTTATGGGCCCTGTTGGGGTTAGTTGGGTAGACAACTTCCCGGGGTCATAACTTGGTCATATTATCTCTGTTTGGTGCATATAATACCTCGTTGGAAAGATCTCTCAGAGGAATATGCCTTATAGGGCCTTAAAATGTCTCTAGAAGTTTAGGACCCAAAATAAAAATAAAAATAGTAAATAAGAAAACTAATGAAACTAACTAATAGAATAGGCGGGTGGCCACCAATATCCACTTGGATCATTCCTACCCCCTTAGGAAGAAATGGTCACCATTGGATGCAGAGCCTTCATGAGGTAGGTAAATTTCTATTGAACCTGGTCCGTGGTGAAGGAGTTGGCCTACTTTCAAGTGGGTGTAGCTTGTGATGGGGTCCAGAGAGGCACTGCTTCTGCAAATGTAACCAAAATGTGTCACCCAACCTAGAACTCTTGTGGCACTCGATATTGATCCTGACACTGCTTGTACTTGGCATTGGATTTCTCCAAGATTTCATGGACCTGCTGGTAGAAGTCGGAGAGTACATGTGTGGATTCTGTCTCTGTGGTCGCATGAGGTATGGAAACATGAGGTAGCAACATGCTTGGGGTCAGATCAATGGAGTGCTTGACCTGACAATGTAGAGGAACCTTTGTGGGTGAGGAGAAAATGTCTTTGTATTCCTCCAAAATTTTGTCCATTTGTTGTTTCCGTGCAGGGTAGCCTTGTTTGGAGGTTGTGGCCATAATCTTCTTCTTTCCCTATGGGCAAATTGTAATGAAAAAAAAATTCTTGGTTTGGGAAATAATCTTACTGCATTGCTTTGCAGTAATCAAAGAGATGGGTGGAGGCGGTACTACCTCCAGTATCGTGTAAAACTTATTTCCCAAAGTAATAATAACAGAACGAGGCCTAGAATCCCACACAACATGTTGCTTCCACAAGTATGGTTGGCCCAATAATAAATCAAGCACGTCAAGAGGAGCAACATCACACAGTACCTCATCCGTGAAGGGCTTGATGTTGTATGAAACATGACATTGTTGGCTGACGCGGAGATCTCTTCCTTGGTGAAGCCATTTGATGGTATACGACTATGGGTGTACTATGGTCGATAAGCCGAGCCGCTTCATGATCTCTCCTGAAATGAGGTTCTTTTGGCTTCTGCTATCAACAAGGAATTACAGTCGATAACTCTTCACACACATCTGCGAGTGGAAGAGACGCTCCCCCTCCTGTAGATCTTCATGATCCTCCCTTTGGAGCTTGGTGGTGGCAATAGTGGCACTGGGATCCACATCAATGCTCTGTGTCCCTTTTTCATTCCCTTTGTATGGTTCTGACTCAGAATCAGAACATGCATCTGATTCAGATGCCTTTAGTTCGACCACTAGGGATTGTTTGGTCTGACACTCGCTTGTGTTGTGAGTGGAGCTGTTATGAAATTCACACCACTTCCCTGTGTCCTTCTTTGGCTTTTTGGTATTGTTCTGAGTCACCTCGCTTTGGATTTTCCCCTTATTCTGTGGTTCGGGGGTGCCTTTCCCTGGCTTCGGATTCGCAGATCCAAAAGTCTCACTTCTTCTGCTTAAATTTCTATTTGATCTTGGCGACATATTGATATGTTGTTCCAAGTGAGGTAATGTCAAGGAACTCCATTTCCTCCTGAATTTATCTATGCAAACAACTGTGGTACCTGAGCACCAAATGTCTCTCTGAATCTTTAATACCCAAATTTTTTTGCAAGGTATGGAACAAATTCGTTAGCTCATGCACATCTTGTTCCCTTTTTTTCCACAACTTGGTCAATTGGAAGTACTTGTCCTCATAGATCCCCATGGGGTAATATTGTTCCTTGATGTCGTCTTGGAATAAATTCCAAGTCGGTGTGGCTGAGAACAAAGAGGGTTCCCTCTCGTCCTTTTTCTCACAATACGTTTCCCACCATTCTTTAACATGGGGGCTAGCTCTGAGGAATGAAAATTTAATATTTTCTCGATTAGAGAAATCATGGATCGAAAATACCCTTATAGCAAATTCAACCATCTATCTACGACATATGCATCTATCTGGCCTTCAAATACATGAATTTCAAAGTTGACTTGTACCTTGAAAGGATTGGTGCCTCCAAAGTGGCTGCTAGCTATAGATGCACCATCGGTGGGCAGTCATTGAAGGATCTGGGAAAATTTATCCATCATCGTGTTGCTTTGTTTCTCGAGGGCCTCCTCAAGCAATATTTTGATAGGATCTCCTGCTCTCTCGTCTTTCTTTTCATCCGCCATGGAGGTCATCGGGGTTTCCGAGTCTGATCTTACAAAGGTTCAACCAGATCGAGCCCTAAATCCTTATACCCCAACCTTGTTGAGCACATGCAAATGAATATTGAGAAAGAGCAGACCGCCTGATACTATTGATCTAGATCTTGATTGAAATGGACCTTTTGCTGCAATTTTACTAATAACTTTTGATATAGGTGATGAAATCAGATTTCGTCAAAGACCCATTTGAGGTATTGAATAAATATTTCCATTGATATAAGACACTTGAAATTTTATGACCTTTGGGGTGATAAAATTATTCCACAAACTTAGAGGACGTGTAGTGGCGCAGTGTTCCAAACAAGTGTAACTTCAATTGCTCATATATCTCAAACCAGGAAATGAAATCAAATTCCGTAAAAAAATCATTTGAGATAATAAAAAATAATTTAAAATGAGATATTTTTCACTCTATAATATGATTTGTGGAGATTGTGGCACTTGTTTGAATTTTATTGAAGATTACTGCAAAAAATTGAAACTAAAATATGTTTCAAACCCTCATGAAGTCGTAACATGAATCTGGATTTATGCAGGAATGAAATAAAATACAGAAATAAACATAAACATAGAGATTTAGTAGAAATAAAACTCCATTTCATTAATATCAAATGACTGAAATATGCTTATAGACAGAATGGACATAAACTAGCTACAACGATGGTAGCTTATCTCTGAGCAGAGATGTGGAGGCTACATGACTTTGAATTGCATTACAGTGAGGCTCAAGGGCCTTTTTATTATTGAAAAATAAAAGAAAACCATAAACAACCAAAAATCTAACCCGAGGAGATGTAACAACAAGAGTTATGGGCCCCGTTGGGGTTAGCTGGCCAACCAACTTCCCGGGGTCGTAACTTGGTCATATTATCTTCGTTTGGCGCATATGATACATCGTTGGAAAGATATCTCTGAGGAATACGTCGTTTAGGGCCTTAAAATGGCTCTGGAAGTTCAAGATCCAAAAATAAACTAAAAATAATAAATAAGAAAACTAATGAAACTAACTAGTGGAATAGGCGGGTGGCCACCAATATCCACTTGGATCAGCATCAATTGTGTTTACTAAGTTATGTTGACTTAATGATGCATTCAATTTTATCGAATGAAATGCCTATGGTGTTTGATAAAAATAAATATATGCAAGATATGATGTGACATAGTATAATGCATTAACATAATGCTAATGCACTACCAATTAGGGAAATTTTGAGGTCTAAAATGGGCCTCCTAAGGAAATTATAAAATAATAGTGGAAATAATCAAATAAGATTTGATTACATCATCAAATTTTAGAGGGAAAAAAAGAAAAAACTACTTTTTCAACTCGTATTTTCAACCTATCTCCCAAAGTGTTTACTCAAATTTTGAGCGGGAGTACTCATTGGATGAAAAATTTAATTCCTCAATCAATGAATACCCATGTTGCATACTTTTGATGGATCCTGCTACATGTAAAATGAAAAATACATGAAAAATGTGATTGCAATCACGTTTTTTCATGTATTTATCATTTTACGTGTAGTAGGGTCCATCAAAAGTATACAACATGGGTACTCCTTGGATGAGGAATTAAATTTTGCATCCAACGAGTACTCCCACTCGAAATTTGAGTGAAAAATTTGGGAGATATGTTGAAAATATGAGTTGAAAAAATAGTATTATTATTTTATTATTTTTTAATATTTTTACCCTTTTACTTAAAAAATGGTGAATCATCCCTCATGGTTGACATCATCATCTTGAATTCTATCGGTTCTTATAAAGTTTATTTTTGTTGTACATTTTTCTTATGAGGCCGATTTTAGACCTCAAATTCCCCCTAATGATAATGCATAGATATTATAAATATATGCATTAACAACAAATTTTTTTTTTTTTTGAAAAGAAACATAAATGAAATAGAAATGAATGTAATGCATAATAAATACAATTACCTAATTTTGTCTTTGTGACCCATAATAAATGCTCGTGGAAATGCTCCTAGCTTTTAGAATCCAATCATGAATTGATTTTATTTGAGGAAGGAAAATGGTCATGAAACTTGGAGAATTAAAAAATGCTCCTACTTTTTCAAATCCAACCGAGAATTGATTTTGTTTGTGGAAGGAGAATGGTGACTAAACTTGAGAATTCGAAAGCATTGTATTGTACACTATATATTTAGTGAAAATAAGCACTAATACTGTCAATGGAGGAATGAGAAATTAGTTTTACTAATCTTATTTTATTTTAACATGGTCATAATGTAAGATGTATGTTGAAAAAAAAAACTAATGTATCCAAGGAAGGTATGATAAATGTTGGAAAATTAATGCTCTGATACCACTTGTTGGACGCATTGAACAATACTAGAAGGGGGGGTGAATCACTATTGTTTCCTTTTCTTACACAAGAATTGGATCATTAATGGATGAAAGAGAAATTAGTTTTACTAATTCTAAATTTTTTTAACATGGTCATAATGTAAGATGTACGTTGAAAAAAAAAACTAATATATCCAAGGAAGGTATGATAAATGTTGGAAAATTAATGCTATGATACCACTTGTTGGACGCATTGAACAATACTGGAAGGGGGGGTGAATCACTACTTTTTCTTTTTCTTACACAATAATTGGATCATCAATGCTTAACATCACATCACAATATATAAGCAACCAATAATACAACCACGATTATGTAATAAACATATAAAAGAACATAACCCTGAGATCATTAAAGCAAATAAACATAGGAGAAACCAACAATGACATCATCACACATAGAGACACAAGGTATAAGGTGGAAACCCAAAGGATAAAAACCACCATCGGCTGATATTATTCGTATTGATCTTTCTTATTAGTCTTCAAATCTTCTTTTACATATGATCAATTGCCACCACTAGTGTGTAAGCCACAACTTGCCAATCATGCGAGCCACTACTCACTCTAGGACACTACATGTATGAACTTTGTAGGCCACCACCTGCTGGAAGCCACCACTCCCTCGAATTTACAAGCCACCACTCCCAAAAGGTCTCACCCAACCACCACTCCCAAGTTCTCAGGTCTCTAACTTAAGGATGTCACTACACTTTGTCACAACAAGAAACTACTTGCCTCACTGAAGGCCCTAACCTTCAATATCTTCTCATGTACCTCATTTCATCTATTTTGAAACTATGTTCCATGCATGATATAAGATCATCAACAATTGAATACAAACACCTGCAACACAAGCCTCTCCAACACAATCAATCTCTACAACACAAACTCAACCAATACATCAACCCAACATCATCTACACATGATAATAACAACATAAAAATGTATCCATGGCAACATATACAAATCTTTGCAACATCAACAACAAGCAACAATATAAATAGACAACCATACAAGATATAATAGTTATTGAAGAATATGTAACCCCTACAATCACAAACATGTTAGCAACTCCATAATAATTTCATCGATGTAACTGCATATAAAATATTTTTTGACATGAGTTATGCACACAACATAGGCTCTATCTCTACAACTAATCCATGTGCACTCTGATACAAGAGTATCAAACATTTGCTACACCAATATCACTCCTCTCTCCATTTTCTCTCAATGTTCTACAATAACACTCTCTCTCAATGTAACTAACCTCTCCAACATGAAGATACCTCCCATAATTAGATGATCTAAAGTGATTAAACAATAATAGCCTAGATATATATAGAGAAAAACACTCATGTTCATACATATTCCGGTAATTTTATCCTTGACTTGATCCTCCATCATCTTCATTCAATGAGAGACTTATCCTTGACTTAATCACCTTCTAGAATGAAGACTAACTCAACTCGACTCTACCATCAAATACCATGTGAAAAAACCATAGAAAATGCCCCTAGAAATGATTGTAATGCACACACAATTTAAGAAATCCACCTACAGGTTGTAGCACACACTTTTTTCTCGGGACTGTACTATAATGCAGGTGATTGGCTCTATGGGGTGTGTTATAATGCAATTTTTCCACCTATTTAATTTCATTACACTGATTCTCTGCCCAAACCTTTGTCAAGTTGCTCCAACACTTCCAAAACTTGTCCATATTCATTTATAAGCATCTCCAGAACCTGTAGAGCCTCTGCAAACATCAAAAAAACCTCAAATACATGTCATTAGGCCTCTGATCATCATGAAATATCCTCCAAGCTAGTTGACATCAATGCCAACAAAATTGACTCGCTGGTTGAATCCTTAGGTAGACATAATGTGTTGACATCAATGCCAACATAATTGAGTTGATGGTTGACTCCTTAGGTAGACATCTTAGGTTAGGAGTGTGAGAATGATCGACTCATATTTTATTGGGGAGGTATAAAATAGCTCAACCTTGTTGACTTGTTAGCTCATGAAAATGTTGAATATGTCTTCGATGATGGCTTGATCTTTTCTTATTATCAACATCGAGCTGGTTTCTAAGAATTTGTCGATGGGGACGACTGAGAAATGCTTGAATTAGGATTTTCCCTTCTTGCCAACACTGATGATGGTGTGATTGACGTTGAGCTCGTGAAACTTCCCCATGTGGCACTTAACCTTTTTTTTTTAAGACTAAAATGTTGTAACCCCCGTAGAGACCATGGCTTCTCATGATGGCAACGATGTAATTTTATTGTGAGGATGGACTTGTGTGTGTGGAACTTCAACACCCTTTGTTTGGAGTTGCTCACTAAGGTTGTAGAGAACCTAAATGAAGGTTTTGGAGAAGGGACGCCCGTTTTAAAAAATTATCACCACAACTTCTTTAACGATGAAGGTATGTAGCCAATGATTTTTTTTATACCCCTCAGGTACATGATTTGGAGAAACTGGAGATCTCACAATAACTCTTGTTAGTGTGCCCTTCATTTTGGTATTTGATATGAAGTGGTTCCTCGATAACATACCCATTAGCATAATCCACACAACACATCTTGTCTATCGCAAGATACCTTCTTTCAGTGACAACATTTGGATCCATTCCATGACTTCAAATTCCCAAATGTGTCACACTTCCTCTCGTGTCTCTAATCCATCTCCATTTCTAATTCAAAAACAAAATTTAAACGCCAACAAAATAACAAATCCCATATCAATCCCAACAAACTGCAATGACACCGAATCAGAAATGGAAACTTAAGCACAATTTACCCAAGTGTGGAACAAGTTATCAAATCCATCAAAACTTAAGCATGCCTAGGTTTGAGGACTCGATCATACAAGCATCATACCTATTATGAAAAAACATGATTAAAATCTGAAAAGGGAAACAACTAATAGCAAATAACACTTGCGCAACATGAGGTCAACCAGTGCTCATTATTATCATTTTGTGGGTTAGGTGAGAAGTTTCCAAAATGTTGTAGATCGAAACAATTTATGGCTAGAAGCCAACAGATTCCTATTGGAAATTCATATAAAACCTTGATTTCCATGGAATCACATCCTGCTCTGATACCACTGATATGAATCTTGGGAGGAGGGGGGGGGGGGGGCAAATATTTGAGTAATTGTCGCACCTAGAAGCAAAAGAAGAAAACCCTCACAACAAACCAACCCAAAAAATAAACCAGAAAACTATTTTTTATTAGATCAGAATGATGATTGCAATTACATTGTGTTGGATCATCCATCCTCTTACAAAGTAAGGTTGGTTATTTATAGCCTTTTTTGGTTACATTGCAATGGGTAAATACCATGGGTGGGAAAATTCCATGGGTGGATAATACCATGGGTGAGTTATTTAGGGCCTTTAGTTACATTACCATGGGTAAATTTCCATTCAAATCAACTTAAGAAAACATGTAGCATACCAAATTGTACATTAAAGCTAAATGGATTAACCTTTATTGGTGCAAATGTAGTGCATCAGTAGTGTTTACTAAGTTATGTTGAATTAATGATGCATTCAATTTTATCGAATGCAATGCCTATGGTGTTTGATCAAAATAAATATATGCAATATATGATGTGACATAGAATAATGAATTAACATAATACTAATGCACCACCATAATGCATAGAGATTATGCATATATTCAATCCCAACATTTAATTTTTTTTTGAAAAGAAACGTAAATCCAATAGAAATGAATGTAATGCATAGTAAAGAAAATTACCTAATTTTGTCTTTGTGACCCATAATAAATGCTTGTGGAAATTCTCCTAGATTTTAGAATCCAATCAAGAATTGATTTTATTTGAGGAAGGAAAATTGTGATGAAACTTGGAGACTTGAAAATTTTTCCTACTTTTCAAATCCAACCCAGAATTGATTTTATTTGTGGAAGGAGAATGGTGACTAAACTTGAGAATTCAAAAGCATTGTATTTTACGCTATATATTTAATGAAAAGAAGCACTAATACTTCCAATGGAGGAATGAGAAATTATTTTTACTAATTTTTATATATATTTTTAACGTGGTCATAATGTAAGATGCATGTTAAAATAAACATTAATGTATCAAAGGACGGTATGATAAATGTTGGAAAATTAGTGCTCTGATACCACTTGTTGGACACAGTGAACAATATTGGAAGGGGGGTGGAATCATTATTGTGCTCTATGATAAACTTATACCATTTTATCCTTTTCTTACACAATAATATAACCACGACCATTTAAGCATCATATCAAAGAACATAACCATGAGATCATTAAAGAAGATAAACATAGGAGCAACCAACAATAACATCATCACACATAGAGACACACAATATAAGGTGGAAACCAAAAGGATAAAAACCACCATCGGCTGATATTCTTCATATTGATATTTCTTATTAATCTACAAATATTCTTTTACATATGATCAATTGCTACCACTAGTGTGCAAGTCGCAACTTGCCAATCACGCGAGCCGCTAGTCGCTCTAGGAAACTACCTATATGAACTTTGTAGGCCACCACCTACTCGAAGCCACGAATCGCTCAAATTTACAAGTCACCACTCCCAATTTCTTAGGTCTCTAACTTAAGGATGTCACTACACTTTGTCACAACAAGACACTACTTGCCTCAATAAAGGCCCTAACCTTCAATCTCTTCTCATGGACCTCATTTCATCTATTTTCAAACTATGGTCCATGCATGCAATAAGCTCATAAAAAATTGAATACAAACACCTGCAACACAACCCTCTCCAACACAATCAATCTCTACACCACAAACTCAACCAATACATCAACCCAAAATCATCTACACATGATAATAACAACATAAAAATATATCCATGACAACATATACAAATCTTTGCAACATCAACGATATAAACAAACAACCATACAAGATATAATAGTTACTGAAGAATATGTAACCCCTACAATCACAAAAATGTTAGCAACTCCATAATAATGTCATATCTATAACTCTGCATATAAACTACTTTTTGACATGAGTTCTACACACAACATAGGCTCTATCTCTACAACTAATCCATGTGCACTATGCTACAAGAGTATGAAACATTTGCTACACCAATATCACTCCTCTCTCCATTGGCTCTCAATATTCTATAATATCACTCTCTCTCAATGGAAATAGCCTCTCCAACATGAAGCTACCTCCTTTAATAGATGATTTGAAGTGATTAAACAATAATAACCTAGAGATATATAGAGAAAAAGACTCACGTTCATACTCTGGTAATTTCCTCCTTGACTTGATCCTCCGTCATATTCATTCAATGAGAGACTTATCCTTGATTTAACCACCTTCTAGAATGAAGAATAACTCAAGTCGACTCTACCACCAAATACCGTGTGCAAAAACAATAGAAAATGCCCCTGGAATTGATTGGAATGCACACAAAATTCAGGAAATCCACTTACAGGTTGTAACACACACTTTGTTATTGGGAATGCATTATAATGCAGGTGATTGGCTCTCTGGGGTGTGTTATAATGTAAGTTTTCCACCTATTCAATTGTGTTACCCTCATTCTCTGCCCAAATATTCGTCAAACTTCTCCAACACTTCCAAAACTTGTCCATATTCATCTATAAGCATCTACATAACCTGCAGAGCCTATGCAAACATAAAAAACACTTAGATACATATCGTTAGGCCTCTGATCATCGTGAAAGGTCCTCCAATCTAGTTGACATCAATGCCAACACAATTGACTCGATGGTTAACTCCTTAGGTAGACATCCTAGGTTGAAATCAATTCCAACACAATTTAATCGATGGTTGACTCCATAGGTAGACATCCTAGGTTGACAACAATGCCAATAACATGAAGCCAACAAGAAATTAGCTCTAATAAAAAAATTTAACTTGGTCATGATGCAAGAAGTATGTTGAGTGGACATGGAATTGAGCATGAGAGTTTTGATACCTTACCATCCTTTAGGTACTAACTTGCTCCTATGTAAATACCTTATTCTCCTCCAAAATTGAACATGTAAGCTCCAAGGAAACAATCCATGTTTTTAACCATTTGATCAGTTTTAGCCATTAAACCCATTCAAGTTATACAACAAAAAATGTTTACATTGAAATTTTTTTTTAATTACAATAATGCTTTATATAAAATTAAATGACTTGTTAAAAAACTTGGTTTGTTTGAAACATAAAATTGCTATTGTGATTGATAAAGAGCTATTTATAAACTTATATAACTTTTTAAAAAACTTCTCATAAAACCATTTTTTAAAATGTGTAAATTATAAAATGAAATATTTACAATAATTTTTTTTTGTAAGCTTCACAGGGCTATATCTTCATCATGTCCAATATATCACCCCTATAGGGGCCAAGAATTAAAGTAATGACTTCACATCAAGGAGTTCCTTAACAAAACACCCATCACCCTTCTTCATCATGTCCAATATATCACCCCTGTAGGGGCCAAGAATTAAAGTAATGACTTCACATCAAGGAGTTCCTTAACAAAACACCCATCACCTTTTATCCAAGACTCGTGGACAAAATAAAATATTTACAATTAAAAGCGAAAAAGATATATAAACATCTTACCTATATAATTTTAATAAACTAAATTAAAATAAATAAATCAATTTAATATCTTAAAAAAAAATCTAAACTCTAACCTAATTCGCAAGCTATAATGTAATTTTAATTATTTTAAAAAGTTATCCCACACATATATAATTAGTTCTTTATTATTCAACTTTTCTTATTTACACACATAAATTTATATAATTAATAAATAATTTATTTTATATGTAGATCTTAGATTTTATTAACAAAATAATTTATAGATAGATAAAAAATCTTTCAGATTAATCATATCATTAGGATTTGGTCGACGTTTCGAACCAATCTAATGTGGTTCAGATAGATAGCCTTCCTTTGATGATGAACCACATTAGATGGTTGGAAACGTCCACCAAATCTTAATGATGTGATTAATCCGAAAGATTTTCTATCTATCTATATTATAAATCACAAAAATCTTAAATCTAACAAAATAATTTATATAGATTTTGGAATTTTATTTTTTATTAAATGATTAGTTTAAATATTTTAAATAAATAAATTCACCAACATAAAAATGTTTTGAAATATTTAAATTATGATAAATTTTAAATAAAATTGAAAAAATAAATACTAAAATAAAAGGACTTTACACCCCGACCAAAATCATAAATCCTTAATATAATTGTAGGTTCTTCTTAGTCTCAAACGGTATCGACGACTTTTAGGCCAAACTATGATGACGCCACCCAGTCACAAGTTAGAGTACACGAAGAACAAAAGAATAGAATTATGAATCTATTTTACAGCCACAATTCTTATTGATAATTTAAAAAACTAGCCATAATTTGACAATGTTTCACCGTAGATGAAATTTAACACAAGAAATATGAACAACCTGGGGACTCAAGAAAAAGACCTATATTTCCCTTCAATAACGATTTTTATTATTTGTACAAGTAAAATTTAATTCATACTTATTATATATCAATACATTATTTAACTTTAATTTTACCTTAACTGAGAAATTTAAGAAGTAAAATAAATGTGAAATCTTTGTGATCATGACACTCGACAAATAGTCTATTAAAAATAAATACATGTCAAAAAGCATGCAAGAAAAACTAGGAAGGAAAACGTTATTGGATATGCTACACACTGGATAACATATTTATGGAGACAAAGGGATTTAGTTCCAAAAAAGAAAAGTTGCTATAGAACTTTGAACAACTGAAACCGGGGCTACATTTTGGGAATAAAATTCTAAAAATTTTGAAATTATTTCGTTCTCTTATATATCAACCATATTCCATTCCTGCATAGAAATACACAATCTACCACTGACATGTTCAAGGTTACCTACACCTAAATAAAGTTTAGGAAGAAAAAAAATTATCACAATAAAAAAGGATTTGTGAATGTATGGAAGAAGCTTTGTGCGAGATAGAGATGCCATACACTCATAGAATGCAACCAGGAACTAGCTTAAGTTACAATAACATAACCAACAAATATGAATCAATGAACATTGAAAAGGGAGAAAATGCTTGGAGATTTAAGAATACTCACACCTTAGAATTATTCACGATAACAAAACTTCTTATCTTATTAATTCTTGTTTTTCTTGCAATCTATTCTCTTTATTTCATTACCATGGTTAAATTAATAACTTATCCATTTTGGATTTCGACATAGAACGAATAAACAAATGCATCGTTCCAACCCATATGAAATAGGTAAGCTCTACATAAGCTTGTTCTATTACATTAATAATTGTCAGCAAAGTTTATCGCTTCAAAACAAAATGCATAGCTTATCCACCATTTTTATCACATAAAGAGTAGCAATATGAACTACATCATGATCACTTTAGTATTGAATGTGAAATATGAACATGACATTATTTAACAAGAAAATTTGTCTAGATGTGATCAATAAATAATTATTTTATTCTTGATAAACATTCTCGTAATTCTCTGTAATCGTTCCAAGTGCATGTATTTTAATAACTATCTACTTCGCTTATTATTTGAATTTATGTCAATATTGAAATTTCAAATAATTATAAAAATATAATCATAATGCATTAATTGTGCATTTTCTATTGCAATTGTTTCAGTAATTGTTGTAACAGACACAAGTGGTCTAACATATACATTTATTATGCATATTCGGTATTGGAAATAGACTTTTTACAAAACAAGTTCAACTTTGTTATTGCAAATGTTCTTGGTTGACATGAACTCTATTTTTTTCTATGCAAGTAAGTACTCTATGAAGACAATTTGATATGTTGAAATTGAATTTGAAAAATTCATTATTTGATGATGGAAAGTTCAAAAGGGTTTCTTGGATACAAAGAAGCATAACGCTCATTAGATCTCCATCACATACATTGATATTGATATGAGAATATAGACTTTTGTATTCAAACTTTCAATCATTAAAGTAATTTCATTTGATATTATCTTGTGTATGTATTATGGTTTCCACAATGCTTGAGTTTTTAAGCGTTTCGTTTCTTCTAATATTTTATTATTCACACAAAGTTATTATGTGTCATTTTCTCAAGAATATACAACAATTCCATGCTTCTAACGCGTGACAATGTTTTATATACTAGTTCATGTCACCTTATACCACTCGGATCAAATGAAATCCCATCCAACAGTAAGCCTTGTGATCGATGTATTGTTAGAAATTGTTTTCGTACTATAGTTTTAGATCTCTTTCCATGTCGTTCCATTGTTTTGAGACATGTAGTAATGGAGTCCAATTTGATGAGATTTCATTTGTCATTTAGTTCATTATACTTGTTTCTTTTCATTTTACCAATGTCTGGATTTACAAAATATATCTATAATATGTCAACATTTTTCTTATTCTTTGAATTTTTTTTTGCATATTCCATTTGTGCCATTAACAAGGCCATCCTATGAATTATAGTTTCTTGCAAATAGATCAACTGAAAAATTGCATTTTTTTGTGGGTGGTAGCACAATTGGAAAAAATAAAATTGGCAAGCCCTTCTTTATTTAAGTGATCGGAAGTTTAATCCCCATAGACATGTCTCGCCATCCGAACTTGAAAAAAAAAAACTATAACATTACATTTGATAAGAATTCTTGGTGATAATATCATTGTTTTCTCATATCAGACATATCCTATTTCCTTACTCTCATCTTCATCAATTTCATCAAGGAGTATTAGTTCTTCCTTTACATGCAACACCATTTTCTCATTGTGCTTTTGTACATCCTTGTTCCTACAAAATAGATATGGAAATAAACGATCTAGTGAGAAAGTCTATAACATTTATAGTTTATATATTCTATGTCTTCATCAAATTCTTGATTTACTCACATTTTTTTAAGGATGTCAACAAATGTTTTTTCTTTTTGACACATTGTGATATGCAATTCATGAGAATTTTACTCTTTCTTCCAAAAATCATACGTTTTTTTTCATTTGCGAATATTGGTTGCTCAAAAATTAGAGAATCATTGATCGATTGCTTGAAATAAATCACCCGATAATATTATATAAATATTTCCAAAATAATCCAATGAAATATGCTTTATTTTCTCTAAATGTTTGTCAAATTGCTATAATAATGTTGCACCTATCAAATATGTTTCATCAATAAGCATCACACAAAATTGTTGGCAATACTTTTTCAATGTGTCTAATTTTTCCCCTTTAAGAGAAAGATATTCTATTTTTTTAAATGGAAATTGAAATGTAGAATGCATTGTTATACCACCTGCATTAAATGCTACCTTCCCTATATATGCTGCCACAATTCCTTTTAGTTGAGATGGGTCATATTCCAATATGTTTTTGTACATGTGAATTAGAAAATGGAATAATTCTATTGTAGTGAATGTTTTTCCAATGCTCGCACCACCTGTTACAAATACATATGTTGGAAGATCCAATTTTTTTTTCTTTGTCAATATTTTTTTGACATTTTTTTCTTTCTCATTGTTCAACATTCTCATGACTCAGGAGAATTCTCTTTCTTCTAATATTTGTGGCTATATTACGATTCGCTAAGGTCTCTCAACTGTTGATTTTTCATTTCTAACCTTTTGTAAATATTCAAAATATGATTCGATATCGTATTCTTGATAATGTATTTCTGATATCTATTACTTGATATGTAGGTATAAATATTTCAAACAATTCTCTCTCCTTGTTTTCAAGATCAACTGCTATGTTGTCAATTTCAGTCCACATTGTTATAGTTTTGTACATGAACTTTTGCTCATTACATTTTATGATTTCTTTACAGAATCTATATGCATTTTTCCAAGTCAAATGTTGTTCTTTAAAATTTTTCTCAAAAATACGATATGGGACATACAACATCAATCATTCTTTGTAATAGTTATCAAGATAAATATGTTTATTGTACTTTACATATCTTATAACGTATGGTTTATAAGCACCTCCTCTTTTCTTTCCTTGTAGTGTATATAGCATGAAGAAAAGTACACTAAGCATATATGTTCAATGTTTTTTGTTCATTGTACATAGTAATCAATTATTAATAAGCATGTTATGTTTTCCAAGTCTTGCAATTGTTTCTATGACATCACCGTCAACTTTTTGATACTCACTTCATATACATTTAAACATCAACCTCCTTGCTTTATCTAGTTTTTTCATGTATAAACTACAATATGCAGTTGTAGCATATGAGTCAAGTAAAAATTGAGCATCATTATATGCACCCCAAATTAATGGAATATGTTGAGCAAGGTTATTAGTCCATATGCCTATTATCTTTCTTTTCAATAAAATTATTCTATGTCTTAGAGTACATTGGATTTCATGGATGTAGTCACATTCGCTTATACCTAATTTCTCAAGAAAACTATCAAATGTATTTGTCTCATCATGTTCCATATTTTCTAGTACATAAAATACCGTTCTTGCTTTTACTTTTGTTTTGACATTACTGAATTCCATAGGATCAAGTATTTGTTATTTTCTTTTGCATTGGTGGAATTGGAAAATTGAACCTGCAATGCATCTATTTTCCTTTCCTACAAGTTTTTGTATGGTGATGATGTTGGATAGTTTTCAGATTCACTGGTATTTTACTTGAATCACAACACAAGTACTTGTCAAATAAATTTTCATTTTCAATGTTTGTACTTGTTCCATAGATAGGAGCATTTTTTATCCACAACAATCCATGTTAATGTTGGATTCCTCTATTTTGGAATTTTGTTCCAAATAAATAGTCAATGACGCCACAAAAATACTTAGATTCATTTAAATTAACCAATGTAGAGAATTCATTATACTTTTGTAAAATCATATGCAAGTAACGGGTTCATTTCTAATCAACGTATCAATATAATCTTCCTCTACTTTGCTTTTAGTTGTTGGATTTTTCTCTCGTTTTATTTATTGGAAAGCCTTTATTAAAGGCTCTCAGAGGTGCTCAACACCACTCAACGAAATGAAGAAATTTGACAGACCCAATTGTCAGATCATTACATATAAGTTCTTGTGCAAATGCAAACAAATGGTCAAGCGATGTCGGTATTCATCTAATATATGTATACCCAATTTTCAATGTCAAAATGCATTTCAAGTTTTATTTTATTATAACATCTTTAGGTGTTAGTTTTTTCCTCTTAATTATCATTTTCTAATGTGAATCCAAATACAACTATAGACTTGAATAAGGATAATTCACACTATTTTCTATTTAAAAAATCGTTATATGATACAAAAACTCATGATCTTCATGCAAAACTTCCCATCAAGAAATATTGTGGTATATAAAGCTTTTTGTAACACTGTTTGGTCATTTTTTCCCATAAAAAAATGTTGTAAAACTAATCCCTTCTGAATATCTATCTATGAATATGTCCAAAGGTATATAGCCTTCACCAAGAGAAATGTTTATTTGATTATTATGAATATCATAAATTCTATATGAATCACTAAATACATGTAATAGTGTTTTTGTCACTGGTTCTTCATCATATTCATCATTATCATAATTAATTTTTATATTTGTTTCACATGCATACACATGGACTATGGTTTAGTTCGAGTTTTTTGTAGTCGAGTTCAATTTTGTTCCAAGTGAAAAATTCTTAATGGGTCTAGTTTGTCGCAAAGCTTGAAAAATTTAGTTATGGTTTAGGTAATATGGAGGATAGGAAATTGTTAGCACTTGTATAGGTCACAGTTTGATGTTGTGGTTGGATTCAAGTGGACATGCCAATGAGGCCCAACCACTTTTTTGTATGACGAGGATTGGATCTGACGGTAACCAAGCCACTACATTTCTAAATGAATCGAATTATATCCCTATTCTGGTTTCATATATGTGTATCGATGGTGGGAAGGCCATCGTGGCCCTAAAACATAGTTGACATATGTTAAAGCCACAAGGGCTGAAGTCGAGTACCATGGAGCCATGTGGTCCCTAATTCTACACATGACCACAAGTGTAGTTGAGCCATAGAGGATTAGAGAATTGATGGGGTTTTTTTTAATCTAGCACTACCACTATAAGTAAATGAATATCGTACAGTGTTCCAAGGCACAACTGGTGCATAGTTGGTAAGTTGTTGGTATAGTGTATGGGTGGTCGAGATTTTGTTGCATAGTTTACAACTTTCGACGACTTGCATTGTAATTTGGTGGTCTATTTAATAGTTCCTAGAAACAAGAATTCTATAGAACATTTAATTATTTATATGTTATGTTTTGGTTATTTTTATTTTTTGAAGTCGATATTGATCCAAGTTTGATTCTAGAAGAAGTTGGGAGATCATGGCTCAAAGATGGATGCAACACGTATGTAACTAGAGGGATTTTATTTTGATTTGACTCTTCTTTGATGACCATAATCTCTTTTATTCATTTTTTAAAGTTTATGTGCATATTTCAAGTGTTTTGGATACTTGAGGTAAACAAGTTCCGAGGAAGGGTTTGAGTGACTAGATTGAAGTTATGGTTGGAGAATAATTTTGGCATCAATATGAAAGCCAACATGAGTGATTGATGTGACACTTTTGTACATGAATGTAGTGTTTTCAGGTTATATGGTGGTGTACTAGATTCAGGTTGTGTTGAAGAGACAGTAATTGGTATAGTGGCAATGTCTATGGTAGTGGAAATTTTCACAAGTTTTGTTTGCAATTGGTGACAATCCATTAATATAAAGATTCAAATATATATGATAATTATAGATATAGTTTTAAAATTATATTAAATAGAGGTCCATTAGGAACAAGGTTGGATTCTTGAGTAGGTTGGATCATACTCATCCTTGATGTTGGATCCTCAATAAGTTATAGCCTACAGTGAGAAGCTACTTACATCTTCGAGGTTGGTGACTTAGTTAGGTTTGTAACCTATTGCAAGTAGAAACTTTCATATTTTTGGGGTAGCTACCTCCTGTAGTTTGGAGCCTACAAATTGATGTAAATAATTGAATACCGAGCATAAGAAGAGTTGGTGGTTTTCTCCCATTTTGGTTTCCACCTAAAAATTCATGTCTCCTTGTGATGTTATGTCTTCTTTTGTTTTTTTCTAGTTATGTTTCCTATGTGATGACGCGTTGTGATAATTTATGAAATAATGTTTATGATAACTTCTAAATGAAAGTATGATAAATTAAGATTGTAAAATTGTAAAATTTTCTTCACATTGATTCACCCCCCCTCAGTTAGTGTGACTTTTGCGCCAACCGTATGTATTTTGTCACTTATGAAAATAATAATCATGCACCTTCATGAAAACACAACAAAATACCATTATTTTATTAGATCGAATGATTTATGTTCATCCTAAGGCCCCTTTATTTTCTGAGAGTTAACAATGGGGAGGGGTACAATATTTAGCCTTGTTCAAAATCGTGAACCTTGGAACCCTATGTTACACAGCAATTTGTCACCGTCCCTGCCATTCCCCATCCCCCACATTGGAGGGTTCATTCCGTGACCTATGAGCAGAGATAAGACTTGAAAATACTTTCATTGCATCCCTCTGAAGATGATCTTTCATTGCCCTGAAGACATCTCCCTGCAAAAAACCCTAAAAATAGCTCTTTTCCCATTGGCGCGGTTCCACAGTTTAGCCCTTGCGCCAAGGGGGCAAATCCTCCAAAGAGGGCACGCTAATTAGCACTCTGTCATAGAGCCGCACCCGCGCCAACCATATTAAGAGGTGTTTTTTAAAAATAAATGGTGGAAGTTTCGTCCTAACAAATTCACAGGTGATATCTATCTTGAGTTGGGAGGTTTGGCTCGGATTTCCATAGAGAGGAAGTGGTTTTGCCACCTCTCTGTGGAAACCTTGATGATGGGTCCAATCCCATAATTTATAGGGATCCACTCCACTTCCTCCCATCTTTATAAAAAGCTTTCTCATCTCCTTTGCAAGCTAGTTCCCAAGAGCTTTCACATCCTTATGCTGCAAGAGCCTTCTTGATTCCCTTAAGGCCAAATCCAAGCAAGAAGACTATTGTCAAGTATCCAGAGAGAGAGGCTTGTCCCATCCTTGACAGGTTTTATTGAGACATGTTTTGCTGACGACCCGCCAAAGGAGGGTGCTGCGTCGAAGCTATGGTTGTATTCTTCTTTTGACTCATTAATGATAAGCGACTATTGGTTATGGTTCCACTCTCGTTCTTGATTATGTTCATGAGTTATGTCCTCTTCGACTGACATATAGTTGTATATACTGGATTTTATGCTTGCATTTGTGTTGTTTCTTGCATGTGCAGGTGTACGATCACGGAGATCGTGAGGATTGTGATCTGCCAGGGCAAAGGAAAGAGAGCACCACCTCTTCTACAAAAGACATCGTTGGATTCCAGGTAAGCCTTCATCGCAAGTCGGTTTATTTTCAATTAGGAACCTGCACTGTAGCGTGTTTGATTGTTGCTAGACCCGATCTGGGCTAGTAGGGATTGCCTCTGTTCGCAGAGGGGATTTACCTCTTCAACAATTTGGCGACTCCACTGGGGACTCAGCTTGTTGTTTGATTTGTAAGCTATAGACGGAGCCTGAAGTACAGCCAGATAGCCTTCGAAACGCTTTTTCTCTGCATTAGCGGAGTAGATCAATGCTGCTTCGGTCGATCTCCGGTTTAGTTTACGGACTGAAAAACTTGGAGTGTTGTCTTCTCTTTTCGGTCAATTTCTTGGCCTTGCTTGCTTGGTCAGCTCTTTGGACTAGTTTTTTCTATTTGTTTGGTTTTGTTTTAGCCTTTTCATCACTTCTCTGTGTCTGAGATTGCTTGTTTTTCATTTTCCCATAGTAAACCCAGCTGGCGTGCTTTTAAGTGTGACAGTCGTGCCCATTGGCGCAGGTTGCTTGTGTATCACCCGCGCCATTGTCTTTCTGGCGCTAATTTCAAGCTCACAGTCGCGCAAATCCTGTGAGCTATTAGGGTTTGTTGTGTTTTATGCTTTCTGGGACTGACTTGTGATTTTGATCTTGTTTTTTCGGCTGTTTGAGTGCACTGGAGCCTATTTTGACTGATTATAACCTCCATCCTTTGGTTGTTTGCCTATTTCTTTCGATTTTGCATTCGAGCCCTAAGGCATCTAGGTTCTTTTGTGAGTCAAGCCTCCCGTGGGGTTTTTTGGTTTTTGTTCGTTCAGTCGACTTTGGGATTTCTTCCTTGCATTCGTTTGACAGTTGTCTATCATTTTATTGCGCTTTTTGAGTGACTGATTTCGTTTTCATTCGAATTTCGCTTTGCTTCATTTTGGGCCTAGATTACACGGCTCATTAGTGTCTTTGGGACTTTTCTTGGTTTTGAGAGACTTTTGGTCGATTTGAGATCTGATTTTTTGTGCCATTGAGTGAAATCTGCTTGTTTTTGCTCTCTTATTATCATTTCTCAAATTGCTTCTCATTTGTTTTCGGTTTGTTTAGTGCATCTAGCTCTCAAACATTGAAAATAAAAAATCTCTTTTGCTTTTGATTGATTAGTGCAAATTAAAATCTTTTCGGTGTTATTAGTAATTAGTGACTTTGAAAGAAAATTTTTTAGTTTCATTAGCTGCATTAGAGATATCACTGATTGTCTTCCGATCATTTTGTTTGTGTAAAAATCTCTTAACTCTTCTGTAGCTAGCTTTCATCGAACGAAATGATATACTATGGCATGTAGTTATGCATTTAGGAGATTTTTGAGACATCACATTCGTTAGGGCCTGAAAACTAAAACGTAATTGAAGATAAAATTTAAAATTTACTCAATTTACACTAAGGCAGCATTGAAATCTAACGAAACACATTTAGAGGTCTAGGCTAGAGACGTGTTCCGACGTCTTTAAACCTAGTAGCTGTTGTTCGCCTCTTGGCTTTAGACAACGCTAGTACGGACTTGTGCTCCCCATACCCTCGCGTATATAAAGGGAGAACCCACTAGGTTTCAATCCTTTATCCATAGGAAGCCGAGTCTGCCGCCCTATACCCGTGATACACCGGACACAGTATTTGGGGAGATTTCCTGCACGTACGGAAATTCCTTGGTTGATTTCTCTTTCATTATTGAAACCAAGGTGTATATTGCAGTTCACGGTTATTTGGTACACCCTTTTTGCCTAGTATTCTTGAGCAGTCATTTGATCTTTTCTGACTCCCTAAATTTGAAAGGATCACCAAGCGCTTGTCCTTTCACGCTTGTGTCAAATCTGAAAGAGATAGAGTCACCTTTTCAACTGTTTCTCGACTCTTAAAACATGAAACGATGAAGTTTCTTAATTTTCAATGTGGTAAAAAATTAATCACCCACGATCACACGCCTTGTTAGATTCTTCTTGTTGACCATTTGATTGTGTGTCTTGACCCTTTTTCAGCCCGTGTGTGTGTTTGATCTTTTTCTCTTGTCGTTACTACCACAGTGGCGGAACCCTCAGTTTCTTCAACTGGTAGTCCTTATACGGACGATTCATCAGAGGTTTCCCAATCCTCTGCTGAACCACAATAGCCCATTGTTTCTGAGTTTCCTGATGGGGGACCGGTTCTTTCTGAGCAACCCTTTGGGGGACCAGTTGAGTTCAATTGGCCCTTTTCCGACCCTTGGTCTGAATTAAGAGTAGGGGCAGAGTTTCTTTCTCTTACATCGGGTTCGCATTTTATAGCTGTTGTTTTTCCTCCTAGTCCTCGCCGTCTATTACGAGATCTAGCGGCAGGATCAAACATGAGTGATTCTAGTGAGGAAATCCCAACGTCTGGTGAAGACTATCGCTCTTCCCACGAAGATTATTTCCGGGAGACAACTCTGAACCAGCAATCATGTCATCATCTGGTCTCTCATTGCCAGCAAGGTATAGATCCTTGGGTCAAATCATTTCCGCCGTAGCCTCTATGGGAGTATTAGCTCCTTCTACGAGGCCGGTTGCTCCTTCATTGGGGATGTATCCTCAAACACCCGTCACTTATGTACCCGCTCGGCCCACTGTCTGTGTGGCCGCCTCTACACCTGCTATTACGACACCCTCCACGAGGGCTATGCAGCCTCCTGAAGACGTTTATTTAGCCACTGCTATGCCGGAGAACATCTCTCCGGAGGAGTATCGGTTGTCCCTACAACAGCTGAACCCCGAGGTTGGACCATCCTCCCAAGATCCCAACCGCTCTTATTTTTCGCACTATGCACGGGATGGTACACCCGTGTATGCTTTTCCAGGTCAGTATGATGAGCACGGGGACATTTTACGTCTACCCGCTCCTGAGGCTCACCTCCATGCTCAAGGTTTACCTTATAACTAGGCTTATAAACCACAAGGGAAACCTTTCCAGGGCCAACCTGGCTATCCTTATGACCCACAGGGGCAGCCCGTGCAAGGCTATCCTACGGGCCAGCAAGGGCCATCGTACGGTCCGCAAGGACAGTATTACAACCCTTCTGGTCAACCTGTGCAGCCTCAGCCAAGGTACCAACCGGGACTGGTCTATGGTCTTGGGGGGAAAATCCAGCCTTCCCAACCTATGCAACAGCAGTATCCTGTTGTTTCCAACGTTGCATATCAGCCGAGACCATCCTATGGTCCTGCTCCAGGTCAAACCGGTTACCAGCAACCACCTGGCTCTATTCCTCCACCAGGCCAACCGACCCATCCGGTACAACCTGGTGTTCCGCCTCCAGGCCAACCAGCCCATCCGGCACAACCTGGGGCTCCTTTACAGCCAGGTCAACCTGCGCAACCAGCGCAGCCTGTCTATCCGGGTCAACCTGTTCACTCAGGGCAGCCCGCTCAGCCGGGTCAACCTGTTCACTCAGGGCAGCCCGCTCATTCCATTAACCCTGCCCAACAGCCGATTTATTCGATGCCGCAGCCAAATCAACAATTGCGCCCTAGTTATCAGGCTCCGCAGGTTTCCACCTATCAGCAACCGACTCATCCTCAAGGCGGTTATTATCCTCATGGTCAATCTCAACCGAATTATAACCAGCCCCGAGGCTCTCAGTATTATCCTCATCCACCCGGTTCTACCTATACTCAGCAGCCAAATCCAAATGCTGCTTACACTGGGCCGACATATAATCAGGGTCCGTACTCTGGTTATCAAGCCCCACAAATTGGTTACCAGTAGCCAAATCAGTCTGGTTATACGACCTACACCCCCTACAGTCAGAATCCTACAGGACAGAACCCATGGGGGTAAGGATATTCCCAACCAGCGTGGAGTACAGGTACCGATCCTCATCCTGGGCCTGGCATGCCGGTCAATCCGCCATTGCCATTCCTGGCCACCTTGGAGTTGCCGGATGTTTCAAAATTGACCAATGATCTGATTTTTCATAATCCTTATTGGCCTCAGGTTCCTACCAAGATACCAGGTGATTGCCCCAAGTTTGAGGGTAAAGCTGGGGAGGACCCCCAAGTGCATGTGATGATGTATCATCTTTGGTGTTCGTCTAACTCTTGGGTCGATGATTCAATTCGTCTGCGCCTCTTCCAGCGCACTTTGATTGGAGCTGCCTTTAAGTGGTACATCGAGTTATCCCGTGGCATCTTCCAAGATTTTAATTCCTTAGCCATGGCTTTTTTGAGGCACTTTCAATTACCGATTCGCTATGAAGCTGGGACGCACCTCCTGACTTCTTTGAAGCAAGATAAAGCCACTCAAATTTATGATCACATTCATGAGTGGCGGCGCCGTCGTACACTGATCAAGTTTCATATACCTGATCAGATACTAACTCATTGGTTCACCACCTCCTTCGTGAACAAAATCGCCCAAGATATTGTGATGGGAGCGTGTGTGACAGAGGAACAAGCCATTGCGCGTGCCCAATATCTAGATCTTGTATATTCTCAGTCCGGCACGCTTTATGATATCTTGCCTGATGCTCCACGGTCTCGAACCTCTAAGGCTCCACCTACCCCTGCAGTGGATGGTGTCATTGGTTCCGTGTCTCAGAATTCGAAGAAATATTCGAATGGGAAGCAGAAGTCCAACTCATCTAATAATTCTACTCCTCCCGCCCCTACTGATTCTGGAAAAACTACAGAGGTTAACGCCGTTCAGGCCAATCCTATGGAGAAAGCCTCCAAAGGGAAAAAGAAGGGCAAAGTTAAATCTAAATCCGACGCCCCAAAGCCAGAATCCAAACCTCGCACTGAGGATGGTTCTCAACGTAAACCGAAGTATCCTTGCCTCATTTTTGAAGGAGAGCATTATACCAAATATTTTCCACGATGATTTGAAGTTAGTCAACTTCTAAAAGGCTTCAAAGGGACTCCGGCAGTTCTTAAAGAACCATTCTCGTCTCAGCAGACCCAGATGGTTGAACAGTCGTCACCATCTGCACCATTTGGGTCCCAAGTCTTTATGATGAATGGTACGGCACCCATTTCCATTGCTACGCATTCGAAGGATTACAACGAATCACGGCAGGCACCAGGGAAGGCAGTTGCAGATGGACCACCTCCCCCACCTGTCTCTAGTTCGTTGGAAATCGAGAAGTCTACTCCTGAACCTATTGTGAAGCCACCTTCTAAAGGTGTTTTACGAAAATCTTCTTATAATTCGAATGCCCATGCCGCTCAGCACTATAGTATTGTTGAGGATTTGGCACAGGCACCTTCTGCTATGTCCGCACTAGAATTTCTTCAAAGTTGTCCTTCGCAACGGAAGGCTTTGCTGTCCGCAATCGGTGGCATTGATCCCGCCGATTCGAGTCTTCTCACCTTTGATTTAGAGAATTTCACCCCCCGACTTCCACATCAGATCGCCCTTGTTATTCAAGTCAGGATCAACGGTCTTAACATCCATAGGGCTGTTATGGATGAAGGTGCCTCTACCTGCGTCATGTCGTCCTCTTTCTGGAAGGCCATTGGCTCTCCAGCCCTTTCATCATCCCCCAATGCCCTAGAGGCATTTGATGGTCGGGAATCCAAACCCCTGGGTGTTCTCGAGAGTTTAGTGATCACTTTACAGGGGAAGACTGTCAATGTGGAAGTAGAAATGGTTGACGCCAAGCTCAACTACAATATACTTCTCGGTCGCAGCTGGACTCATGCCATGCTATGCGTGCCATCCACCGTCTTTCGACTTCTTAAGTTCCCTCACGAGGGAAAAATCGTTACGGTGGATCAATTGTCATTCTTCACCTCCACCTCTGAGCACAACGTTCCGTACGTGGATCAAATCCCAAATCCCCCTGATAGTGTAGGGCCCGGTCTCTTCAAAGACCCCGTCCTCATGGGTATTTTTCCCGCACCGCCACCGCACACCGCTCAAGTTAACATGATCTCCAGGATTGATGACCCCTGGCTCATCCCTACACCTGAGCAGGTGTTTGAGTTTGGAGAATAAATGCCCTTAACTCCAGTAGAGATTAGCTACTGTGAAATCGTTGCTTCATCTGATCCTCCACTGCCTCAGCATGCTCCTTCGAGCATGGCTTTAGACATCTATTCTCAATCCCCCTGGCTTGGCGAGGCCGACTCGTCGGATCCTCTTAAAGAGACTTTTCCTTCCGATGAAGCCATCATTAAAACTATGTCTCTCGAGGAGCTGCCTTGGGGCGATGGACATCATCGTTCCTCTTTCATGCCTAGCTTGGGGGTCAGTTTTGGTCAATTTAGTGTGTCCTAAATTGCTAACATAAATTATCAACCAGGGATTCAGAAACTATTAAGTGTGGCGCACTATATGTGCAAGATAAATTCTCTCTTACTTTTTGTCGTTTTTGGATTTTTATGAAATTCTAAAAGACAAGTATGGTTATGGATATTCAAGGCAATGATGTCCTTTATAATGATTTACCAACTTGAAACTGAAAAAGGAATTTGAAACATACAATGACAAAACTTGAAAGGAAATGAAAAATAAAAGAATAAATGAAAAAGTGCTGCTAATCTAATGAATCAAAACAGTAAACTAGTGAACATGAAAATCAAACTATTCTTGCTGCCAACTAAACACAAAAGAAACTATGTTTAAGGAAATTCAAAATTGCAACAAAATAAATCTAAATCAGATTACATCAATTTATCTTCTGATCCTTCATCATTAGTCCAGCTATGATTTTCGGAAGTAATCATAAACAACTTGAGTAACTGATATTTAACTTGCATAAAGTAAACTAATATCAAACCATACATTCATGATTCAATCCCTCACCATCAGTCCAGCTGTGGCTTTCGGTGGTAACTGAAAATGACATGAGCAATTTAATATATCTAACTTGCAGAAAGTAAACTAATATCAAACTACACACTCATACTTCAATCCCTCACCATCAGTCCAGCTGTGGCTTTCGGAGGTAACTGAAAATGACATGAGCAATTTAATATATCTAAATCTAAATATGGAAACAAATGTGCAAGACTGAAATAAACAAAGCAATACTGGAATTAAACAAAAATTAAGAAAAAATAAATTAACAGTAGAACAATATTGATTCCATGTCATTAGTCAAAAGATATGCAAATGCCCGGGCTGCCATGAAAAATTATGTTAAAAACTATGATTTCAGAAAGCAATCTAAGTAAGGAAATATGACAAAACAGAATTGAAAGCAACTTATCTAGAAAACATGTAAAAGCCTCCTTGGATAGCAGGGGCCCTCTGCTACCAATTTGGTGAAGTCCTTCAACTCCTTAAAATTGTAATCAAAACAGCATCAAAGAACTGAATTTCTCTATTAAAAAGAACTCACAAATCTACATCCCATTCCATCTTGAACTTAGTTACAAATCTACTTCCTCATTACTTTCTCATTACTTCTTCATTACTTTCTCATTACCTATGATAGGAGAAAGCTTCTCCTATTTATACAAAATATGAGGAGACATCTCATTAATGGGAGTCCATGAATCTCTCCCTCCATCTCTAGAGTTACAATCAAAATAGGAAATGATAAGACACATGTCTTTCTAGAGTTTTAACACAACTTTAGGAATGAGACACATATCTTCTTAGAGTTTCAATACAACAAGGAAGTGAGACACATATCCTCTTGATCCCATAATCTTCTCCAACCAAATTCGAATTTGGCCTTAGAGTGCCACATAAGGGTCTTCTAGAAGTCTCCTTTCGACCTACACATGTCACAAAACTCATAACACATATATAGATATATGAAACTATGTTAATTTTCTAGTTTCTAATCATAAATTCACTTAAAATACATAAAATAAATAACTTTGGAAAACAAGGATCCTAACCCATATATTTATGTAAATGGTTATTTGATGTAGGGTTTTATGTCAAATGGCTATGAAATAAGAGCTAAATGGCTATGACATAATGGAAATATGTATGAATATGGAGAACATTTTTGAGACTCAACATACCCCCCAACTGAAGTTGTTGCATGTCCTCATGCAACCATTGCAATGATTCATTTGTCCATGAGTTGATCTTTTATGAGTTTTGACTCATATAGATTCATTCCAAACTTTGCTTCTTGATTTTTCCTTTTTGGCAAAGTATAATACATTTGATTGCAACATTTTTTTTTTTTCAATGGTTGGTTCTTGTGTAACAACCATTTTTTTCAATGGTTGGTTCTTGTGTAACAACCATTTTTTTTTTTGAAGCATTGGTTCTTGTGTAACAATGCTTTATTTTCTTTGTTGCATCAAAGTTCATGAAAACATTTAGAATCAATTACTTCATCAATGAATTGATCATTTGCAAAGCATATAATCTTTTGGATCATGTTGCAACAATAGTTGGTTGGGAAGTATATGTGGATGGAAATGAAATGAAAATGTATGATAGTGTATGACATGTGGATATGAAATGATGTCCCTTCCCCCCAACTAAAGATATGACAATGTGGAAAAGGGAGTGAGGAATTTTTCCAAAGTTACAATTTTAGCATTCTAATGAATTACATAACTAAAAATTAGAAAACAACATACCTTCACTTACCTTAAATGTGGATGAGTTGTGTATGTGTGGTGGCTGCAAAATTCTGATCATATTCTTCTTCAAGTGGGTGAACAAGAGGAGTCATGGATAAAGAGATGAGATGACTTTTTATTGCTCCTACTAAAACTTGCTGAATCTGCTCCAAAATGCTGAAAATAATAGTCTTCATGTCTTCAAAACTCATTAGCATAATTCCTACTATGTGAAAAGATGTTCTGATGTCGAACATAGTAGGAAATTGTTGATTTAGTGGCCATTAATGGATGCCACTAGTCAACACGAGAACTCTCACCATTGATGACAATGAGAGTCAAGATGCCCAAACACATCTTGCTAGGTACGAATGATTTTACTGATGTCGAGTCACCTAGAAGATCTGACAAAAAAGAGACATTAATGTATTCCCATTGTTTGTCAGCATGAGAACTTGCCATTAAGGCATGCAAGCCTCAAGGTGTTTTACAAAGAACTTAGACTCAAAAGACTATGGACTCAATAATTTGCATTGCAGCAGGGCTTATTTGTGGAATGAAAATGACAAGAAATGGAAGATGGAAATGGAAGATGAAAATGGAAATGGGCAATAAGCATGTGAATGAGAAATGACAATGGGCAATAAGCATGTGAATGAGCCTCTTGCTTTTATTTGTGGTTATGAATGGACAAAAAGAAATGGAAAGTGGATGTGAATGTAAATGGAAAACATGAAGTGAAATGAGGTGAATGGTTTATTATGAGGTATGGATGTGATGGAGACAATAGTATCTGAAAATTTTTCAAGTGTTTGGATCTGATTTTGCATCAGCATATTTCCTCCTCTTTGTTGTTGATCATCCTCTTATGAAACAAATTGGTCTCTTAAAGAGACACCATTCTCTTGTAGTCATTTGTCCTTCCTCCTGGAACCTGCAAAAAAACTAATACTTCTTCTGCAATGGAATGTAAGATTATCAAAGGGAGAGAGGTGATCAATCTCTCTAGTTATGATATTTACACACAAAACTAATAATTTGTATTAATGAAACAAGTTCTCAAAGGAAAAATCAAAAGAATTTATACATGTTTTGGAATTAGTGCCTCAAATTGAATGTAGCTTCTTTTCAGCAATTTATTTCATTATTTGCCATTTCAAACTCTAATGATGGATTTCTCATTGTATAGATCTTGTTGAGACCTTTCCAACGATACTTGAATCATCAAAATCTGATTTTGTATGAGAAAGTTAGGCTGATTTGAACAATGAGGTTTTTCAGCTGCAGAATTGCAGAACAGTTGCGGAATTGGACTTCAGCTGCGGAATTGGAGAACAGCTGCGGAATTGGACTTCAGCTGTGGAATTGAAGAACAGCTGTGGAATTGGACTTCAGCTGCAGAATGTCGACGGTTTCTGTAGCTAAAAATCTTGAATAAAAAGTTAGCCATTCATCATTCATCATCAGTTCAAATTTAATCAATACCTTCAGAAAAACGAGCAAATAACTTGTTCATTTCATTGATTCAAAATTATTGATTTTTTTTTATTTTTTATTATTATTATTATTATTTTTTAAACAACAAAAGAGAAATGCAAATTTTTTAAATTTCAACAAATGATGCTAAATAAAGCAAACTCAGATACATTGACCAATCGTGACCTTGCAATGACCATAGAATGGTAAGTGAAGATCACATAAGATGAAAAATAATATATTGATAAGCATTGAAGAACATAAAATGCATGATTGCTATTTCAAAATATAATCTTTCATCTCTTCAAAACTTTATGCTACTAAGGTTCGTTGTACCATCTGCATGACCATGTGCTTGATAATATCCTCCTGTAGTTTGCTCAATTCATCCCCATGCCCTCTTAATGTCTTTCCATAGTGATGTGGCATCCCTTTGAAATAAACATCATAATGGTTGGTGTTTGATAATGTCATTGAAGCACCAAAAATTGCTGGGCAGATGATAAAGGAGATGTGAAATCCAACATTCAGAAAACGAAATTGAATTAAATTCAAAAATGAGTGGAATGTGCATTGAATGCCATGATAAGAGTTTGATTTTGATTAGAATTCCTCTTCCTAGAAATCAGGAAACCGAATTATCAATGCAGAGTGTCGTTTTCAAATTCTTCACTTAGAAAAAATCGTTTTTCCTCACGCGGCAGGAAAAAATGGCCTTCAAAGAACCGAGAATTTCTCCCAGACCGCCATGAATTGCTTAAAACGGTTTCTGGGTTATCTAATTGACCATGTTGGCGAAAAAAACCATGTTTTATTTTTTCTAAATTCATCTCCAATCGATCAGAAAACGTGTTTGAAAATGACGTGTCAATAACAGTTTGCGTTTTTCTGGGTTCTGCCTCAGCAACAAAAATCGTTTTCTTCAGAACGTGGTTCAAAATTGCGTTTCATGTGCATCTTATTTTCATCCTGGACTGTTCAGAATCACAATCTCCCTTTTCATCTACAGGAATGGACAGAAAAATGCTCTGTCATTGCTATTTGACAGCGTATTACAGTGAACAGTATACCAAGAAGGCCGCTCTTTCATTTGTACAATCGCAAGTCTGCTGCTATGATCAGAATCAAAATATTCACCTGGATTGCTGGTTCAAAATTTACAGCAGTGCCATAAGCAGCAAGCATCAAATTGCTCATCTCTGAATGATTGTGACTACAGAACTCACAAGAGCACGATTTCTGCAAAACTTGTTATTCTCATAAAACTGGACTGTGCATGCATTTGAATTGTTTTGAAATGGGGCGCTAGGTTTGAATTGAATTGTTTTGCATGCATTTGAATTGTCATATCTGATTTGCCTTTTTGAATAGATGGAGTTACGAGCCTGTGCAAAGGTTCTCAACGTGGAGAAACTTTGATGTTTTGTTTTATTGAAAAAAAATGCCATGGCTATTTCATGGATTTTTGTTTATTGATTTGATTTGTTGTTGTTTTGTTTTTGTTGTTTTTTATTTTATTTGTTTTGTTAATAAAACTATATATGTTATATTTCAAGAATTAAAAATATACATATATGTTTTACTAAACAAAATGATTTTTTTTTATTTTATAAAATTGTTTTGTTAATAAAATTACACATGTTAAATTTTGGAAAATTAAAAATATACATATGTAATTTACTAAACAAAAACAATTTATTGAATTTTTTATTTTATTTTTAAAATGATTTGTTATTAAAATTATATATATATTTTCAAAAATAAAAATATACACATATCTTAGTAACAAAACAATTTATTTATTTATTTATTTATTTTTTTCATTTTTTTTTTTTAATTGATTTGTTAAATAAAATTATATATGTTATATTTTCAAAAATTTAAAAATACACATATATATTCATTAAACAAAACAATTTATTGAAATCAAAGTTTTTCATGAAAACAATTTTTTTTTTTAAATTGTTGAATCAATTGAAATGATGAAGTTTTATTGTCTCCTCTATTTTTTTTCCTTTTTCACATAACAATTCTTTTTCTGATCCTCCAGATCACACAAAGTGCAGGAGGAGAGCATACTTAAGAATTATTAATTTTTTTTTACATAACAATTCCTTTTCTGATCCTCCAGATCACACAAAGTGCAGGAGGAGAGCATACTCAAGAATTATTAATTTTTTTGATGTAAGAAATAAGGCTACCTAGTTACACTTCCCCGGCAACGGCGCCAAAATGTTTGGTCAATTTAGTGTGTCCTAAATTGCTAACATAAATGATCAACCAGGGATTCGTAAGCTGACGAAGTGTGGCGCACTATATGTGCAAGATAACTTATCTCTTACTTTTTGTCGTTTTTGGATTTTTATGAAATTCTAAAAGACAAGTATGGTTATGGATATTCAAGGCAATGATGTCCTTTATAATGATTTACCAACTTGAAACTGAAAAAGGAATTTGAAACATACAATGACAAAACTTGAAAGGAAATGAAAATGTGCTACTAAAATGAAAAAGGTGTTGCTAATCTAATAAATCAAAACAGTGAACTAGTGAGCATGAAACCAAACTATTCTTGCTGCTGTCTAAACACAAAAGAAACTATGCCGAAAGAAATCCAAAAGTTGCAATAAAGTAAATCTAAATCAAATTACATCAACTTGTCTTCTGATCCCTCATCATTAGTCCAGCTATGATTTTCGGAAGTAACCATAAACAACTTGAGTAACTGATATCTAACTTGCAGAAAGTAAACTAATATCAAACCATACATTCATAATTCAATCCCTCACCATCATTCCAGCTGTGGCTTTCGGAGGTAACTGAAGATGTCATGCACAATTTAATATTTCTAACTTGCAGAAAGGAAACTAATATCAAACTACACATCCATAATTCAATCCCTCACCATCAGTCCAGCTGTGGCTTTCGGAGGCAACTGAAGATGTTATGAGCATTTTAATATATCTAACTCTAACTACTGAAGCAAATGTGCAAGACTGAAATAAACAAAGCAATACCGGAATTAAACAAAAACTAAGAAAAAAATAAATTAACAGCAGAACAATATTGATTCCATGTCATTAGTCAAAAGATATGCAAATGCCCGGGCTGCCATGAAAAATTATGTTAAAAGCTATGATTTCAAAAAGCAATCTAAGTAAGGAAATATGACAAAACAGAATTGAAAGAAACTTATCTAGAAAACATGTAAAAGCCTCCTTGGATAGCAGGGGCCCTCTGCTACCAATTTGGTGAAGTCCTTCGGCTCCTTAAAATTGTAATCAAAACACCATCAAAGAATTTAATTTCTCTATTAAAAAGAACTCACAAATCTACATCCCATTCCATCTTGAACTTAGTTACAAATCTACTTCTTCATTACTTTCTCATTACTTTCTCATTACTTCTTCATTACCTATGATAGGAGAAATCTTCTCCTATTTATACAAAATATGAGGAGACATCTCATTAATGGGAGTCCATGAATCTCTCCCTCCATCTCTAGAGTTACAATCAAAATAGGAAATGATAAGACACATGTCTTTCTAGAGTTTTAACACAACTTGAGGAATGAGACACACATCCTCTTAGAGTTTCAATACAACAAGGAAGTGAGACACATATCCTCTTGATCCCATAATCTTCTCCAACCAAATTCGAATTTGGCTTTAGAGTGCCACATAAGGGTCTTCTAGAAGTCTCCTTTTGACCTACACATGTCACAAACCTCATAACACATATATAGATATATGAAACTATGTTAATTTTCTAGTTTCTAATCATAAATTCACTTAAAATACATAAAATAAATAACTTTGGAAAACAAGGATCCTAACCCATATATTTATGTAAATGGTTATTTGATGTAGGGTTTTAGGTCAAATGGCTATGAAATAAGAGCTAAATGGTTATGACATAATGGAAATATGTATGAATATGGAGAACATTTTTGAGACTCAACAGGGGCAATGTCAGATTTTCTAGAGTGTTATGCATCTCAGGTTCCTACTCCTCCTCTCCAAACGCCAATCTTGACGCACGAGGTTCTTTCGGAGGGAAACCTGAGTAATATCACTCAAACCATCCTGATCAACATCTCCGTTAAACCAGGGGTTGTTGAGAGTATACACGTGGGAGTGACTTGTTCTCCTGATGAGATTCAAGTCTATACTGATCTTTTTAAAGAATTCAGAGATGTGTTTGCCTGGTCCTATGAGGAAATGCCTGGGATTGATCCCAGTATCATAGTGCATGAGATTCCAACCTACCCTGGTGCGAAGCCCGTGCGCGAACGCTTACACCCAATGCATCCTCGTAAAGTCGCTGTAATTAAGGCAGAAGTTGAAAAACTTCTGAACGCGGGCTTTATTTATCCCATCCCCCTCACAGAATGGGTTTCCAACATTGTCCCCGTCGATAAAAAGCAGGGTACTATTAGAGTCTGTGTTGATTACCGCGACATTAATCGCGCCTGTCCGAAGGATAACTATCCCACTCCGTTCATAGACCAAATCATCGACGAATGTACCGGAAGTGAAATTTATTCCTTGATGGACGGCTTTTCCGTGTACAATCAGATAAACATTCTACCTGCTGATCAACACAAGACTACATTCATCTGTCCGTGGGGTACTTTCGCCTATAAAAAGCTCCTGTTCGGCTTGAAGAACGCTAGAGCCACTTTCCAGCGTGTGATGTCTTACTCTTTCCATGACATACGCCATATCATTCAGCCTTATCTGGACGACTTGCCAGCTCACTCAGCTAGGCGAGAGGACCACCCTGAACACCTCCGCCAGATTTTCCTTCGCTGTAGACGCTACAATATTAGGCTTAATCCTCATAAATGCATCTTTTGCGTGGATTTTGGCCATCTTTTGGGATTCATAGTCTCCAAAGACGAAATTCGCCTTGACCCTTTAAAAGTCAAGGCTATCATCAATCTCCCATCACCTTCCTCATTATATCAGTTGCAGAGTCTGCAAGGAAAAGCAAACTTCCTTCGACACTTTATCCTGAACTACGCAGAGGTAGCTAAAGGATTCATGTGCCTATTAAAGAAGAACGTTCCCTTTCGTTGGGACAAAATTTCTCAACAATCCTTTGAGAAGCTCAAGACGTTACTTGTTAATGCTCCTTTGCTTCGTCCTCCTAACTATCACCGTGATTTCACTTTGTATCTCGTCGCCGCGTTTAACACCATAGCTATGGTTTTGGTGCAGGATGACGATGATGGTAATGAACATGTCGTTTATTATCTATCACGAAACCTTCTCGACACAGAAACGCGTTATGCTCACGTCGAGAAGTTGGCGTTAGCCGCAGTTCACGTTGTGCAGCGTTTTCGCCACTACATCCTGTTGCGTATGATAACAGTGGTTTCGGATTGCAACCCCATGACATATATTCTTTCTCGACAATTACTGGGGGGAAAATACTCCAAATGGATCGTTATCCTGCAGGATTTTGACTTAGAGTTCACTACTGCTAAGTCAACCAAATCACTTGTTTTCGCGGATCTTATATGCTCACTCCCGACAGACTCCACTCCTTCACACTCCGAGGATCATATCCCGGACGAAACTCTTTTCCTCATCAGTACTCGCGACCCTTGGTATGGTGACATAATCGTGTATCTTCAGACCTCCACATTTTGGTCTGAGTTGACTAAAGATGCCCGACGACGGATTCGGCATCAGTCTCAACCCTACCGCATCGTAGGAGATACCTTATATCGCGTTGGAGTAGATTCGGTGCTTCGACGGTGCCTAACCTTGGAAGAGGCTGAAAGAGTCCTAAATGACTGCCACAGTGGCGCCTGTGGTGGACATATGTCCAGATATGCCACTGCCCAGAAAATTCTGCAAGCAAGTTACTTCTAGCCGTCAATATTCAAAGACTGTATCGTCGCAGTCCGTAAATGTCACACGTGCCAGGTGTTTTAGCGCAAGATGCGCGCGCCACCTCTCCCTTTGCATCCTATTATTACTGTCGGCCCTTTTTCAAAATGGGGCGTGGACTTTATGACGTGCAACCCTCGTTCGGCCGGGGGGCATGCGTATATAATCGTCGCTGTCGACTACTTCACCAAGTGGGCCGAAGCGATGCCTACACTAGCTGCCGACGGTAAGACAGCTGCCCAATTCATCTTCAACCACATCATTGCATGTTTCGGGGTCCCTCAAGCCATCGTTACTGACCATGGTACTCATTTCCGAGATTATATGATGGCCGAGCTGACTTCAAGGTTGGGCTTACGCCACGATATCTCAATGCCATATTACCCTTAGGCAAATGGCTAGGTTGAAGCAGTGAACAAGGTTTTGGTCACTATGCTTCAACGAACAGTTGGTATTCACAAATCCAATTGGCACCTCCAACTGTTCTCAGCTCTATTGGCATACCAGACATCTGCAAAGAGTGCAACTTGATTCACACCATTTCAATTGGTGTACGGTCTGGAAGCAACTCTTCCGGTTGAATGCGAGATTCCTTCTTTGAAATTAGCTATGGAACTTCTACCTGAAACTTCTGCTGAGGAAGAGCATCTTTTGTATCTTGAACGGTTAGATGAAACCCGCTGCTTAGCTGCTTTAGTCATTGAAGCACAAAAGAAGTGGTTCAAAGCTCACTTTGATTAATCAGTTTCTCCGCGTTCCTTTATCGAAGGAGACCTCGTCCTCCTATACGATCAAGCGCATGACAAACTTGGGGCCGGTAAGTTCCAACCTATGTGGCATGGGCCCTACATAGTAAAATGCGTTTTGAAGAATGGGTCTTATGAGCTTATAGATTACGAAGGAGTTCCGCTCGCGCAACCCAGAATGGGTTGTACCTTAAGAAATACTACGCTTGAAGTTATTTTTGGTGTGGTGTGTGTACATAGGTGTGTGATTTTCATTTGTGTGCATGTGTGGTGTGGTGTGCATGTAAATGTCTTTCTGCTGATCGGGTCTTCCTGATTGTGCAGGTGTCCATTACTTCGTTTGTTGGTTTCGCGGATGGCGCCTCCCGCAGTACCAGGAACCTGTCTTCGGCAGCCTGGGTAATCTATGATCCTGCTGGTGAGTTGGTTAACCTGCAAGGTGTGTGTCTAGGACGTACTACAAATAACATCGCAGAATATAGTGTTGTATTAGAATTATTAACTAAGGTTGTAAACCTTGGTATCCGTGAATTACTTGTGTATCTAGACTCACAACTTGTAGTATCACAACTGAACATACACTATTCAGTAAGAAACCCATCCATTTTACGACTGTATCTGCGTGTTCGTTTATTGGAAAGTAATTTTGACTATATTACATATCAACATATACCCAGGAATATGAATACGTTAACTGATGCAGTAGCTAATTTGGTTTTAGATAGACATTTGCGCAATTTGTAAATCATCATCACATGTAAAAGAAAAGATCCATACATAAATAGATATGTATATATATAGATATCGAAATGTTTACATAGTGTGCGTTGCATAAAATCAGAATATACATGTTCGCCTTCATACATCCAGAGACGACATGTCTCTCAAAAAAATATGCATGATAAAAGCCCTAGGAGTCTAATCCGCATGGTGCTCATGATAACAAGTGACTACACGCACTAAGCGTCTTAGAAGTCAGTTTGGCCTGCTTACACTTCGTGAGCTGTCTCTTGATATTTATTGTCACTGTTGTGGCCCAATCGAACAATAGGGGACTCATGCACTCTGAGGCCAGTAAGAGTTGGGCCTTTGTTGCCTCGTGCGGTGCCTGCGATCCCGTGGCCCGCGTGATCGTATGAAGCACTACCCTGAGTGCTAGATCAGGAATAGTATGGATGTCCACCTTTCCACTTCCTAATCCCAGTCGTGCCCCTTGGCATACTCGTTCAATCACTTGCTCCATCTTCTCACCAGATGGTTTGCTCCCTGTCAATATGGGCACCGGACCTCTGCGCGATAGTCCAGTTAGGAAGTATACGTCAGAAACCTCCAGTTCTAATACTTGGTCCCGCAACTTGAACACTTGCTCGTGTTCGTCCCATATGCTGATCAGGTACTGTAGGAGCTCAGGCTGAGCTCATAAGCAAGGTGTCAGGAAGAACTTCTTAAGCCCACAGTTCTTGAGGGCGTTCATGCAAGTTTCATTCTCCATGGCCTGTTCATCCTCTTCCCCGTGCTCCCTCTCTTTCCACTCAATGACCATTTTGATCGGTTGCCTACATTTACATGGTCAAAAAACTTCAATTAGACCTCTGCTATCCTTAAAAATTCATGCAATTCATTCATTGTGTGGAAATTTCAAACGGAAAATTATATTGCGCCGCTGGCGCGGGCCCTTTGGAAATAAAATTCCATTAGCGCGGGTCCGTGCTGGATACCCGCGCTAATGGGCGGAGCCCTAAAAATTCAAAAATTCCTCACAGAAGTCTAATATGCAATAAAAATTTATGAAAAACAGATTGAAATGGAGTACAAAGAAGCGCCTCTTACCTGAAACAGACGGGAATCTGAATGGTAGCCCGGATCGGTCGCAATCGTCGTCAGAAGTTCACACACAAAATGGACCACTACTCCTCTTCAGTGAGGTAAATAGTGAAAAGTAATTTTATTTTTACCATTTGACATATTTATAACTTTTCGAACTCAAAATAGGTTTTGAAAGTTATTTTTCTGAATATTTTTATATATTTTGTCAAAAATGGGTTTTACACTTGCTTTTTGTGCAGCAACAGGTTTTTTTTACGCGACTTAAACGGTGAAACGAGTTGTATTTTACACTTTTTCGGACTCGGTAAATACACGAAAAAGTCACTTTGGAGTCATCTTTCAGCTCTTTTCTGACTCTCTAAACATGAAAAGATTGCCGAGGCCCTTGTCGTTTCGATCTCGTTAAAGTGGACACGAATCGACATCTACCCAGTATACGTTTACCCCTTTTTCGGGCTGGGATGGATTGATTACGAAAAAGGAATACCCTAGCCTATCGCGACTAGGAGGTTTTCTCGGATATTGTTTTCTACCTTTTCGGGTCCGAGGAACTATCTACGAAAAGGGACCGCTGGAGTTTACTTTTCTGCTGTCTTTTCAAACTCTCTAAATATGAAAAGACGCCGAGTTCTTCCTTTGTCAGATTCGTTAAACCCTGATGACATTGGATTCAGTCGGAATGACGTTCTCCGAGTTTCTCCTTCCTAGGGCTAGATAAATGTACTAGGATGGATTCGCCCGGAGGGCGGACTTATATTACAAGCATATGCTATCCCCTTCAAGCTTTTTATCAAAAATAATTGGGGTACTCGCCAGAAATGGTGGGGGAAAATGGAACCAGCATCATTGTCGTGTCGGCAGTATGTCGCTCTTGAACATGGCACTTGTCTGCATTCGTGTCGGGTTGGGGACATCTCATCTCATTCTTCACTTGCCTCCATGGGTTTGGATAATCCCTTTTGACCTCTCATCTATTCTTTGCCTCGTCGCCATGACCTCTGATCCGTTGATGTCAAATGCTACCAAATCCACTGTCGTGCCGTTATATGTTCAAGAGAAGTTGACCTTTGCAAAGTATCAACCTTCCTCTGATTCTCATATGATCCTGATTCACAAAAAAAAACATCATGTTCCTCTGTCTCGTGTCGATGATGTGAGAAACATTATGGCCCACCTTCGATCAAGGTAATTTCCTGTCGACTTCAGCTCATTATCCAGGAAGCTGATCTAGAGACTCCCTTATGGTACCTTGGAGCCTGCATACCTCAATGGCAGGTTCGTCGCATTCGACGTGAGGTTTTCATCATTGGCCTCCGATCGAGTGATTCTACGGGTGTTCGACGCCAGCTCATTGATTCACATGCCGTAGATTGTACCTATGGTACCTTGAGGGTCATTGTCATTATTGGTGGTTCCTCTCGCGTCTGTTAACAACTTTCATCATTGGCTGGTAATCAGACAATGTTCTTGCATGTTCGACTTCAGCTCACATATTCGCATGCTTGAACTTGTACTTTGTTCAGGTCGAGATGGAGCGCAAGACCCTAGATTTTATCTGTTGGAATCTAGGCTATGATTTTGTGGACTATTATTACATGACTCATTGATTGGATGGATGCGACCATACCTGAGTCTATTTATCGATCCTCTCTGGATGGCTGCGTCCATGCCTTGGATCTAGATTATTGTATACTCTGTTATGGATGGCTACACCCATACCACGCATATATATCATGTATCTGAGACATCAGTTGTACTTCGCTCCGCAGGTTTTCCAATGGCAATGTTTTCAGTCAGCATGTTCTTGTAAAGCATTTCACCCCTCTCTCTCTCTCTCGGGCCTCATGCTTTAGGGGGCATCTGTTACACAGCAATTTATCACCGTCCCTACCATTCCCCATCCCCCACATTGGAGGGTTCATTCCGTGACTTGTGAGCAGAGATAAGACTTGAAAATACTTTCATTGCATCCCTCTGAAGATGAGCTTTCATTTCCCTGAATAAATCTCCCTGCAAAAAATCCTAAAAATAGCTCTTTTTCCATTGGCGCGGTTCCACAGTTCAGCCCTCGCGCCAAGGGGGAAAATCCTCCAAAGAGGGCGTGCCAATTGGCGCTCTGTCATAGAGCCGCACCCGCGCTAACCATATTAAGAGGTGTTTTTTAAAAATAAATGGCGGAAGTTTCGTCCTAACAAATTCCTGGACTTATATCTATCTTGAGTTGGGAGGTTTGGCTACGGATTTCCATAGAGAGGAAGTGGTTTGCCACCTCTCATGGAAGCTTCCTTGATGATAAGGCCAATCCCATAATTATAGGGATCCTAACTCCCCTTCCTCCATCTATAAAAGCTTGCTCATCTCCTTTGCAAGCTAGTTCCCAAGAGCTTTCACATCCTTATGCTGCAAGAGCCTTCTTGATTCCCTTAAGGCCAAATCCAAGCAAGGAGACTATTTTCAAGTATCCGGAGAGAGAGGCTTGTCCCATCCTTGACAAGCTTTATTGAGACATGTTTTGCTGACGACCCGCCAAAGGAGAATGTTGCGTCGAAGCTATGGTTGTATTCTTCTTTTGACTCATTAATGATAAGCGACTATTGGTTATGGTTCCACTCTTGTTCTTGATTATGTTCATGGGTTATGTCCTCTTCGACTGACATATAGTTGTATATACTAGATTTTATGCTTGCGTTTGTGTTGTTTCTTGCATGTGCAGGTGTCCGATCACGGAGATCATGAGGATTGTGATCTGCCAGGGCAAAGGAACGAGAGCACCACCTCTTCTACAAATGACAGCGTTGGATTCCAGGTAAGCCTTCATCGCAAGTCGGTTTATTTGCAATTAGGAACCTGCACTGTAGCGTGTTTGATTGTTGCTAGACCCGATCTGGGCTAGTAGGGATCGCCTCTGTCCGCAGAGGGGATTTACCTCTTCAACACCATACAAATCTTCAAATTGGCCATTATCCTTATTCCTTTGGAGTTAGGTCAAGTTCCATATACCATTGGAAAACTCTTATAGAGGATTATCTAACATAAAACTCTACATGTTTTATTGATCAACGTAACTTCAACAAATACTCAATAAAATCAAGGTATCCTTATGCTTCCATACATCCTTCAACATAAATGACATCAATTGTCATAATTAACAACAAAATAACCAACACACTTATGGATTTTTGTTGTCCAACGAAAATAATGCCAACATAGGCTAGAGAAAATCCTCCAAAGTTATTGGGCCCTTACTAATTTCCAAAGAAAGGATTTCCTTCAGGAATGAGGCTTTGAATTTAGATTTGGGCCTATGAGAAGGCATTATGGAGCTATATTTTGAAATTAGGAAACCTTTTGAAAGAGACCAAACTCTATTTTTTTGTCTTATATTCAACATATTAACTTCATAGATGGTTAATCACCCTTTCTTTCATCTTTTGGGATATGTTTTCAAAACGATTCAATGCACCATCTTTGAATAAATCACAATATCATTTTGTTTATTCTTTAAATAAGTCCATATGTCCCTTTTATTCAAGCTTAACAATATTATCATCAAAACAACCCATGGGGCGGTTCTCATTTGTTTCAAGGTGTTGACCTCATAATTGATTGATAGGAATTGTCTTCATATTTTGGCTCATCCTTGGAAGAGGTGAGATGGCCTCATCATTTGTTTCATAGATTTATTTGAATGATCCCAATGGGCATGTTTCTTAGGATTGGGCTACTTTTGCAAAAGAGGGTTGATGGGAATTTTTTTTTTAAGTTCAAGTACTAGTTCAAAAGAGGTATGACAACCTTCATTTGAACTAGATTGAAAACCCTTCTTTTTGAAGTTGAACTCATATTTGAAAAGGGGCCCAATGGTGCATCATTAAACTGGTTGAATAGGGCTTCCCTTAAGATTGCTTGATGGGCTTGTTTTCAAATGTAGGTGACAAGAACCTTGAAAGAAACTCGATAGGCCATCTTTAAAATGAGCTTAATAAATTCTTGAAAGAGGACCAAATAGTTCCTCAAATTTTTGATTAATCCATAAGTTTACCATTTGAATAAGACCATGAAATATGTTCAAATGGGCTCGATGGATTAATGTTTGAAAATGCCATATGGTCTAGTATTTCAATAAGGAAATTAGATCCTTCAAATATAGTCAATGTTTAAAATTATATTGATGTGATCTATTTTAAAAATAAAATGATGTATTTATGTTTAAAATTAGACAACATGGTCCAACAAAAAAAAATTTGTGTGTGGTATTTAAATTAGGCATAATTCAAAATGATATAGATCGATGATTCCAAAATCACCTAAATTTCTTAAAATGATAAAAAATGGCCCACTTCCTTAAGGTGGTAATTGGATATGGGTACATGACAATGTGATACATGAAGCAATATTTTGTGTTTTAATTTTAATAATGTGTTTTGCAATGTAAGTATGAAAATTTTGAACTTTGTAAACGAGATATATTAGTTGAGTTCCTAGTGCAATTTATGCTATTCATTATAATAATATCATTTTGGGTGCAACTCAATTGTTTCTTATACATTGTTTAAATGATACATTATCACTTGTGTTCTTAAATGTTGCACGGTTTTATGGAACTTCAAGTCTAACATAAATAAAAAAATAATATTAATCCAAACATTAGAATTTACATTAGAAGAAGATAAATATGATTTTTTAAATCCCATTTGCAAAAAACATATCCCCAAATGTATTGATTTCAACTGTAAGGAAAATAAATTTAAAATAAAAAACATATGAACCACTATCTACAAAAACAATTCTCTATTTAATATTTATCAAATTGGATGAATGTTTGCATTAGGATTATATTTTCACCATCACTCGTTTTGAAGGATAAAATATCAAATAATTCTCATGTGATTCCTATGCTGGTCCCTAATTCACATAAAAAAATTCATAAATAAAAAAATTCATAAATAAAAGTTATATGATTCATTCAATCTAAATAACTAGAATATTATGTGTGGTTTTTAAAATACATTGTTATTGGTTCTAAACAAATCATACAAAATCCAAGATATCCCTATATGTATTGCAAATTTTTTTCCCCAACAATTGAACATTTAATCAATACATATGCACCATGATAAAAATATAATTTATTTTCTATGAATGTGACATGTGTTGATAAGGAAAGAACATTTGAATAACAATACAACATAATTTGCATTGAAAAGATGATGCACTCTAGGGCTCTAATGCATTATGCTTGCGCATAGAAGGTGCATCCAATGAATATGAAGGGACAAAGTAACAAATATCAACTACTACATACTCTCTCTCATTTTTTTATATGATTGTATGTTTCATGTACACTATATGTAACCACACATTGATTCATTGATGCATTTGTAATTATGAAAATGTGTTATACCCAACAATTCAAATGACATTTCCAACTAGCCTAAAACATTGTGAACTCATGACCCGCATCTTGGGGGGGCCCAAGATCTGAGTAATTGTCGCACCTAGAAGCAAAAGAAGAAAACCCACGGAACAAACCAACCCAGAAAATGATTCAGAAAACTGATTTTTATTAGATAAAAATGATGATTGCAAGTACATTGTGTTGGAAAATTCTTCCTCTTACAAAGTGAGGGTGGTTATTTATAACCTTTTTTTTATTACATAATCATGGGTAAATACAATGGGTGGGAAAATACCATGGGTGGATAATACCATGGATGAGTTATTTAGGGACTTTAGTTACATTACCATGGGTAAACACCATGTGTAAATGTCCATTCAGATCATTCCTCCCACCTTAGGAAACAATGGTCCCCATTGCATGGAGAAAATCCTTTGTCGAAGATGAGTTTTGGATGACCAAGTTTTGTTGAAGATAAGGGTTTTGCGTGGCTGACCCATAACCAAGGATTTTTGGATGACCTATAGCCATGATTCATGAAGATCCAATGATAGAGATCCATGTAATGATTGTGAGTCAACCATGATATTGGAAACATGTGGCCAAGAAAATGGATTTCGAGGACAAGGGCTTTGTGTGGTTGACCCATAGCCCTAACGAACAAAGAGTCGAGGATAGAGATACTCTGTAATGTTGATGGGCCCACTGTGATGTGGAAATTGCGTGGTCGAGCAAGTGGACTTCATTGGAAAATGGTTTTGTGGGATTTACCAATAACCATGATGAATGAGGGCTCAAGAGTAGAGATGCCCTGTAATGAACCTAGAGATCGCTTGTCGATATATTTGGTAGATATTTGGTGGATTATATTTGTATATTCTCATAGCACCCATAGCAATAAATCTATCAAAAAATCCACGTGCTTTTATCATGCTTAAGCAGAACACCTTTTCTTGGTAATCCATCTCAACCCTATGAGTTGAATTTGGGTCTAATCCTAGTTCTGATGCTCTTAGCATGAGATAAAAATATAAATGTTGTATTGGTACAAAATTTAGGGAAAATAATTAAGAGGAAATACCAACATCAGATGTATAACGTAGGTCACACGGATAATGTCATTCCGCACAACACTTTAAGGAAATACCAAATTGGTGGCATTAATGGGCCAGGACAACATCCACTGAGTCCATTGTGAAAAGCTTAAATTATAATCTACAATATCGAGTAACAATCTTGGCACTTGGATGGTGCCATTGGAAAACTTTACAATCGCGATACCAACCATGATCACAATAAATGCAATAACGAATGTAATTGATAACACAAGTGAATTTCAAAAAATCCACTCTCCTAAAAGATACCAATGAAGCCACAATAAGAACTATGATGAAAACTACAACCGGAAGTCATCCATTCCACCAATTAAATCCAAACCATTCTTCAATTATACCATCATGATGTATGCCATTTGATGATGTTCCAAATAGCACAGTGCCTATGATAATCATATAGACAATAAGAATTACCAAAGTTCTAATAAGAAAAAAGATATACAACAATGACTTCTTAATTCTTCCTAAGAATTCTCCCATGATGCAGTCCTACGAAGCCATTGTTACTAATAAAATCATTTCAATAAAATAATATGTTACCAAACAAACAAATATAATGAGAAAATTGTAGAGTACCAGTACCAAGACCTTTATAGTAGTAGGTGGAGCCATAAATCCAGTTCCGACCATTGTAGTTGATAGATTGAACAATGCACTGGAGGAGGCAGCACTGAATCCTCAATGCACACCACCTGGTAATAACCTATTGATAGTTCTAGACCTGCCAACATTCAAAGCGGTCTCCCTAATATGCGGTCCCAATTAGACCTCACAATGTTTGGGATAAGAGCCCCATCTGGAATATGGCTCAGTTACCATTTTATTAAATATTTTCCTTGCCTTTAGTTGTCAGAAAGAGAGAGGATCACATATCTACCTTTAAAAAGAAAGTAGGTGTGTCTGGTGAATGTTCAATTATAGGTGTGCCAAGGTTCTTCTACCATGGAGGGAAAATAAAGTGAGCTTCTAATAGAGATGTAATAGTACCACCCTAGCAGAGACACGCACAAACATGAAAGATACGTCTAAAATCCAGCAGAGTAGTCAAAAAATATGTAATAGTCATTGCAACCATAAAACAAAAAAAACAAACAAACAAACAAACAAACAAAAACAAAAAAACAAAAAAAACATATCAACCACTCTCTTAAAAAAATAAAAAATTGTCCATTTAATATTTATTAAATTGGATGAATGTTTATATTTGTACCATAATTTTTTTAAGGATTAAATATCAAATAATTCTCATGTGATTCCTATGCTTTTCCCTAATTCACATAAAAAATACATTAGTGAAACTTATAAAGTTAAAGGTCAAAATATTCATATATAAAAGGTATATGATTCATTCTATCTAAATAAATTGAATGTTATACATGGTTTTTTAACTACATTGTTATTGGTTCTAAACAAATCATACAAAATCCAATATATCCCTATATGTAGTGCATATTTTTCGCCCCAACAATTGAGCATCTAATCAATACATATCCATCATGATAAAAATATAATTTATTTTCTATAAATCGCATGTGTTGATAAGGAAAGAACATGTGAATAACAATATAACTTCAATTGCATTGAAAAGATGATGCACTGTAGGGATCTAATGCATTATGCTTGCACGTAGAAGGTACATCCAATGAACATGAAGGGACAAAGTAACAAATATCAGTTACTCCATACTCTCTACTTTTTTTTATATGATTGTATATTTCATGTACACTACATGTAACCACACATTGACTCATTGATGCATTTGTAATTATGAAAATGAGCTATACCCAACAATGCAAATGACATTTCCAACTAGCCTAAAGAATTGTGAACTCATGATCTAGATCTTGGGTGGGGGCCAAGCTCTGAGTAATTACCGCGCCTAGAAAAAGAAGAAAACCCATGCAACAAACCAACCCAGAAAATAATTCAGAAAACTAATTTTTATTAAATCAAAATGATAATTGCAACTACATTTTGTTGGAAAATTCGTCCTCTTGCAAAGCGAGGTTGGTTATTTATAGCCTTTTTTTGGTTACACCATGGGTAAATCCATGGGTAGGAAAATACCATGGGTGGATAATACCATGGATGAGTTATTTAGGGACTTTAGTTGCAACACCATGGGTAAATTTTTATTCAAATCATTCCTCCCCTCTTAGGAAACAATGGTCCCAATTGTGTGGAGGGAATCCTTTGTCAAAGATGAGTTTTGGATGACCAAGTTTTGTTGAAGATAATGGTTTTGTGTGGTTGACCCATAACCAAGGGTTTGTGGATGAGCCATAGTCATGATGCATGAATATCCAATGATAGAGATACCCTATAATGCTTGTGATTCAACTGTGATATTGACAACATGTGGCAAAGAAAGTGGATTTCAAGGACAAAGGTTTTGTGTGGTTGACCCATAGCCCTCATGAATAAAGAGTTGAGGATAGAGATACTGTGTAATGTTGATGGGCCAATTGTGATGTGGACACAGTGTGGTCGAGCAAGTATACTTCATTGGAAAAGGGTTTTGTGTTGTTTACCCATAACCATGATGAACGAGGGCTCAAGGATAGAGATACCCTGTAATGAACCTCAAGATCGTTGGTCAATCTATTTGGTAGATAAATGGTGGCTTATATTTTTATATTCTCATAGGACCCATAGCAATAAATCTATCAAAAAATCCACATGATTTTATCATGCTTAAGCAGAACACCTTTCCTTGGTAAGTCACCTCAACCCTATGAGATGAATTTGGGTCTACTCCTAGTTTTGATGCTCTTAGCCTGAGATTAAAAAAAAAAAAAAAAAAACCTCTATTGGTACCACATTTAGGGAAAAATAATTAAGAGGAAAGACCAGCATCAGATGTATAACTTAGGTCACATGAACAATTTCATTCCGCACAACACTTTAAGGAAATACCAAGTTGGTGCCAAAATCGGCCAGGACAACATCCATAGCCCACTATTAAAAGCTTGAAGTATAATCTGCAATATCGAGTAATAATATTGGCACTTGTATGGTGCCATTGGAAAACTTTACAATCACAATACCAACCGTGATTACAATAAATGAAATAACGAATGCAATTGATAACACAAGTGAATTTCAAAAAATCCACTCTCCTAAAAGATACCAGTGAAGCCACAATAAGAACTATGGTGAAAACTACGACCAAAAGACATCCATTCCACTAATAAAATCCAAACCATTCATCAAGTATACCAGCATAATGTATTCCATTTGTTGATGTTCCAGATAGCACATCGCTTATGATAATCATATAGACAATAAGAATTCCAGAAGTTCTAATAATAACAAAGATATACAACAATGAATTCTTAATTCTTCCAAAGAAGTCTCCCATGATGCAGTCCTACGAAGCCAATTCCCTCGCTCTGCTCAACCTTAAGAGAATTTCAATAGAATCATATGTTACCAAACAAGCGAAGATAATGAGCAGATTGTAAAGTACCAGTACCAAGACCTTTATATTAGTAGGCAGCGCCATAAATCCACTTCCCACCATCGTAGGTGATAGATTGAACAATGTTGAGATTCAACAAGATGATGAGCTTAGTGAAAAGAGTCACCTTCACTAAGTGGGCCCGCAGGTTATTTTTGGCGCAAGTCTATTTTTAGACATGGTGATCATATTTTAGAAGTTGTAGGATGCTATTTGTGGATGGTTGATCAAGTTGGAAAAATAGATGAAATTCTATTTTTAGAATATTTGGCGAAGTCTATTTATAGATCGTCAATCTAAAAATAGATGCATGTCGATTATTTTTAGCTCTTAATAATAATCGGACTCTAAACATCAACTTATTCTCTTGGAGCACTTTGTTTCAGTGCACAGATGTGGCACATCAGTGGACTGAGGGAATTACACAATTCCCAAGGGCTTACTGGAGTTCATGCATGGAGGATTCAGTTAGAACTCAAGTGGCAGAGTTATGACAGAGTTGGAAGAGTAGTTTATGGAGTTGTATTTAGTTTAACTCAATTAGACTCAGTTGTGCTAGTTGTATCTAGTCTAACTGAATGATACACTAGTGAGATTGGAGTGAATTAATTAGTTAATTGATTCACAAATAATAACTCATTAATCAACTGAAAAATATAGCAGTTAACTACAATGCATGGCAGTTCCAGTGGAGAGATAGGTGAAAGGGCAAGATGGACTATCTGTTGTGACTATAGTGTTGCATTGATTGCATCACACACACATTGGAGTTGCCAATGAGGATTTCACAGTCAAGGCAAGGGTATTTCAAATTCATTCAGAGCTATTCTTCAGCAGGGATTGCAAAGTGGAGGTAGGCTAGCAGGGGGCAAAGATCAGTGCATAGATTTGCAGATTTTTCCTGATTAGTGTATGACGATTGTATTGTACTGAGAGCTTGATGTACTAAGCTTTGTATGAGATTGTCATATGATCTCCATGATACATAATATATGATAGTCGGGGTTTTCAACTTCAAGCTTTCCTTTTAAACAACTGTGTTATGTGTGATTGATTTTATTTATGCTTTATATGTGTGGGAAATTAATTTTCCACAAAAGATTAACAGTGGAATGATTCAGTATTTTGCAAGAAGTTAAATATTGTGAGATCAGGTGGATCTAGGACATATGAATGCTTAGTGCATATAATTTCTACATGGTATCATAGCATTTTTAATTCTTGGAGATTGCAATTGTGAATTATTGGTGAGTTTTTGCTGGTGGACAATTCGAATTTGCTATAGAAGATTCTTGGTGCAGAAGTTGAGTATACATTGAAATGGCTTTCAATGGGTGGCGATTGGAGTATGCCCTTGATGGGAGCTTGAATTAAATAGCCTGGAAGGATAGGATGGAGACAGTGCTGGAGGATAATGGACTGAAGGAGTTCATTGATAGCGATGTTCCTAAGCCGAGATCTAGCGATGCTGAATTACTTGACGCATGGAAAAAGAAGACAACAAAGACGAGAAGAATTCTGTTGGAAGGTGTGAAGGACCATATTGTGTCCAGCCTTCATGGGAAAGCCACTCCATTCTTAATGTGGAAGGCTTTGATAGATTTGTTCCAAAGCATAAGTGACCAGAGGAAGTTGGCGCTTAAAGACAAGCTCAGAAAAATAAAAATGGAGAAGGGCGATAGTATTCCAAAATACCTCACAAATTTTGTTCACTACAAGGATGAACTGGGAAGTGTGGGGGTTACTGTTGATGATGAATACTTGGTGAGCTTGGCTCTCCTTGGGCTTCCAAAGAGTTGGCATAGCTATGAAGACTCTGTCAATGGACGGGAGAAACTGCCAGGATGGGAGCGACTTTGGTCGGATCTTGTGCAGGAGGAGATAAGGTGGGGTACCATGGATGGATCTTCATTGAAGAATGAATATGAAGAGAATTTCGCTTTGGCTACCAAAGCAAGGAAAGGGAAGGGGAAGAAACATCCTTCAAAATACGATGCTAAAGGCAAGAAGCAGGATTTGTCCAAAGTGAAGTGTTTTCACTGTCACGAACATGGGCATTTCACCACTAACTTTCCATAGAAGAAGAAGAACAAGAAGGTTGCTAGAGCTGCAGCTAGAGAGGCCTTAGCCTCGCAATTTGAGCTTGATTTCTCTTTGATCTCATGCTTGGTTTCAAGATGTATGGGATCAGTGTGGTATCTTGATAGTGGTGTGTCTTTCCATATGACGGGAGACAAAAAGTTGTTTAGTGACTTGGAGGAGAAGGACCTCCAGATGCATATAGAGATGGACGAAAATGGTTGGTACAGTGCAACTGGCATTGGGACCATTACCTTTGAGAGGGAGTCTTGTAATCCATTCTTGTTGAAGAATGTTATGCATGTTCCAGGTATGAAGAAGAACTTGGTCTCGGTCGCAATGCTGGAAGACAAAGGTTATGATGTTGTTTTCAGTGAGGGAAAAGCCTTCCTTCGACATAAAACAATGGGTCAAACCAAGAAGATAGGGGTTCGAATTAAGAATCTCTACAAGCTAGAGGTAGATGGTTGCGCTGCAATGGTGGGAAAAGTAGAAGAAGTGGTGAGCCGGGATGAGGGCGAATTATGGCACAGGAGATTGGGCCATCTTCACCATGGCGCTTCGAAGATTTTGCAACATATTTCTACTGGACTTCCCAAGGGTAATCTTGCGCAGTCAGATCAGTGCAAGGGATGTACTATGGGTAAGTTTGTGAAGACCACCTTTCATGAGAAGGAGAACCATGCTTCAGTGATCCTAGAGAGAATTCACACAGACGTGTATGGACCTTTCTTGGTTGCTTCAATAGAAAAACACAGGTATTATGTTATATTTGTTGATGAATATTCTCGTAGATGCTGGATCTTCTTCATGCAGAAAAAGAGTGAAACATTCTCAAAGTTCTGTGAGTTCAAGGCATTGGTGGAGAAGGAGTCGGGGAAGCAAGTGAAAGCTCTACAGAGCGATAATGGTGGTGAATACATCTCGGGTGAATTCAAATACTTCTGTAGCAAAGAATGAATTTGAAGAGAACTCATAGTGCCTCATAACCCACAGCAGAATGGGGTCGCGGAGAGGAAGAACAGAATGATCGTGGGTGTTGCACGAGCGATGCTGCATGACCATGGCCTACCTATCCACTTGTGGGCAGAACCATGCAACACTGCGGTTTATGTGAAAAACCATTGTCCTCATATAGTACTTGGCATGAGTACACCCAAAGAAGCTTTTACTGGTAAGAAGCCTAATATTTCTCATTTGAAGATTTTTGGCTCACCTGTTTACATTCATGTGACAAAGGATGCCAGGAAGAAGCTGGGGCTGACTACAGAAGTTGGGATATTTGTGGGGTACATAGAAACATGCCATAATTATCATGTGTATTTGCCAGAAATTCTGATGACTGTGGTGTGACGGGATATAAAATTCAATGAGGTGAAAGCCATGAAGTTTTCACTTGAGAGGGAGCTACACTTGCATGCGGAGGAGGAACTTCTTGTTCCCAAAGATGAGGCTCTGGATGTGGATCAACCACAGGAGGAGATTCATGGAGCGGAGGAGTCCACTCATGCAGAACCAAACATTATACAAGGTAGAAAGCGTACCATAGGGGCTGAGAGACTGAAGCTTGATGCGGCACAGAATGTAGGAGTCCCTACATCATATCTCAGACAGAGACAGTCACCTGATCGATTTACTGGATACATGGCTCTTATGAGCAAGTGTATTGTGACAAAGCCATATTCTTTTGAAGAAGAAATGTAGGAGCCCACATGGGGTAGATGCCATGGTGGAGGAGTATGACTCCATTGTCAGAAATAGTGCTTGGGAGATTGTTCCAAGACCGGTGGGAAAATCAGTTGTAGGATCAAGATGGATCTACAAGGTAAAGCAAGCTGCTGATGGGAGTGTTGAGAAGTATAAGGCAAGATTTGTTGCCCACGGCTTCTCACAGGTCGAGGGGATTGACTATGAAGAAACTTTTTCACCTGTCACACGGTATTCTTCCATATGGACCATCCTTTCTCTCTCAGCGCAGATGGGTTGGCACATTCATCAGATGGATGTGAAGACTACATTCCTTAATGGGATCATTGAGGAAGAGGTGTACATTGAGCAGCCTGAAGTATTTGAGATCTTTAGCAGCGAGTCGCATGTGTGCAGGCTCAAAAGAGTGTTGTATGGGCTAAAACAAGCACCACATTCTTGGTACACTTGGATCGACAGCTATTTCACTCGGATCGACAACTATTTCATAGTTGGGGGATGTAAGGACCCAGGATAAGGGCTTGAGCATTGAAGTTTCCCACTGCACAGTGCTGGAAGGACTGGGAGGCTATTTTATTACATAATTGCACAATTCAAGAGATAAAGGGCTGGGCTTGAGGGCTAAGGTTGCGAAATGCACAATTTAGGCCTGACTAGAGGAAGTGGTTGCACATTTTTGGAGCTCAGGGGCTGGGCTTCAGCACTAGGATTGTGTAGTGTGCAGTTCTAGGAGGAAGAAACTATGAATTACACAATTCCAAGGGACAATACTACTGCTTGAGGGCTGATACTGCACAATGTGCAGTTCAGTGTGGATGAGAGGGGATGAGTGGTCTGATCAAGGATTTTTTTCCAATTTTGACTAAGTGTTGAATCAGTGCCATGAAGCTGAATAAAACAAGACTCTAGGTATGATCTAACACTTAGATTACTTGAAAACACAAAAAAGGAACACTCATAGTACATGAATAGCACATGCCCCTCAATGATACAACTTTGGGACAATTTGCACCAAGTGCGACACCAAAGATAAACTTTGTGACGGCCGTGACGACACTTGTGTGACAATGCTTAAAAATTTATAAATGAGTGCAAAACATGTTTAAATTGTAAGAAAAACTCATTTATGCAAAGATTACCCTTTGAAAACACCAAAACTATCTTTTGTACATTTGATCTGAATTTGAATGTTAGTCTTGCTGTGGTAATTTCATATTCATATTTATATTTAAAAAGTTGATCTTTGCTTCATGTGCATAGACTTCTTGAAGTGTTTATGAGTGTTAAAAACGTAAATTTATGGAGATTATGTTAAATTCATGAACTTAAAAACATTAAAACATAATGTTGAACAACAACAACAAAATATACAGCAAACCATCACAATTGATCCATTAACATAGTGTTTTGATGAAGGAGTTCACCCCTCCTGGGTTACATCTCCTTGTTCCAGATTGTTACACTGAAAACTGTCACCTTGACATTTTGCTGACTGTATGAGCTCATTAACACTCATACATGCCTCCTCTGCAAGTCTTACAACCTTTGTTCCTCATTCCAAGCCCTGAAACTGGAAGAAAAACCCTTAAAACTCAAAAAAGCCTTGGGTACGCAGGTAACATGAAGCCTGCATGCGTTTTTAGCTTGGGTACGCATGTAATGTGAAGATAAACTGCGTTCTAGAACGCACTTTCTCTGTGTTATAGGTGCGGTACCCCTGTAAAGTCAAAAAGCGCGAAAGAAAAGATTAAAAAGTTGAATTTTGGTCAATTCTGGAAGGTTCTGGATGAGATTTTTTGGGGATGAGTATGGTTTAGTAAGGTGCATGTATCCCACACCTTAAGGAACTAATCCCTTGATGTGAGGAGCCTATCCCTTTGAAGGAGGATTCTATCCCTTTAAAGGTGGAATCCTAACCTCCTCATCTGCTCTATAAAAGGAGGCATTGGGTAGCCTCAAAAGTTAAGTTTTTTGGAGAATATTTTTGAGCTGAAGTGCTGTTGAGATTTAGATTTCCTTCTGCTGAGCTTTTGAGAGGAAAGATCACATACCTCTTTATGCTTTTGGAGGAAGAGTGCAAGACTTATCAGAGTAGAGGAGATTCCTGCTTCGGACCCCGGGAAGGCCTTTCGAACATCAAGGCTTAGGTTGTAAGGTTCTTCTGTATATTTTAAGATTAATACAATCAAGTTCTGTTTTTCTCAATAAATTGTCGTTCGATTGTTTAATTCAATAAGCTGTCGTTTGATCGTTTATTTCATAGATTCCTTGATCACTATGATAGGTATGTTTTATAATTATTTTTTATACAGGTGCTATTGATATTTTCTTGTTTGTGATTGCAGATCAACGAAAGATGATACTTTCTTGTGACAAAAGGGCCCTTGTTGCGACGAAGGATTATTGATGCAACGGAAACACTGCGACCGCAAATAAGCATTTGGATCTAAGGTAGGATCGACACCTTCATAACATTTATTTGTAAAATGAATATATCTAGAGAAAGACAAACTTAGTTGTTCATTTGTTGCTAGATTGTCTTCTGACACTAGGGAGATCGGTCTTGTCCGCAAGAACGATTTATCCGGCCAACAAATTGGCGACTCCACTGGGGAAAGGAACTTGTTTTTTGGTTCTCTTTTGTTTTGATTTGAGGAAAAGTTTTTCCTAGTTTTTGATTGATTGATATCTGCCTGGGTAGCTTAGTTTTTATCTGTTTTTGAAAATTTTGAAATCTTTTATGTTTTTCTTGAAGTTTTCAGGGGACCGCACTTTGTCTTCACACACAGTGCGGGCATCTCCGCACTTTCCTTAAGTAACCAGTGCGGGACCGCACCTGTTACTTCTGGGACCTGCGGACCTTGTTAAAAGTCTTGAAAAACTTAGATTTCTTCTTTTAGTTTAGTTTAGATTTAATTTAGGATTCTTAGCATCTACCCAGATCTGTATTTTTCTGTCAAAAATCTCTTGTTTCTAAGTTTCTTTCAACAAATTCTTCATCTCATCAATCTCCATTAAGTTAATTGGGTGTTTTGAGTCTCTTTTTTGAGAAATTCTTAATTTGATTTCCTTTGGTCATTAATTGAAGGTTTGTCTCAGTCTTTTCACAATTTTGCATCTTTTTGTGTATGAGTGTTAATCGCCTTTGAGTGTTTTTTGATCTTTGGAACTCTCACCCGATTTTCTTGACTTCCACTTGATTGGTTCTTAGATTACATTAGAATCATCTTGTGTTTGAGAATTCTTTTGCATAGATCACATTTGCATAATTAGAATTCTCATTTTCAGAATATGAATGAAAAATGTGCATAGATTACATTTGCATACTTTTCAAGTGAATTGTGCATAGATTACAATTGCATAGTTTACATTCTGAAAAATCAATTGTAGATTTAGATTTTTTATTTGATTTGAATTTAGATGTTTTTATGTTTGTTTTAAAAACACAAAAATAAAAAAATTGTTTTGGGATTGATTCGCATTAGTTTTTCTTGATGAAATTAGTGCATTAGAGAATTTGTTTTATTTTCTCTTAGTGATCAATCTTTGCATTGTTGGAAGTGGATGGAAACTCTCTCCTTACTTTAGGTAGGATTCATCGAATTGAAAAGATTACATTATCACATTCGATTGCATTCAGTTTTGGTTCGGGTCATAACACCATTGGTTTCATATCCATTTACCCTTTTGAGTAATAACAGCCTAAATAACACAGCGCTTAATTAAAATTCATCTAGTAATTTTTACATTTTTAGGGCTTTTTCCACCAATCTAGCTTAGGCTAGTGTCTTGGAATAGGTTTTAGTTAACTCTCCAAGACAGTAAAACAAACAAGTAGTCGATCTTGCGGTAGGAAAATTCCAATTGTTGCATGTATGCTCTGGGAAGCTCCTCCTAAAGGAGTCAAGCACGAGATCATATCTGAACCAGTGAGGTAATCAATCCTTCCTCATTGGGAACGATATCAGATATACACGTATTAAAAACGGTAAACCTCGGATAGACCATTGTCGAGGAGCCTGGGGTCACTTGTCGGTAAACCTTGGATTATGTCAAGGAGCCTTCAAGGGGATTGAGCTTTGTTACTCTGCCCTTGCGTGTGTTTCAGATCGTAGACTGTTCCCCCAGGTATATTTGTTTCTGTTGGTAACCTTAGTGGCCATAATCTATAGGGTTTTTTCCTAAGGTGACGGTGGAGGGAAGATCCCACTGTACCTGGAGCAGACGTCGACTAGACTCACTTGGACTCTCTGGGGGGTTCTCTTCACTCGAGATGGTTTTGTGAAGAAACTTGTGCCAGTCTGTTTCATTAAGCAGGTTGTCGGGGTAACTGTTCCAACCGCCCTTTCTATATTAAGTTCTACGATGTTGGATTTCATCACCAACTAGTGTTTTTAGTACGGGAAGTTACTGTTTGTGTGTGGTTTGACTCCTAGATTTGATAGCGCGTGTTGATTTGTTTTTTTTACTTTTAGAGACCATAGGTGTGAATTGTAAATTTTAATTGTTAGGTGTGAATTGTTAATTGTTAATTTTAGTTTTTAATTTGTTAATAAAATTCACTGAAGTTGAATATAATGGCAACTGTTCCGGAATTTACCAACCAAGGAACCCCTCTTAACGAGAATCCTACTACTTTTCCTTGCTTTGGAAATGTTGGTCCTCCTTATATGGCTACGTTGTCATTACCTGGATTTACAATAGGTTTACCGATATGGTTATTTTCAACTTCGTTGGCCCCAAATACTCCAATTGTTCCACCTCAACTGGATGCTTCACCTCAACAGAGTTCACCATCTCAACATCACCAACCTTCTGTTGACCCTTTACCTTCTTCGCCTAATATTTCTTCCTCCATTTCTTCCTCTTCGCTTGGTAAAAGCCTTGATGCTAGTAACCAGGTGGCTAAGAAGAAGAAGAAAGGGAAGAAGAAGAGCAAGAAGAAGCAAGGTAAGAAAGAAGTCAACCAACCAACCATGGCTGTAAGTGTTAGTTGTGTTGAGGAAACCTCCAACATGCATCGTAAACCCAAATACCCTTGCAGGTTTTGTAAGGGTGACCACTTCCTTATCAATTGTCCTGGTATTCCAAAAGTCTTGGAAGTATGGTCAGAAAAATCTCATCAACTTTCCATTGATCCATCAACCAGTGATAGTCAGGTTCCTGGGAAAAAGGGTAAAGATAGGTTTCCTTGTAAGTTATGCAAAGGGAGTCATCAAACTCACATTTGCCCTCATATGGATGAAGCCTCAAAATTGTTGGAAAACCTTACTATTCCACAGCAAGAATTTCCAACTGGCTACCGTAAACTTTCTCCCAACCTACCGTCAACTGACGGAGTGATTGATCTAATTTCAAGTACAGTCAATCCCACTCTTCCATTGGAGAGTGAAACTCATATCACTCAGGTTGATGATCCATTAGTTGATCAAGTGGTCGATTCGATTTCACATTCGGTCGATCCCATTCTCCCTGTAGAGAATGAACTTCATACCGCTCAGGTTCTTCTTGTTACATCAGATTCTTCTACGCCGGGGGGCATTTCACCTGTTTCTACAGAACCCCCTCCAAGTACCGAGGTCTTTTCCTTTGATTGGAATAGACTGACAGAACCTCGTCTTCCTTCCTCCATCCCTTTCCAAATCATTGTGAAGTTTGGTGGTAGGGACATACACCGCACACAGGTAGATGAAGGTGCTTCTGTTAGTATTTTATCCTCAACTGCTTGGAAAGCTTTGGGTTCTCCTCAGCTTGTGCCTATTACGCAGAATCTGAAAGCTTTTAACAAAACCATTAGTGAACCTTTAGGGATCCTTCCTAAGTTTTCTATTACTTTGGAAGGTAAAACTGTCTGTATTGATCTTATGGTAGTTCGAGGTCCCTTGGATTTCAATTTACTCCTTGGGCGAGACTATGTTTATGAAATGAAAGCTGTCGTATCGACACTCTTTCGCGTGATGTCTTTCCCTCACAATGGTAATATTGTGACTGTAGACCAGCTTTCGTTCCCTAGTCTTGTTTCGACTACCAATAATCCGACATCCCTGAATGTTCCTGATACGCAAGTGGTATCTACCCCGCCACGGGTTAATTATGTGGCAACTAGTCCCATGTTTTCAGTTACCGATGTAAGAGAGCCTCTCATTGTTTGCTCGTCTTCCTTTGACTTAGATCCAGTAATTGACATGGAAAACTCTATGGGATTATTTGAACATGATGTTCTTCTCCCTTTTGAGTCCCTAGACATGCATTCCTTCCAGAGAAATATTCTTCCTTCTGATGAAGATCTCTTGGAAGCCATGATCAAGGTGTGTCCATTGACATGTGTTTCTTCCTGTTGGAAACCATGATCAGTGAGTGTGAGGAGAGTTCCTTGTACTGTGTCAACCTCGTTAAAAAATGAATCAATGAGTGTGAGGAGAGTTCCTTGTACTGTGTCAACCTCGTTAAAAAATGAATCAGTGAGTGTGAGGATAGTTCCTTTTCCTGTGCCAACCTCATTAAAAAATGAAACAGGTGTCTGGATCATAGTTCTTTTCTTGTGTCAAGCTCATTTAAAAAATGAAACATGTAAGTGAGGATAGTTCTTGTTACTGTGTCAACCTCGTTAAAAAATGAAACATGTAGGTGAGGAAAGTTCCTTGTACTGTGTTAACCTCGTTAAAAAATGAATCAGTGAGTTTGAGGACAGTTCTTTTACTGTGTCAACCTCGTTAAAAAATGAATCAGTCGGCAGAGGATAGTTCCTTGTACTGTGTCAACCTCGTTAAAAAATGAATCAGTGAGTCTGAGGACGGTTCTTTTCCTGTGTCAACCTCGTTAAAAAATGAATCAGTTGGTCAGAGGATTGTTCCTGTTACTGAGTCAACCTCATTAAAAAATGAATCAGGTATGAGGACAGTTCTTTCTTGTGTCAACCTCATTAAAAAATGAATCAGTAGGTAGATTGTAGAGTAGATTAATAGATTAGATATAAGTAGTTTATGAGGACAGTTCTTTTCCTGTGTCAACCTCGTTAAAAAATGAATCAGTTGGTCTGAGGATAGTTCTTGTTCCTGAGTCAACCTCATTAAAAAATGAATTAGATATGAGGATAGTTCTTTTCCTGTGTCAACCTCATTAAAAAATGAATCATTTGGTCAGAGGATAGTTCCTATTACTGAGTCAACCTCATTAAAAAATGAATTAGGTTTGAGGACAGTTCTTTTCCTGTGTCAACCTCGTTAAAAAATGAATCAGTTGGTCAGAGGATAGTTCCTGTTACTGAGTCAACCTCATTAAAAAATGAATTAGGTCTGAGGACAGTTCTTTTCCTGTGTCAACCTCATTAAAAAATGAATCAGTAGGTTATGTAGATAGATTAGAAATAAGTAGTTAGCTGAGGATAGTTCCTTTTACTGTGTCAACCTCGTTAAAAAATGAAACATGTTGCCATGAGCATAGTTCTTTTCCTGTGTCAAGCTCATTAAAAAATGAAACAAATCCTCCCTTAATTGAGTCGAGTCTTTGAATAGACCTCGTAAATGTTAAGTCATAGATTTAGGTTAGTTTTTAGGTCGGGTCTTTCATATGATCTCGTAAATGAACCTTCATTCCATCCAGCTAATTACTAGCAGTGTACTTAGTTGAATGAAATGAAGCTGGGGGGGCATGCGCTCTAGCAGTTACGCTTAGGGGGCATCAAGCACAGTTTTCTCTTTGTTTCAAGCTTGTGTAAAAATGAAACTACTCTGAAGCATAGTTTTTCTTTGTTTCAAGCTTGTGTAAAAATGAAACTACTCTGAAGCATAGTTTTTCTCTGTTTCAAGCTTTTGTAAAAATGAAACCTATCTTGAGTCAATTTCGGTTATTTTCAAGACTCGTTAAACTCATGAAAATCCCGAGATCATTTTGCTATTTTTCATTCTCGTAAAACATATAAAAATGCCGAGTTCTTTCCGTCTTTTCCTGCTCGTAAATTAAATTGAAAGTCGGCCATATGAGTACATTTTTATCCCTTTTTCGAACTCGTTAAAACTTACGAAAAAGTGAAAACCATGAGTACATTTTTATCCCTTTTTCGAACTCGTTAAAACTTACAGAAAAAGCGAAACCTTAGAGTCCTATTTTAAGCCCTTTTCAAACTCTCTAAACATGAAAAGATTGCCGAGCACTTGATTATTCGAACTCGTTAAAGTAAATGAATGATCGTCCCTTCAGTATAAGTTTACCCCTTTTACGGACTGAAATGGACTATTTACGAAAAAGGTATACGTTGACTAAATACGGTCAATAGAGTTCTCTCCCGCATTATTTTATCCCTTTTCGGGCTCGAGAGACTAAATTTACGAAAAAGTACACCCATGGAGTTTTCTTAAGTTTTTCTTCTGACTCCCTAAAATTGAAAAACACCGAGTTTCTCCTATACTGGACTCGTTAAAATTTAACAGTAAAGGACCTGTTCAATTTTAAACAGAAACGAACCACTCCTTCTTAGGGTTCGAATCTTAAACTAAGTTGGACTCATCCGAAGGATGAGCTTATAATCAAGAAAATGTTATCCTCCTCAAGCTTGTCAAAAATAAAGAGGTACTTGCCAGAAATGGTGGGGGAAAAGAGAGAAAAACGAACCTGTTTGTTACATTTTGATTATTCGGAAAACCGTTAACCACTATTGAACACGACACTTTTTTGTTCACCTGGGTTGGGAAATCCTTTGCCTAACAGTTAATCAAACCATATTGAAAGTCTTCAGCCGGTTTCTGGGTATTAGCTTTGGGTCAATTGTCACCAAGCCATCTGCAGTGTCGTTATGTGTTCAAGAGGACAGTTCAAATAAACCATTCATCTACAAAATATCTGTCATCCATTTTGACCATCCCTGAGTCAGTCCTTGTCGATATATTTTCAAAACTTGATCTATGATTTCGTGTTGTGGGCTTGCCTACGACGGATCACTTTCTATCGACGACAACACATTATCTAGGAAGTTGATCCAGAAATCGTCAGTACCTTGAAATCTGCATGCCTCAATGGCAGGTTTCTCGCCTTCGACGACAGGTTGCATCATTGACCTTCGATTGAATGATTCCATGAGATGTTCGACTTCAGCTCATTCATTCACATTTCATGGATTGTACTGAGTACTTTGAGAGCCATTGACATTACTGGTGGTTACTCTCACACTTGTTAACAGTTTACATTATTGACTGGTAATCAATTGGTTTCTACCATGTTCGACTTCAACACATTTATTCACATGGATAGAATCGTACTACTTCGAGATGCGGAAATCAAGACCCTGGATCTAGTTTCCACCATCCAGGCTGCGAGGAATTTTGTCATCTATACAGTAGACTATTTATAAACAGATGGCTGCGTCCATACTGTGTCTACATATGTCTATACTGTGATGTATTCAAAATCATTCCTGTATCAGAACAATTTAGAGTTAGTTTTAGTTAGTTTTGATCTGAGTATGGGAATGCCTACCTCAGCAATGATATGATTACATATATATATATTTTGCATTGAATGTTTTGACAGGTTCCGACTGGGGTGTCCACAGGATGATCCTTGAAATGATAAAGTACTTCACTCTTCATATATGACAGACTTCATCTTCATCTATTTCAGACTTCGCACTTTAGGGGGCAATTTGTTACACTGAAAATTGTCACCTTGACATTTTGCTGACTGTATGAGCTCAGTAACACTCATACATGCCTCCTCTCCAAGTCTTACAACCTTTGTTCCTCATTCCAAGCCTCAGAACTGGAAGAAAAACCCTAAAAATCTCTGAAACTCAGGGTACGCAGGTAACATGAGACCTTCTTGCGTTTTTAGCTAGGGTACGCAGGTAATGTGAAGAGAAACTGCGTTCTAGAACGCATTTTTCCAGTGTAATGCCTGCGGTACCCTTGTAAAGTCAAAAAAGCGCGAAAGAAAACTGAAAAAGTTGAATTTTGGTCAATTCTAGAAGGTTTTCGATGAGATTTTTTGGGGATGAGTACGCTTTAGTAAGGTGCATGTATCCCACACCTTAAGGAACTAATCCCTTGATGTGAGGAGCCTATCCCTTTGAAGGAGGATTCTATCCCTTTGAAGGTGGAATCCTAACCTCCTCATCTGCTCTATAAAAGGAGGCATTGGGTAGCCTAAAAGGGTTAACACAAGTTCAAGAAGTTAAGTTTTTGGAGAAGATTTTTGAGTTGAAGTGCTGTTTGAGATTTAGACTTCTTTCTGCTGAGCTTTTGAGAGGAAAGATCACATACCTCTTTGTGCTTTTGGAGGAAGAGTGTAAGACTTATCAAAGTAGAGGAGATTCCTGCTTCGGACCCCGGGAAGGCCTTTCGAACATCAAGGCTAAGGTTGTAAGGTTCTTCTGTATATTTTAAGATTAATACAATCAAGTTCTGTTTTTCTCAATAAATTGTCGTTCGATTGTTTATTTCAATAAGCCGTCGTTTGATCGTTTATTTCATAGATTCCTTGATCACTATGATAGGTATGTTTTATGATTATTTGTTATACAGGTGCTATTGATATTTTCTTGTTTGTGATTGCAGATCAACGAAAGATGATACTTTCTTGCGACAAAAGAGCTCTTGTTGCGACGAAGGATTATTGATTCGACGGAAGCACTACGACCGCAAATAAGCATTTGGATCTAAGGTAGGATCGACACCTTCATAGCATTTATTTGTAAAACGAATATATCTAGAGAAAGACAAACTTAGTTGTTCATTTGTTGCTAGATTGTCTTCTGACACTAGGGAGATCGGTCTTGTCCGCAAGAACGATTAATCCGTACAACACAGATTCCATGGCTTGGGCCTCTATATTAGCTCAAATGTGTAAAAAATGTTGTTTACATTCACCTACTACTCCTGAAACCTGCTTCGATGTGTTCAGAACATCCAAATCTTTCAGGATAAACTCATCATGAGCTAAAATTGGTTGAAATTTGCTCCAGTTATGCTTCCTTTAATTTTCCTTATAATTCTCCTCCAAAACTGGAGAGAACTCCAGGTAACGCAGCTAAATTTGGAAATCCGACGAAACTGGCCGACTCCACCAAACCTGCCGTTATTTTAACACTATATGTAACCACACATTGACTCATTGATGCATATGTAATTATAAAAATGAGATATACCGAACAATGCAAATGACATTTCCAACCAACCTAAAGCATTGTCAACTCATGATCTAGATCTTTTGGGGGGGAAGATCTGAGTAATTTCCGGACCTGGAAGAAAAAGAAGAAAACCCGCACAACAAACCAACCCAGAAAATAATTCAGAAAACTAATTTTTATTAAATCGAAATGATGATTGCAACTACATTGTGTTGGAAAATTCATCCTCTTACAAAGTGAGATTTGTTATTTATAGCCTTTTTTTGGTTACATTACCATGGGTAAATACCATGGATGAGTTATTTAGGGACTTTAGTTACATTACCATGGGTAAACACCATGGGTAAATTTCCATTCAGATCATTCCTCCCCTATTAGGAATCAATGGTCCCCATTGCATGGAGGGAATCCTTTGTTGAAGATGAGTTTTGGATGACCAAGTTTTGTTGAACATAAGGGTTTTGAGTGGTGGACCCAAAACCAAGGGTTTTTGGATGACCCATAATCATGATGCATGAAGATCCAATGATAGAGATACCCTATAATGCTTGTTAGTCAACTGTGATATTGACAAAATGTGGCCAAGAAAATGGATTTTGAGTACAAGGGTTTTGTGTGGTTGACCCATAGCCCTACTAAACAAATATTCAAGGATAGAGATACTCTGTAATGTTGGCCAAATGTGATGTGGGCAGTGCGTGGCCGAGAAAGTAGACTTCATTGGCAAAGGGTTTTGTGTGGTTTACTCAAAACCATGATGAACGAGGGCTCAAGGATAAATATTCACTATACTGAACCTTGAGATCACTGGTTGATCTATTTGGTAGAGATATGGTGGCTTGTATTTGTATATTATCATAGGACCCATAGTAATAAATCTATCAAAAAATCCACATGATTTTATCATGCTTAAGCAGAACACCTTTTCTTGGTAAGTGAAGTTGGGTCTACTCCTTGTTCTGATGCTCTTAGCATGAGATCAAAATATAAATGTTCTATTGGTACAAAATTTAGGGAAAAATAATTAAGAGGAAAGACAAGCATCAGATGTATAACGTAGGTCACATGAACAATTTCATTCCACACAAAATTTTAAGGAAATATCAAGTTGGTGCCAAAATCAATTAGGACAACATCCATAGTCCACTATGAAAAGCTTAAAGTATAATATGCAATATCGAGTAACAATCTTGGCACTTGGATGGTGCCATTGGAAAACTTTACAATCACGATACCAACCATGATCACAATAAATGTAATAACAAGTGCAATTTATAACACAAGTGAATTTCAAAAAATCCACTCTCCTAAAAGATACCAATGAATCCACAATAAGTATTATGGTGAAAACTACAACCCGAAGACATTCATTCCACCAATTAAATCCAAACCATTCATCAATTATACCAACATTTGGGATAAGACCTCACAAAGTTTGGGATGGAAAATAAAGTGAGATTCTAAGAGAGAGGTAATAGTACCACCCTAGCAGAGACGTACACAAATAGGAAAGATCCATCTAACATCTAGTGGAGTAGTCCACAAAGATGTGATGGTCATTACAACACATTCTTAATATGGTAAGCACTAAAATAACCAAAATAGTTCAACATGAATCATAAACATTCACAAAACATACTTACAAATATTCATAATCCATGCATGAAGAATGTGTTGGCCATCATGCTTCATATATTAATTAAAATTCACAATACACATGTATACAATGAAAACCACTAGCTTGAATAGTGGAGTTTTGTTGCCACTACTTGCTCTTGAAAAGAACTAACTTGTCTCTCTAATTCCTTATGGGAGAATCCAAGGTGAAAATTCCTTTTCTTGTACAATGAGGGTATATATATAACCAATGGGGTGATCCTTCACCTCCCTTTTGACTCTTTGACTACCCTCATGACCGTTTGACTTCCCTATGACTTTTCAACTTTTACATGACTCTTTACATTATGTACATGGTGTTTGGACTTCTACTTTACAATTTCGAATAAGAATTTATAATAATCCAAAAAATGATGTGGCATATGATGACTCATGACTTGACATTGATGACATGGAAATTTCAAGCCATTCTTTGTTGCTTATTTCTTTGTGTATTCTCGAATATATCCCTTCTTCACCATTGCATGGCTCAAACATGAGGAGTCTTCAGTAATATTAGGTCTTGGGTTGTGTTCGCAAACAAATGTCCCTATGATTCCTCCCGATTGATCAACTCATATTTTCAGCTACAAGAGTCTCTTCTAGATTCATTTCATGGCACGATAGATTATCTTCACCTTCAATTCACTCAGGAAAAGATGGCATCAGTCCGAAAAAATCCTAGTATAAGATGTTGAATGATGATCCACTGGCTGAGCTAGAACTGGATGAAAGACTAAGAGAGAGGCTCAGTGACTATGTAATTTTGCAGCTGAAGCAGTCAAGGGTTAGGAATTATCCTTGAAACGGTGCAATGCACAGCTTAGGCTGGATTGGTCTTGAAGATTGCACAGTTGAGGGATTTAAGGACCCACGATAAGGGCTTGAGCACTGAAGTTTCCCGCTGCACAGTGCTGGAAGGACTGGGAGGCTATTTGATTATGTAATTGCACAATTCAAGAGATAAAGGGTTGGGCTTGAGGGCTGAGGTTGTGAAATGCACAATTTAGGCTTGACTAGAGGAAGTGGTTACACATTTTTGGAGCTCAGGGGCTGGGCTTCAACACTAGGATTGTGTAGTGTGCAGTTCTGGAAGGAAGAAACTATAAATTGCAAAATTCCAAGGGACAATGCTGTTGCTTGAGGGCTGATACTGCACAATGCGCAGTTCGGGGTGGATGAGAGGGGATGAGTGGTCCGATCAGGGATTTTTTTCCAATTTTGACTAAGTGTTGTATCAGTGCCATGAATTTGAATAAAAAAAGACTCTAGGTATGATCTAACACTTACATTACTTGACAACAAAAAAAAGGAACACTCATAGCACATGAATAGCACATGCCCCTCAATGATAAAATTTTGCGACAGTTTGCACCAAGTGCGACACCAAAGATACACTTTGTGACGACCATGATGATACTTGTGTGACAATGCTTAAAACTTTATAAATGAGTGTGAAACATGTTTAAAAATTGTAAGAAAAAATCATTTACGCAAAGATTACCCTTTGAAAACACCAAAACTGGCTTTTGTACATTTGATCTGAATTTGAATGTTAGTTTTGTTGTGCTAATTTCATATTCATATTTATATTTAAAATTTTTATCTTTGCTTCATGTGTATAGACTTCTTGAAGTGTTTATGAGTGTTAAACACGTAAATTTATGGATATTATGTTAAATTCATGAACTTAAAAACATTAAAACATAATGTTGAACAACAATAACAAAATATACAACAAACCATCACAATTGATCCATTAACATAGTGTTTTGATGAAGGAATTCACCCCTCCTGGACTACACGTCCTTGGTCCAGATTCCATGGCTTGGGCCTCTATATTAGCTCAAATGTGTAAAAAATGTTGTTTACATTCACCTACTACTCCTGAAACCTGCTTCGATGTGTTCAGAACATCCAAATCTTCTAGGATAGACTCATCATGAGCCAAAATTGGTCGAAATTTGCTCCAGTTATGCTTCCTTTAATTTTTCCCTAGAATTATCCTCCAAAACTAGAGAGAAATCCTAGTAACGCAGCTAAATTTGGAAATCCGCCGAAATTGGCTGACTCCACCAAACTCGCCGCTATTTTAACACTGGATTAATTAGCAGTTAAGAATAAAATTAATGCGGATAAGCTTGTGTAAACTGCACATAAGCGCGTTTTTCAATAAACATGACTTAGTCCTTAACTCTGAGATTAGCATCACTTAATCCTGTAGTTAACCATTAATCCGTCGCTAAACAATCTCCTGCTCCGCCTATGGTCTGGTGAAATGTTTTATGGGGAGGAGGCTGGCCCCCTCCAAAATCCTGTCAGTCATACCATGCAACATCAAATATAAGTCGAACCCATAGTCTTACAAGGACTACGTTGATGGCTTGGTGGTAATCTAGGCGGTTAGTGCAGGGGAGGTCGTGGGGTTGAGCCCTAACCTCCGCCCATCCATTCATAAAAATTTTGTAGCTAAAAGAAAAGGAAAAAGCAAATAATGGCCACATATAGTAAACAAAAGAAGATTAAAATGCAAAATATGGTCGGGACAGGAAAATTAGCATGTTCGCAAAATACTAGAAAAAATCATACCCCCAAATGTATTGATTTCAACTCCAAGGCAAATAAATTTAAAATAAAAAACATATCAACCACTATCTAAAAAAAAAAAAATTGTCCATTTAATATTTATAAAATTGGATGAACGCTTGCATTAGGATTATATTTGTATCATCATTTCTTTTGAAGTATTAAATATTAAATAATTCTCATGTGATTCCTATGATTGTCCCTAATTCACATAAAAAATACATTAGGGAAACATATAAAATTAAAGGTCAAAATATTCATAAATAAAAGTTATATGATTCATTCCATCTAAATAAATTGAATGTTATACATGGTTTTTAAAATACATTGTTATTGGTTCTAAACAAATCATACAAAATCCAATATATCCCTATATGTAGTGCATATTTTTCGCCCCAACAATTGAGCATCTAATCAATACATATCCACCACAATAAAAATATAATTTATTTTCTATGAATTGCATGTGTTGATATGGAAAGAACATGTGAATAACAATACAACATAAATTTCATTGAAAAGATGATGCACTGTAGGGATCTAATGCATTATGCTTGCACATAGAAGGTGCATCCAATGAACATGAAGGGACAAAGTAACAAATATCAGCTACTCCATACTCTCTCTAATTTTTTTATATGATTGTATGTTTCATGTACACTACATGTAACCACACATTGACTCATTGATGCATTCACTACAAGAAAAAATCACATTGGTGAGGGTCATGCTTGTGACGGACCTTTAAGGTCCGTCACCAATGTCACATATGGTGACGGTCCTTAAAAAACCGTCACTGTAAGTGTATATAGTGATGGTCCTTTATGGTCCGTCACCAAAGAAATATTCAATGACACTTTTGGTGAGGGTCGTTAAAGGCCCATCACTAATTCTCTCTTTGGTGACACTTCTAGTGACAAACTTTTAATGACCCTCACCAATGCTCTTTTTGTTACTTTTAGTGACGGTCAAAAAATGTTCGTCATCATTGATCATTAAAAACCGTCACTGTAAGTGTATATAGTGATGTTCCTTTATGGTCCGTCACCAAAGACATTTTCAATGACACTTTTGGTGAGGGTCGTTAAAGGCCCATCACTAATTCTCTCTTTGGTGACACTTCTAGTGACGAAATTTTAATGACCCTCACCAATACTCTTTTTGTTACTTTTGGTGATGGTCAAAAAATATTCATCATTGATCATTCCAATGAGTTTTTGATAACGCTATGTGTCTGTTAATATAGTTTTTGTCAAAAAGTAACAATTTAATACCATTATTTTGGAGTATTTTTTATAATATGTCCAAGGCCATAGTGGTTAGGTTCAGTCAATTTTTTAAGAAGTAATTAGTGTGTATCATTTCCCTCAAGTAATGACTATTCGAATAGAGATTTCCTATGAGTCAACCCATGCTTCATATCTATTAATTTTATTATCTAGCAAATTCCCTTTAGATAAAGTTCCACTATTGTGTTTAGGAAATATATTATTTAATACCTAAACAAGCTCTAAAAAATCTATTAATGAGAAATACCTAACAATCCTCAATAATATAGGTATACCTTAAATTAATGCTTTGGCACACACTAACATTTCTTAGCACCCCACATGTCTTGGAACATCTTTGTACCTAGAACATCTTGTGATGACACTGACACCCAAGCACATGGTGGCATGCGCTAGCACAACATGGAGCTCTCCTAGCATCTATTATCATGTTGCATATAATACTTAGCATGCCCTAGAATACCTTGGTCGAATGCATTGACATACATTAGCACTTGGCACACAATGCCAGTTGGCATGTATTAGTGTGCCTAGCATGCCCCTTTTCAAAAAGATAAAGTACTGACTTATTAACCCTCTTATTGGTTCTTCCTTTTGTTGCCTTGATGTTGAGATTGCAACAAGATGATGAGCTTAGTGGAAAGAAGTCGCCTTCACTAAGTGGGCCCGCAGGCTATTTTTGGCGCAAAGCCTATTTTTAGACTATGTCTATTTTTAGACATATGGATCATGTTCTATGAGTTGCAGGATGCTATTTGTGGATGGTTGGTCAAGTCGGAAAAAATAGATGGACTTCTATTTTTAGACATATTAGGCGGAATCTATTTTTAGATTGCCAGTCTAAAAATAGATATGTCGAATATTATTAGCTCTTAATAATATTTAGACTCTAAACATTATCTTATTCTCTTGGAGCACTTCAGTTAAGTGCAAAGATGTGGCACAGGAGCTGACAGAAGGAATTATGCTATTCCTGATGGTTATGTGGAGCTACTGCATGGATACTTCAGTTAGAACTCATGTGACAGAGTTTGGTGGAGTTGATTGAGGAAGTTAGTGGAGTTGTATTCAGTTTAACTAATCTAAACATAGTTGAGCTATTTGTATTCAGTTTAACTAATTGATACAATTAGTGAGAGTGGTGTGAATTAATTATTAATTAATTCACTAATTATAACCTCATAAATCAACTAAAGAATGCATCAGTTAACTTCAGTGCATGGACAGTTTCAGTGGAGACCAGTGCAGAAATAGGTGAAAGAGCAGGTTAACTATCAGTTGTGACTATACAGTTGCTATTTGCAACACACAGATAGGTGGAGAATCCCATGAGGATTGCGCAGTACAAGCCAGGTGGTTTATCTATTTAATGAAGCCATCCCATAGCATTGATTACGCAATAGAGGCTGGCTATCAAGTGGCAAAAGATTGGAGCATGTGTTTTGCTAGATCTAGCTTGATAGTGTGTAGCAATTGAGGGGGTGCATGAGAGCTTGTGAGGAGATTTTGTACTATGATTGTTACATGATCTCCATGACATATAATATATAGATAGTTGGGGTTTTCAGCTTTAAGCTTTCCCATTAAATACTGTATTCATATGTGTGATTGTTTGTGGTTTTAATGTATGCATGCAATTGATTTTATTTCCGCATGTGATGATCAATGGTAGAAGAGATTCTGTATTATGCATGAAGCTAAAATAGTGTGTGATCAAGAGAATCTCGGTGAATAATATATCAGTTATTCAAATTTCTACATGGTATCAGAGCGATATTGATCATTGGAGCAATTGCAAAACATTGAAGCGGTTGAGTTTTGTGCTGGTGGAATTCGAATTTGCAGCAGTGTTTTCTTGGTGTCGAAGTTGAGATGTCTTTCAATGGATTTCGATTGGAGTATGCCCTTGAGGGCAGGTCGAATTATATTTCATGGAAGGACAGGATGGAGGCAGTGATGGATGACAATGGGTTGAAGGAGTTCATAGATGCAGAAATTCCAAAACCTACTTCTAGTGATGCTGTCATACTTGACGCATGGCAAAAGAAGACAACAAAGTGTCAAAGGATTCTGTTGGAAGGTGTGAAGGATCACATAGTGTCCAGCCTTCATGTTAAATCCTCTCCATTCTTGATGTGGAAAGCTTTGACAGATTTATTCCAAAGCAAGAGCGATCAGAGGAAGTTGGCGCTCAAGGATAAACTCATAAACATAAAAATGGAGAAAGGCGACAGTATGCCCAAGTACCTCATGAAGTTCATCCAATGCAGGGATGAGCTGGGAAGTGTGGGGGTGACTGTTGATGATGAGGACTTGGTGAGCTTGGCTCTCCTTAGTTTCCACCAGTAACCATTCCTATCAGACTTTGTCCTATCGTTATAAATTTCCAGATGGGAGCGACTTTGGTCGGATCTTGTGCAAGAGGAGATAAGGCGAAGTACCAGGGACGGATCTTCATCAAAGAAATCTGATGAAGAGAATTGCGCTTTGGCTTCCAAAGAAAATAAGGGGAAGAGAAAGAAAGCTTCTCATTCTGGTGCGAAAGGCAAGAAGCAGGACATTTCCAAGGTGAAGTGCTTTCAATGTCACCAACACGGACATTACGCCACTAGTTGTCCACATAAGAAGAAAAATAAGCAGGCTGCTGGATCTGCAGCTGGAGAGGCCCTAGCTTCACATTTTGAGCTAGATTTTTCACTGATCGCATGCTTGGTCTCAACTATGATGGGATCAGTGTGGTTTCTTGACAGTGGTGCGTCTTTTCACATGAAAAGAGATCGAGATTTGTTTACTGATCTGGATGAGAAAGATCTTGGAGTACACATCGAGATGGGCGATGATGGTAGATATAGTGCGACCAGTATCGGTACCATTTCCTTTGAGAGGGAGTCTGGTAAACCCTTCGTATTGAAGGAAGTGATGCATGTTTCAGGATTGAAGAATAATATGATCTCGGTGGCCACGTTAGAAGACAAGGGATATGATGTTTTCTTTAGCGAGGGAAAGGCTTTCCTATTCAGTAAGGCAACTGGTGAGACCCGGAGGATAAGGGTTCAAGTTAAGAACCTTTATCAGTTGTAGTTAGATGGCTGCGCAGCAATGGCAGGCAAGGCAGAAGGAGTGGTGAGCCAGGATGATGGCGAGCTGTGGCACTGGAGATTGGGCCACCTTCACCATGGAGCTTTGAAGATACTGCAGCAGATTTCTAATCATTTCCTAAGGGTAATCTTGGCAAGAAGCTAGGACGTTGCAGATGTACTGTTGGGAAATTCTTGAAAGCCTTGATGAGAATATACCACGCCACATTGGAATTTTTACAGAATTCACACATACGTGTGTGGACCTTTCTCAGCAGCTTCGACATCAAAGCACAGGTATTATGTGATATTTTTTGATGATTTTTCTCGTAAGTGTTGGATATTCTTCATGCAGAAGAATAGCGAGACATACTCAAAGTTCTGTGAGTTCAAGGCACTGGTTGAGAAAAAATTGGGGAAGCAGGTGAAGGCTCTAAGGAGCAACAATGGTGGTGAATTCATCTCTGGCGAATTCAAGGACTTTTGCAGCGCAGAAGGAATTTGAAGAGAGCTCATAGCACCTCATAACCCAGAGAAGAATGGGGTTGCTGAGCGGAAGAACAGAACGATCGTGGGTGTTGCACAGGCGATTTTGCATGATCAGGGCCTACCCATACACTTGTGGGCTGAGGCATGCAATGCTATAGTATATGTGTAGAACTGTTGTCCTCACAGGATACTTGGCATGAGTACACCCGAGGAGGCGTTTTCTGGTAAGGAGCCTGATATTTCCCATTTGAGGATTTTTGGTTCACCAGTTTACATTCATGTGACGTAGGATGCCAGGAAGAAGTTGGAGCCGACTGCAGAGGTTGGGATATTTGTGGGGTACAATGATACGCCCCACAACTATCGTGTGTATTTTCCAGACAGTCACAAGACTGTTGTGCGACGGGATATAAAATTTCATGAGTAGAAAGCCATGAAGTGTTCGCTTGAGAGGGAGCCACACTTGCATGCAGATGAGGAGCTAGTAGTTCCTAAGGATGAGCTTTAGTATGTCGATCAGCCACAAGAGGAATTTCATGGAGTGGAAGAGACCACTCAGGCAACGCCAACCATCAGAGGGCGGAAGCGCACTACAGAAGCTGAGTGGCTGGCTCAAGATGCAGAGAAGGTTGTAGGAGCACCTACATCATAGCGCAAACAGAGACAGTCACCTGACCAGTATACTGGATACATGGCTCTTATGAGCAACTGTATCGTGACAGAGCCGTCCTCTTTTGAGGAAGCTGTGGAGGACCCCGCATGGGTAGATGCCATGGTGGAAGAGTATGATTCGATTGTCAGAAACAGTGCATGGGAGATTGTCCTGAGGTCGAAGGGGAAATCAGTGGTGGGTTTGAGATGGATCTACAAAGTGAAGCAGGCAGCTGACGAGAGTGTGGAGAAGTACAAGGCAAGATTTATTGCTCGAGGCTTTTCACAGATTGAGGGGATCGATTATGAGGAGACCTTTGCACCTGTCGCAAGGTATTCTTCCATACGAATGATTCTTGCTCTCTCAACGTAGATGGGGTGGCACATTCATCAGATGGATGTGAAGACTGTGTTCCTCAACAGAGTCATTGAGGAGGAGGTGTACATAGGCCTGGCTAGCCTTGATCCTGCCGAGTCAAGTGTGCTCAAGAGAGCGCCGTATGGGTTGAAACAAGCACTCGTGCTTGGTACACACGCATAGACAAGCTATTCCACCGGACTTGGATTCTCCAAGAGTGAGGCGGATCCTAACCTGTACCAGATTGTGGTGGAGGGGAAGTTGCTAATCATTGTATTGTATGTAGATGATTTGATTTTGACGGGTGATGAGCTGTTGATACTTTCATGCAAGGAGGATCTTGCTAGAGAGTTTGAGATGAAGGACTGGGGCCTCCTTCATTATTTCCTGGGATTGGAGATTTGGCAGCGCAGTGGTGGACTGTTTGTTTCTTAGGGTAAGTATGCCCGGGAGATACTGGAGAGGTTCAACATGCATGGCTGCAAGCCTGTTGATACTCCTCTTCCCGGTGGTTGGAGGAAGGAGGATGCTACTTCAGTGGAGGTAGTGGATGCCACTGTCTATCGATAGTTGGTGGGGTCGCTTATGTATCTGGTCAATACACGACCCGATATATGCTATGTCAAGTTAACTGCCTTTCACAAGCTATGGTTAAGCCAACCAAGCTCTTTGGAAGGTGGGAAGAAGCAAAATAGACATCTCATGTGCATTCTTAGGATATGGATTATGGTATTGCATTGATGCGTATTGGGCGTGGAGCCCATCCACGGAAGACACATCCGAGGGAGTCTTCGCAGACGGTCACAGCTTGGTACAAAGGAAGCAGAGATCCGTGGCACTCAATTCAGCAGAGGCCGAGTATATGGCAGCAATTTTGGCTGCATGCGAGGCTATATGGATGAGGAAGATCCTAGTCGGGTTGTTCGGTTCATACTTAGAGCCTATTATGATTTATTGTGATAATAAGAGTTGCATCAAACTCTCGGTTAATCCAGTATTTCATGATATATCTAAACACATTGACATCTGGTATCATCATATCATAGATTGTGTGTAGCAGAAGGTCATGTTACTTTCATACATTCCCACGGAGGATCAGGATGCTGATATCTTGACGAAGGCACTCACCAGGAGAAAATTCGAATACCACAGGGGCAGGATAGAGGTTGCCAGAGGCAGGATAGGGGTGGCAGATAATCCTTATCTTGCTGAGAGGGAGTTTTGAGATTGCAACAAGATGATGAGCTTAGTGGAAAGAGGTCGCCTTCACTAAGTGGGCTCGCAGGATATTTTTGGCGCAAAGTCTATTTTTAGACTATGTCTATTTTTAGACATATGGATCATGTTCTATAAGTTGCAGGATGGTATTTGTGGATGGTTGGTCAAGTCGGAAAAAAATAGATGGACTTCTATTTTTAGACATATTGGGCGGAATCTATTTTTAGATTGCCAGTCTAAAAAGAGATATGTCGAATATTATTAGCTCTTAATAATATTTGGACTCTAAACATTATCTTATTCTCTTGGAGCAATTTAGTTAAGTGCACATATGTGGCACAGGATCTGACAGAAGGAATTACGTTATTCCTAAGGGTTATGTGGAGCTATTTCATGAAGACTTCAGTTAGAACTCATGTGACAGAGTTTGGTGGAGTTGATTGAGGAAGTTAGTGGAGTTGTATTCAGTTTAACTAATCTAAACATAATTGAGCTATTTGTATCTAGTTTAACTAATTGATACAATTAGTTAGAGTGGTGTGAATTAATTATTAATTAATTCACTAATTATAAACTCATTAATCAACTAAATAATGCATCAGTTAACTTTAGTGCATGGACAGTTTCAGTGGAGACCAGTACAGAAATAGGTGAAAGAGCAAGTTAACTATCAGTTGTGACTATACAGTTTCTATTTGCAACACACGGATAGGTGGAGAAGCCCATGAGGATTGTGCAGTACAAGCCAAGTGGTTTATGTTATTTAATGAGCCATCCCATAGCATTGAAAACACAATAGAGGCTGGCTATCAAGTGGCAAAAGATTGGAGCATGTGTTTTGCTAGATATAGCTTGATAGTGTGTAGCAATTGAGGGTGTGCATGAGAGCTTGTGAGGAGATTTTGTACTATGATTGTTACATGATCTCCATGACATATAATATACAGATAGTTAGGGTTTTCAGCTTTAAGCTTTCCCATTAAATATTGTGTTCATATGTGTGATTGTTTGTGGTTTTAATGTATGCATGCAATTGATTTTATTTCCGCATGTAATGATCAATGGTAGAAGAGATTTTGTATTATGCATGAAGCTAAAATAGTGTGTGATCAGGAGAATCTTTGTGAATAATATATCAGTTATTCAAATTTCTACACTTGAAACATATTGACATACCCTGGCACCCTGCGCCACATCCTTAGCACCTAGCATGTATTGGCATATCTTGGCATTATTAATTGGCACATGATATAATTAGCACACCCTGGAACTCCCAAGCACACTTTGGGAATTCTTGACAAGCCTTGATATTCCCTAGAATGCCTTACCAATGCTTAGCATACCTTGTCACTCCCTCCTTGGCATGACAACTAACACTCATTAACACTAGTCTCTGGCAGTACACGTTCCTCATATTCATTAACTTCCATGAATTTTTACCTAGTTCTCCCTTGATTTTTTTTCCTAATACTCCTTAACACTCATCAACATGCATTATCACTATCTAGCACACCTTAGCACTCTTCAACATTCCCTTCCACTTCATAACATGCATAACATTAGTTCCTGACACATATTGGCGCTTGGCACGTGTTGGCGCTTGGAAAGTCTTAGCATGTATGGAATACGTTAAGATGCATTGGTATGATTTGGCATGGTTTAATATTAAATTTATTTGTTATGATCAATTTTTGGAAAGTAGATGAGAAGCAACAGAGGAATACTTGGCACTTAGAATGCACTAAGACTTTGCACTTGGCACCTATTTCCACCTAGTGTTGGTGTGCCTAGCATGCCCCTCTTGGAAAAGGTAAATTGATGACTTATTAACCCTCTTATGTGTTAATTTACTTGTAGTTTAAATTTTTTCTCCATTTTGTTGTCTTGACAGTCCCTGACACGCATTGACACACCCTTGCACATCTTGGCATGCCTTATCACTTGGCACATCTTAGCATGTTTGAAATGTATTCCCACTATCTGGCACATCAAGGGGGTGAAGAGAGATGTAGTCCTAAAGTAGGTCGAGTACGAGGGCTGAGTAAGGGTTGTTAAAGGGAGGTCATGATCATCCTCCAAGAGTAAGATCATCATGTGAGTGTTCCGAAGAATGTTGCATACCTTAATGGTCGGTTTGCACTAGGAAGTAGGATGGCATATTTTTGCTTCTCTTCTGGTAGATCGCGCTTGAGGGAGGTTTCTCATGAGAATCTGGGCATGTGATTTCAATGGTGTCTTTGTGTGAAGGCCACATCAAATTCTGAAATGTTGATATTTTCAACAAGAAACAGTGAGATTGGAAACCAGAAAGGACAAAAGAAAAATGCACCCACACTAGTAAGGAATTTTGATGCACCAGAAGTGAGGAATGTGGGGCGTCTAAATTATTTTTCCCTTAAATAAATTGGACAATAAATTGTAATTCCATCTCATAACAACTTGTGTCAGTTAATTAAGTCATGATGACCGAGTTAGCTCAAGAAATTCAAGTTGAGGGTCTAAGATGAGGCATCTAGAGGGATTCTAATATTTTTGGGGTCCAATTGAAGTTGATGCATTAGTGGGGTGCAAGTGTAATTACCTAAACTAAATGAGTTAAAATCAGTTTAACTAGTTATAACTGAGTGATGAGCTAGTGAGAGGTCCAGTGAATTAAATTAGATTTAATTCACAATGAGTGATTAATCAGATAATTGATAATTCGCTATTAATAGTTGCATGCATGTCAGTTTCGAGGAATACCCAACTGAGACAAAGGTTAAAGGGAACATAACTATCAGTTGTATTCAGAGAAAATTTCCTATGTGCAATTATAAAGTCATTGGGATGCCATGATGGATTGCGTAATCAAAGAAGAACCCTGACTCTTGTTTTGGTGAAGGACAACAAAATTGGTAGAAGGGCAGGTGTATAGGGCCTAAGGATGTGCATACTTTGAAGGACTAAAGTAACAGTCAAGTGGGCCAACCAACTAGCCCTAGTTCACTATATTGTAGAGGATTGATTCAGTGAGAAGAAGGGCAACCTCCATAGCCCTGGACTTCTCATCTTGGAGTTGTAGTATGTTCACAAATGGAATTGTGAACAACTTGTTACGAGTCAAACTATTAGTGGACCTAAAAGGGGTTCCTAAGAGGGCAACTGCTAGGACAAGGGAAACAATGGAGGCTTAGCCCATTGTCACCACAGCTAAGGCTCCTTGCTCTTCACGGACTTTCACTGATGGGTGGAGTCCCGGTAGTTTAGGAAGTCACTTGTAGAGTATAGGTCAATGAATAGGCGGGAAGTGACCCTCGAAACCCTTTCCCTAAGATAAAATAAAGAGTGCGACTTGCTTTCCTTTTAAGCAAGGGAATTTATCTTCTAGGGAGAGAGGAGGGGGATTGAATGGTTGAGGGAGAAGAATAAGACTTATGAAGGAGGTTCTCAATCCCTAAAATCCTTTGGGAACTTGCATTCCCAAATGGTCCTTGATGAAAGGCCTTTGACACAAAATGGGACCACACGGGGCCAAGTGGACCCAACCTAGGTTTGAGGATGGAATTTAGCAACCAATTATGTTCCTACCTTGGACTTGAGATGAAGGACAAGAAAATTATGTTCCTACCAATGGCACTTGATATGAAGGACAAGAAAAAACAATTCGGAGAAATTCATAACTTCTGAATCTTTTGAAAACCCTAAGAAAGTCATAATACATTGCATGCCTTTCTCTGATCTCTAGGATGAAAGGGAAACCAAACTCAAAGCTAGACAACGTACATACATTGAAGATGGACTCAATTTTAGAAACTATCATTTAAAAAGAGGTTATCTCTACCCCAAAATGACAGTCCCTCCTCCAATACCTTGCCACAACTTCCATAGTTGTCAAATTTTACAATAATAGAACCTCTAAGTACAAGCTTACCATATACTTAGAACTTAGGTTGGAATTTATTTGATTCTTGAACTCTTTAGATGATGACTGAAGATCATTAAATATATAGATTGAAGCATTTGCTTGTAGTTATTGATGATCTTGTTAACCATCCATAGGAATAATTCCCTCAGACATGTACTTGATTTTGTCCACAACGAAAGAATCCTACTATGTTTTTGGTATATTCGACAAGACTATATCTTTAACGTAATGAAGATTTAATTATTAATGTTTGAAAATCCTTTAAGAGATGGAGACAATCAAATTCACATAGGAGGAGGTATTCCCTTTCTGTAGCGAACCTCCATGGAGAGAAAGCAATAAATGCAAGATTAACCTATTGTTTATGTGATAATTAGGGAATGTATATCCATTCTCTCAAAGATTAGTCTTAGATAAAGAGAAAGAATCTCCTATTTATTCTAAATAACCCTTAATGCTATTTATAGAATACTTTCTCACCATCACAATCACAATAGTCATTTTTTTAAGAAAAAAATTACAACAAAACTTTAAATATGCAAATAAATAACCTCCATACATGAAGGTGAAAGCATATTTAAAACAAGTTTAAAGTAAATTAGAACATAATATAGAAAAATTAACAAAAAATTTGATAAAACATTAATTTAAATAATTTTCTTTGACATAAATATATTATTAAAAACTACAAATTAACATTAATAAATAAATAATTTATATAAAACCCCACTTTAATAATGAATAATTACTTAATTTAAAATTAAATTATACAAAATATTAATGTATATTGATTCAATGTGACTTAAAGAAATGACATAAGCCATTATAATTATCCCACTTAGTCACTTAGTTTCATTCCTTTGCCCTCTTGTTCCATTTATTTTTCCAAATTAAAAATTAAATCATTTGACTCAAATACGAAAATACAAATATATGGCGCCTCATTTTGCCGCTATTGCATTATCCCTCTTCCTGCCCTGAAACGAGCTCACGCGCTGAAACGAGCGCTTTTGTACAATACTGGTATGCAATTGCTCTGGAATAAATCCCCGAGACCCCAGTTCTCTTCATGAACGCTTTCCAACAGATCATTTGCGTTTCTTCATCGTCAAAACGAGTTCAGAAAAGGTATTTTTCTGCAAGAGAATGCTTAAATTGCAAAATCCCATAATTTTTTTTGTGGCTGTCACGAATCCTGTATGCTCTGTCTTGGAGAAAATTCATTAAACAAGCCAGTATATTCTACTCTGAACTAAATTTGTCGAAATAGGTCTTGCTCAAAACACTGTTATTTCAGTTTCAATTATTCTAAGCTTTCAATGGAAAATTTTAACCCTATTTTGGCTTATAGACAATATCTCATAAGCTAAGGCTCTCTATAAATGGACTAGAGGAGGTTGTGCTCAAAAATTTGTTTAAAAAAACGACATAGTTTGCGAATAAATTCATTGAGTTAAAGGATGGGGATTCTGATACATTTCGAGTAATTTGATTGAATGATTTCTCTTTCTGTTCTGCACATTTCAAATTTTTGGGAGAATGGACATTCATTATTCTGGTATTTGACGGTATTCTATTAAAATTACACAGAGGATGATAGAAAGTTAGGGCTTTTAGAGGTTGGGCGTACAGAATGCCAAAATCTTTACAGGCTTTTGTGAGATTTTTAAGACTGTCAAATAGGATAGAACATTAGGGCTTTCACTAAGCCAAGAAGGCTAATGTCACATTCTTTACAGATCTACTTAAGAGTTACGAGACTGAACAATTTTAATGTTCAGGTGGTTCATAGATATCTTCAAGTGGTTTCTATTTGTATGGAACAAACAGTTTCTGTTTGTATGCAACCAAGAATTTGATACATCAACTGAAATATTATGCTTTAACAGGTTTTCCTTTTCAGATCATCTTTGTGTAATAGAATACAATCTTTAATGCTCTTTAGTGTATGGATAAGTCAAAACTAATGGATCAAGAAGCAGTGACTATAGAAAAAGTTAGTAATGGAGGGAAACGTTATCCTTCACAAGATAACAACATAGAGGTACCTTTTTGTTGTTTTGGCCAGAATAGGCCATCCAAGTAGGCCTTAGAAGTTACAGAGAGAAGCTCTTTGTTTTCTTTTACAACAGCTGAAGTGGAAAATTGTTGCCACATTCTGGGGTCACCTCTGTCCATTATAGAAGGAGGTCTTGTAACCTTCTCCGAGTTGCCAGTTTCTCTCTAAGAAATTTTGTATGGCAAACCAATGTTCTATTGAAGGTTTAATCATACAAAGGATGCGTAAAATGAAACTCCTTTAGTGAGTCCAAGAAAAAGATCTGGCGAAGTATTGGTGCAAAAGGATACCTGTAGAAGAGCCGACAAAGTTCTAAAATTAGAGCCAACTTCACCAATTAAAAACTGCAAACAACTTGGAATCCTATCTTCAGGACGAGATTGTTTGAAGCACCCCTAAAATTCAAGTATGTTGTTACTGTGCTACCTTTCTATAGACTGGAATTATTTCTTTAATTTAGTCCTGGTTCAAGCATTTGAAAGATAGACTTGATTTTTCATCCAATTGATTATGAGACTTTGTACTCAAGGTCACGAGAAAAAAAATCCAATACTTTTCAGCTAGTCAAGCATAAGTTCTTGAAAGTTAAATAATAACTGTCTCTATCTAGTTTCCCACTGTGTAGCGGGCATATCACTGATTTTAGCAAGCCTTAGCATTTTCCTCTCTAACTGCATAAGGAAGAAAATTTATGAACTCTTCCCTGACACACATGAAAGTCAGATGCAGTTTCGGCAATGGTATTCGCAAATTATAAGAAATTATTGTACAAGAACCTTCTTACAGTCCTTGCTTCTCAATTCCAAGCAGATGCTACAATGAGAATTTTGTCCAACCATCCTTAGACTTTTAGCTATTGCAGTATGATTTATGGAGCAAAGATTTAACAGTGTCTTTATTGTTTATTTGCTCTTTCCAACCTGGATTGTTTATCTGCTCTTAATAGTTCATTTCCTTGAGAGCACAAGGCTGCCTTTTAAGTGCCCATTTTCCCTTTATTACACAAATATCCAAAAAAACCTTGTTACCTTGCATCTATTCTTTGATTCCTTCCTTCTTCCATTGATATTCTAGATGATAATATGGAGGTTAATCATAAAAACAAGACAAGGTACACTGCTCATATTCCAGACATGATTTCTTCATTTCTACATGTGCCAGAACCCAGTTGAATTTTCCTTCCTCTTATCATCTTGATTCTTGCTTAGCTTAGTCCAACTTCTTACTTTGGAAGTTTACAAAAAAGTTATAAAATCCATAACATCTTGTGTACCTGAGCGGTGCATTTCCAAAATCAATAGGTGAAGTCCAATTTCCTAGCGTCCAAATTCCTTCAATTCATTATTGATACAAAACAAGAAATAATAGCTAGCTGCTAACATTCTCACTTAAAGCTTAACAAGATTCTCGGGAATTACATATATCCTTTAGTGTTTCTAGTCATCAGAATTTAAGGAGCCAGTTTAGAAAATCTCACACATACAGGGAAATCAACAAGAACATTCTTCAAGAGATTAAAGCCAGAATCTCAAAAATTACATCTCTATCATTCCTACTAATAAAAATACGAGTCGATTAGGCTTGTACTAGTGCAATAAGAACATCTACCATGCTAGTGACTAATGTTTTATTCTTATTTGGCACAAAAGTGACCAGGTTTATCCCCATTGCTAGCTTCCAACATGAGTGGTTCCCTCTGGTGATTTCTCTCCGTCAACATTTAGCCAACATAAGGCTTGGTCTAGTGGTAAGTTGGACCAAGTTCGATGCTGGAGACCAAACTTATATTCCCTATAGGCATAGAAGTTTACTAGGACTATCTTGATTGGCTAGCCTGCAACGTCAGTGGCACCCTTAAGAGGGCTTCTGGCCATCAACATGAGCTGCAAGAAAAAATGATCTACCAATAAGGGGGAATGCATATGATGACTTGGGTTCAAACCCTGACAAGTGCACTCCATTGTGTTACTAAGGGCCCATGATGAGGCCAAGAGGAAAATACAAAATTCAAGTCCAAATGGATTTTATATGGGCATAGAAACCCCTCAAATGCGGCAACTTAGCCAATGTTCCATTGTGTTTGACAATGCTCTTCCCCATGTTATAGTGGGGAAGTGTTTCCCCTGCTTTTGACCAAAAATAAAATAACAACCTAGAGAAGATATTAAAGCCAGACCATCCTTAAAAATCACATCTCTATCATTCTTACTAATAAAAATATGAGTTGATTAGGCTTGTTCTGGTGTAATTTAAGAACACATACCATGCTAGGGACTAATTTTTTATTCCTATTTGGCACAAAAGTGACCACGTTTATCTCCATTGACTAGTTTCTAACATCAGTGGCTCCCTCTGGTGATTTCTCACCATCAATATTTATCCTACATAGGGCTTGGTCTAGTGGTAAGTTGGACCAATTTCGATGCTGGAGACCAAGCTTCTATTCCCTATAGACATAGAAGTTGACTAGGACTATCTTGATTGGCTAGCCTGCAACATTAGTGCCACCTGTTGTGACCGTGTAATTTATAATATTGGTAAGAATAAACGACAGAGGACAACATCAAACCGCTTTGGAGTCCAGGACCTATCCTTCCTAGACTCAGAGAGGGCTCTCTCTATTTTTATGATTTAGCTTGATGGTTATAAAGGCTGATATTAGGCTAGTTATAGAAATTATGAGGGTTGTTTGTTTTGATTGATTATGTTGTTGGACAGATAGAGCTATGAAACTTAATCCATTGAGCTATGGAATCATAAAAGGCTGAATTGTGTATCAAATTTTCAAGGGCATTCACAGGGCAAGCTAACTATTCAGACTGGATCTTACTGGCAGTGTGAATATGAGATGGAAGAAAACAATGAGTTCAGCAATAGCTAAAGAGCAGTTAAGAATTCTCTAACTATACTTCAGAAGAAAACATTAAGATAGTAAACACAGACAAAACTAAGGTGCTCTCTTAGCAAATCTTAATCTAAATTTTCTGTTTCACAATAAGACAAATTGATGCTCAGCATGAAATACAGAGAAAAACATTAACACAGAAGAAATATCACCATTAACATAGCTCAAGAATCCTGTGAACGGTCTCTTATTATTGATGCCCTAGCAAAAACTATAGTGCTCCAATACAATGATCTTTACAACGCAGAGTCTAACAAGGTCCAACCCTTGATAATGAAAATACAAACAATATTTAACTGCAACTATGTTGGTTGCCCTAATCTACTTAGGCAATCTTCATTAACTACAATTTAATTAGAATTTGGCAACTGTGGCCATGCAAGGCCTTGAACAAAAAATATCTTTGGCAAAATCGACTGTAACATTAACTTTGGCAGCTCTTCGTAAATAAAAAAAGGTATGCTGAAAGTGGCCGAGGTGGTCACAAAGAGGCAACTTTGGGTGGCTTTGACATCTGGCTCTGCCATTCATGCCTCCTTTCCTGAATCATTAGTTCTAATGCGGTGCTGGCTACCATGTGTACCCTCGAATATCTCTGTCTAATATTTGCCATCGGTCACCAATTTTTGCATCTACATCGTCAATTTCTTTTCCTAGCTTTTGAAGCATAGCATCGATCCTATTTATCATAGAAGATGAAACATTGCTTCCTACAGAAACTTTAGTCGCATGACACTTTGCATCCTTTGATAGCTAGACACAAAGAATCCTTCACCCTTGTTAGGAAAGGTTGAATTGGTGGCTTCACATTGCTGTTTACACTCAGTCACACTGTCTGAAGGAAGAGATTGTGTTGTCTTCTGTGGTATCTCAAATATACCCTTTACAAAACAACCAATTCCTCCTGCTATCATAATTTCCTCCATGTGGCCCTCAATTATATCATGTAACACCTGTGTTGGAGTTCGCTTGGCCTTTTTTCCACGGTATGACATTTGTTGCTGCCTGTAATCTCATACTTCAGCTAATGATTCTTCTCTTGTTTTCTCCCTCTTTGTCCCCTGATAGGAAGAACGTTTCCATATAAGGCCATCCTGCTCAAGTATGGGTTTATAATCGGAACGCCTTTTCCGCTCCTCTGTAGCCTTCCTCACGGAATTTTCATGCTCAGCTAATAGCTGAAAGCATTTCATAATCGCAGGAAGCTTTGCCTCTTGGACAAGGCAATTAAGACCTCTGCATGACAAATGATGAACTCAACAACATCCAAACCGAATCAATAGCAAAACACTGGCCATACGCATTCTCCATATTTTCCACTACAATGTATTCTCCTTGTGAAAGCTTAAACTTCTGAAAGTGCATCATATCCCATTTCAGGCATAGACTCAAAACAGACATCAATATTCAGAACAGGTGGACCAACAGTCTCGATCGTTGAAATAAGATTTGGAAGAAAAAGAAAACTTCCTGCAAAAGTTTCTGTCAAACCATAGTCCTGTACAACATGGAAACATGTCACTACTCGTAGAAACTCTTCCACATGTCTTGCAAGTGGAGCTGCTCTTGATGACATTACACGGACATGTTCTCCCAGACCTTGTTTAATCTTTCTGAAGACAACTTGATCAAAAAGTGGAGATGCTTTTTCATGTTTCAACCCTTTGTGCATATTATTAAGCTTGTATTTGTATGCAAATTCAAACACCTTTCTATTTAGAAACCCTCCAACGATGATCTTCTGGTTTAAACCTGAATATATGCTATCAAAAAAACATGTGGGCCACCACATAAGACAGTTGGTTTTAGTTCTGCTTTATCCTCCACCAAAAGCTTCACATCCCCACGCCAGAATCCTATTGAAGCACTTTTTGATATGAAAAATTCCTCTGTCACCCGATAAAATATATGTGCTAGAGGAAGAAACGAGAAATAAACATCCTTCTCTGCGAGCTCTTCATTCTGACATTTAAGAAAATAATAAATTTCGGTCACCATAGAAACAATGTTTTCATTTGTGATCAATATGCCTTTAGGTTCACCAGTTGTGCCATTAGTGTACATTATCGTGCAGATATCGCTCTTTTTGGGTAATGATTGTTCAAACCTCCTTTCCTTACCTAGCAACAAAAATTCGTTCCAAGTATAGAATTTGAGCGTTTGTTTTACGAAAACCCGAAACCGGATTTCGGAGGGCCCAGCAGATGGTAAGACCTATTGTGATTGGGGGGGGGGGTGTGAACATATCCTTTGCTTTCCACGTGGTTAATGGCTGAGTTTGAAAAGTACCCATTTCGAACCCCCCCTCCTCCACTAAAATTCGAAACACTGAGGGGGTTCGAAATCAACTTGAACTGTCAATCTAAACCAACGGTTATCCTTCATAAGTCAAACATGCGTGAGGTTTAGCATAATATCGGCAGAAGCTCCACTGCCATAGTGTTATAGTTTTTAGCTCTTAAATCTCCTTCTACCAGACCATCCTCTGTCGGAACACCAATATGCATAGCCTTACTTGCATCAGGTTCATCTTGGGATTATCTTCCTCCACTTCAAGAGATCTCTGCTCATTTGTAATAATAGATTTTGAATTGACAAAACATTCATCCATTTCATTTTTTATATTGCTTTTAGACACACTTGTCGTTGTTGATATAGTGTGGGGAAAAGACTTGTTTTCATATTTATAACATGGAACCACCAGCTCAATCATTTGAGAATCTTCACTGCCTCTATGTATATGCTCAATAGAATATTTACTGAGGCTTACTATTTCATTGTTTTTTTTTCGCTGATTCAATGTTTTGCAATGTCATATCTCTGAAACATGGGTAGTCATCGGCTTTCACTCTCGTTATCTCCCTGATTTCTCTGTTACTAATTGATAGCTCTCCACCAGCTTTATTTGACGAGCAATAATGTCAGCACATCTTGGAAGAAGTTCAACTGGCTGCCCTCCTGGGATCACAATATACTCAATAGCAAGTTTGGCCTCTTCTAAAGCATCAATCTCTTCTCGGGAAGATCTTTTCTTGGCTGCTCCCTCTGATATCTCAATATCATTCTTAAGCTTTTTGAATGAATTAAAATAACTTGCACCAAGAGTCTCCAAACCAAGAATAGTACGCATGACCCTTACCATCTCCGCCATTATGTTTGTCTTCATCAAAAATATGGGTAGACGCTAATATTTATCCACTCCTCGAATCCATGAATTCTCCTTGAGCTTAGAATGTAAAGCAAGAATTGCATCAGTTGCTCCAATGTCATTTGTGAATTTAACTGCTTTCTCTAGGCCCATTACTTCACTACTTGCTCCAGATCAGCCCCCATGATCTTTTATAAGTATATAAAATAAGTGGTGAATCATCATCCTTCCGAAATTGCTCATAACTACCTTTCAACCCAAAAATATCATCATCACCACTCTCATTACCAGCCTCAAAAACACCATCGGACTCTAAACATGTCAAAGTGCTCCTAAAATGGCTTCCAATGCCTGGTTCTGTTGTGGCAGGACTTCCATCTGTCACTACCTTCATAACCATCTGGTGGACCTCAAATGATGGAGATTTTCCTATTCACAACATATAATGGAAATTTTATATGAAGTTTGAACAGGCCAAGATAGATACTTGATTAATTATTTTTGTTTTTGAATTGACATTGCATACAGTATCATCCAGCATATTTATCCCCTGGGATGGATATGAAAAACTTTATAGAGCACTTGCTAATATGGCATCCACAGTTGCTTCTAAGCTGTGATGAATATGACATTCGGTCCTTGATGTCATCTCTACAGCATAAGTAAATGAGGATGGTCCTTTTCTCTCAAGTATAGCTTTCTGAACTCCCCTTCTCTTTGCCTCATCATCTCCAAGGGCAACACTTTGCACACTCTCTACAAGCATCTCTAAAGAAGGATTCTTTATGAGATTTTCAATAGTCATTCCATGCGCAGTTCCAACCAATTGGATTCCACGCTGAGAAATAGTACTCGCTACCATTGCTTCAGGCTCTATTCCAATTTCATCAATAATAACTGTTTGAGGCATATGATTTTCAACTGCTTCAATCATGACTTTATGTTGCATATCAACATTTGGTACTTGCATTCTCCGTGACCAACCAATGCATGCATGAGGGATGTCTCCATCACCATCTATTTCATTTGATGTATCAACTACCACAGTTCCATATTAGGCTGATTGGATGGGAGAGACATTGATGTTTCTGAAACATCAAACATATTTCCCAATTTCATATCTACTCCCTCACTTATTGCTTCAACACTACCAACTGCAATTTCTTCTACTGTCAAGACACTCTTCTTCTTCATTATCTGAATTTGAATCAAATTCAGCATCAGAGGAAGATGATTTTGCCTCTGATTGAACTTCAAACCCCTCATCGTCAAATGAGTTAAACCTATCAGTTCCATCTTTGTGTTTCCCACTATCATCTGTGCCATCCACAGCCTGAGAAATGCCCTCAAGATCGGGTTCAGTTGCAACATCATTTGTGTCTACAGTGGGTTTTGATTTTTTGAGAAATATATTGTATTTTAACATTGATTTTTCTTCTTTTCACAAAGGCTTTCCTCAACTGTTTGCATAGAAATTCCACCTCCCTTTGTCCTGTGACAAATGCCAGTATACCACCAGGTGGTAACTTCTTATGAATAGCTAAGACCTTTTTGTAAGCCTTCCCCAAGTAATCTACCAGCTCTGTCTTTTCTGAGAGATGAATGGTTATGGGAAGTTGCCTTGTAGCCACTTCTACTACAGATGGACTCAAAATAGGAGCTACAAAATTTGCGCCCAAAGGAGCACATTCAAAAGCCTTAGAAGTGGCACTAGTTTGTGTATCTAGCTTTGTTAACAAGTGGCTAAGGGATTCATTGTTGTGAGTGTCGATAAGATTCAAGATACTGAGGCAGCATACAACATAAGTAGCAGGTCCAGGTGGTGGGGCACTAGTTGGTGAAGCCAATTCAAATTTGTTCCATTTCTGCTAATGAATTTGAAAATATGCAGGACAAAGTGTAAATTTGAAATTTATCCCGTGCCAACACCACCCTTAATAAGGCTTTTGGCTATCAAAAATATTTGCAAGAAAAAATGGTCTACCAATAAGAGGGAGTTCATACGATGACTTGGGTTCAAACCCTGACAAGCACACTCCATTGTGTTACTATGGGCCCATGATGAGGCCAACAGGAAATACAAAATTCTAGTCCAAATGGATTTTATATGGGCATATAAAACCCTCAAATGCAACAGCTTAGCCAATGGTCCATTGTTTTTGACAGTGCTCTTCCCCATGTTATAGTGGGGAAGTGTTTCCCCTGATTTTGACCAAAAACAAAATAACAACATAGAGTGTTGTAATATGTGCACCTCAATGCAATTGATTAATATCGAAGGCAGGTCTTTTTTCCATCTTGGTAACTCCCTCATTATCGCAAAAAGAATTATGCTTATCCTAATGAACTTGCATATCTGCAAGTATTTTCCCAATCCAAATTTCTTGACATGCCCATTTTGTTGCTACTCTATCTTGAGTTTCCTACATTAAACCTTGGAAGTTAGGGGAGAGATAGATCTAGTGATATAACCTTTTCCAAGGAATTTGATACCTTTTGCAGGGAAACAAGGATCAAGAGGATGCTAAGAATGTGCTTGTAGAGTAACAAATCCATCATTGAGATAGCTAAAACCATGATCCAAGACATGGATTTACCCATGTGTCTTTAAGCCAAAGCTTGCAACACATTGTCTATATCTTGAACCAATGTCCTCACAGGATCTTGAAGGACAAAACACCAAATAAATCTTTTGTTATTGAGAAGCCACAAGTATTACATTTTTGTTTCCTTTTTTTTGTCCAATTTATATTCATATTCATGATGAGAAAAGCACTAATATTGAACCCTTGAACATAAAGGCGGTCTTTGTTGGATAGAGTAATACATCCAGGGCCTACATGATCTAAATTAAAGTGAAACTTAAGAAATTGGTGAGCAAGGATATGAAGTTTGATGAAGATGAATGGTCCTCAAAACCATAAAAACATCCTATAGTGATTAATGCATGCGAAAATTTTGTTCCAGATTCTGTTCTAAAACTGAAAAAGAAATCAATGTCAGATCAGCAAGATTCTAGTCAAGGAACAGAGACCTAATTACTTACTAGTGTAGCCAGGAAGTTAAGATGGCTTACTCAAACATTGTAGGGTGTACAGGAACAAGTGGGAGCATCTAAGTCCACGTTTCAGACGAGTCGTCAACCTAAGAAATTTCCTACTTATGTTGCACTAATGTCTTCTATTCTTCAGACATTGCCCTCCCTTTTTTACTTCAATTTCATCTTTGAGAAAGGATGTTTCCTTGGTAAATTTTTGTCATTGTATGTCAAGGGGATTTGCTGAGCCGAGGAGATAAATGTGGCACTTGATGAGCAGTGGCTCACAATTGAGGGTAAACTAGCTTTCAACTGAAAACACGTAAGTGTGTTCTTCCAAATGATCATTGAGAAATGTCTTTCAAAGTTGCTGAAAAAAACTCTGGGCACAAATTTGGACTAAAATTGACATCGTTGTTGTGCCCTTGGGATTGATTTCTTTTACATGTAGTTTATAAGTTGCAGATATAAAGATACCATTTTGAGATCATGATGTGCAGATATCCTGAGCTCACATATTTTTTGTGAATGAAATAAGAGGTAGTGGTGGTACTAGTGTGAGAAAGAAAGACCATCCTCCTTTATGAATTATTCCTTATAGGTATAACTATTGTAATGAAGTGAGTTCTAGGTGGGAAGACTATCTTCAGTAAGCTACAATGGTCCATCAAAGTGTTTTTCGGTTAGTTCTACTTCCAGAATTGGCAAGAGATGGCTCAAAATTCTTGCAAGTGATCCACCAAATATATATCATGGAGAATTGTCAACTCAAAATGGCTACGATACAGACTAAGGGATGCATCAGGGATCTGATTTATGATTTCTGGTCGTTTACCTTGTTTTTGTAGCTGATTGGATTGTTGCCTTAAGGATTTCATGCTAGTAAACTTCCTAGTGGACCCATAAAAGAAATATGTTCATAATCATTTAAATTCCTTTCCTATAGGTTGTCATATCAAAGGACTTACCCATGGCATGATCAAAGAAACTGTAAAGAAAAAGAAAAGCAAACTTTTCTAAGCTTAATGACTTCTTTCCATTGCTAAGCTAACTAGGACAACCTTGAAATATTTTCAAGAAATTTCTATGATGATGCTAAATTGGTCTTGCAAGGCCTGTCAATGGAAAATTTTACAACTTGATTTCACAAATGGAAATTTAGGGTGACTAAAATATCTTCTATAAAGTGCAGAGGACCAGTCACCAGAATGCAAAGAATTGTTTTGCTACACTGTTTATCTAAATTGATGGATAGATTCTTAACCAGACTCCTCAAACATTGATGATGTCATAAAATGATTGAGGGGCTCTTCCAATTCAGCACCATACCCAGCATATTCATGATCATCTTGGATGATATTTAGGCCATTAATGAGATTGGAAAGAGGGCTCTCATATTGGAATCAAATTCAGCATATAAATAGATCTATCTAGGTTTGTACAATAATTCAACTCATCTCAAGGTGGTACAAAAGTCCCTTCAGGTCATCAAAAGCAATGTATTTCTAATTTATTTCGTCATTTGAGTGAATGTCAGTGCTTTGTGCCTTACTGATCTTAAATTCTTAACTGTCCGAGTAAAATCACTAACTTCTGCAATTTACCACAGTCAAACTGTATAAGTCACCTATCAGGAAAGAACAACTGCCTTCACACAATAACAGGTCTAAGAGGTTCAAGAAGCACACTGAGCTCTTTTCTAGCATTATTTTATAGGATTCAATGGCTTAGAACAAAGTATTCTGATTTACTACACCACTAAATTGGTAGAGGTGCTCTTGCAGCTGGAATTGCAAAGACAAAAGATTTAATGAAGTTCAGCAACATTTGACACCACTATGAATGTAACAAAACAAGATCAGTAAGTCTTGATGAAGACTTCAGATAGCATGAGCTTCATTCATTGTGTGAAGATAAGTATATTTATGATACCAAATCCCTTGAAATAAAATTGGGTATAGGGTGGTGGTCTCACTCTGAAGACAAAGGGTTCACAGCTGCAGCAAAAAAGACACTAGAAATATTTAGTTGTGTAAAGTTTAAAAAAGGCCTCTTGTCTTGCAGATTTTTAGGTGAATGCCTTAAAAGCGTTGACGACTGTGTGAGCCTTGTCAATATTCGACAAAAAGGTTGTAAGTTCATTCGTGCTTGAGAACTATCATACTTATCCAAAACAATTTATGTGCTTGTTATGTATCTAGACTCTACCTACTTTCCTTGTTTATGGTATAAAATTTTCGGTTCAGTCCGTTTTGGTGCTTATCCTTCTGTTTATAGGACCTCATATTGTGTCTTGTTGGATAGGGGATGCAGTTGGGATCAATAAACCTAAATGCAGCCTTGTCAGAAGAATCAATAGGTTTGTGTGTTGAAGATATTTTCAATTATCTATTATCAATGCAGGTGTTAGCCCCCCTTGGTGACCCAACAAATTACATGCTAAATTTTCTCTTTAAATAGGCCCAAATTTTGATAATTTTTGTGAGATGGATGTCCAGCTGTATAGTATCAATAACAAATAAGATGCAAACTTCGACACTTTATGCAAAGGAGATCAAAATAGTGATCAAAAGCCTAAGATCATTGACGTATATCAAGCCATTAGATATTATTCATTCTCAACATAAAAAGTACTAGGAAAATGGAGAATCAAAGATAGGAAGAATGTGGGAGATGTCCTTTCTGATGTCTCTCTTATGAGTTTGGGATTTTTTCCTTTTCTTTGCAGTTGTGTTGAAAAAAATAATGTTGCAAACATACCTTTAGCTGTAATTGATATGCTCTTAAAAGGTTTCCTTGCATCTAATACATGGGTTCTTGTTTTTCAAAAGAATTTTCCCGCAAAGTGTGTAATTAGTCAGCTTCGACATGATAGTTGGAGAGATTAAGCTCTTGCAATCCTGAATTTACGTTTATCTTTAGCATGTGTTAGAGGAGGTGCTGAGATATTGCAGTTTGCTGGGATTTTTCAAGCTTGTCAACATTTAGTCACTTCCTACGGGATGAACTTTCATCGGGCTTTAGAGATAGAGAGGGTCCATTCTCTGTATGGCATAAAGATAGACAGTGTGATGGGTTATGGGGTTTATGGCTAGCAGTTGTAACAACGAGGGTGAATTATATTGGGGAAAATGCTACTATTGTTTCAGTTCTAGACAATGCATTGCCATTTTATTTTTTATTTTTATTTTTTCCGAAAAAGATTATATCTTGTGTGCATTGTATGTTGCTGACCTTCCAACCGATGCACTTGGTAGGAAAATAACATAACATAAAGACCCTAGACTTATCTTGTTGCATTATGAGAAACAAAGCATGCCATTACTCTTATGTGCCATCTTGCAAAGAACCGAGTGACATGACTACATGTTATGCAATGTGTAGATTTAGAACTCAGGGAAACTAGTATACATCTATTAGCCTTTATTGTTGGAGAAGGTCTTATCTATACTCAAGATAATACTAGGGAAATTATGTTTTTGCAATGCCCTCCCATTCAAAAGGAAAATCTAGGTGCACATGAAAAACCTTAAACAACAAAAATGGATGGTTTGGTGTTTCAACAAGGGGATCTATGGCTAAAAGAAAATGGTGGATAGCATTGTAATAATTTGCACTTGATCTTGGAACAAACATTTTGTCATTATTCTTGGTAAAGGGTGAAGTTAAATCAGAAAATATCACTGCTTCCTTTACGAAATACTCAGATTTGGTTTCCTTACAAGTGTTCATAATAAATTTTCTAATTTTGAATTTTTTGTGAAGGCAAGCAAAAGCAACAATTGAAAGAGTAGAGGAAGCTGGCAATATCGATCTTGTTCATTTCGTAGAGCTTCCAGTGTCTAAATATAACACATACCCAGTAGGAATGAGTATTTAAATATGAAAGTCATTGGTTTGATGTATTGTTTCTTGGGTCCAGAGGTGTGGCCAAGTACAAGTGAGGTTTTCCTTTGGCATGGAAATTACATGCTTGAGACCTTGAAAAGATTCCAAATGATTGTTTGTAAATCCATGGTCACCCCAATGATGCCACTTCTAGGTTGCATGCTGACTTGAACTCAGATATGGTAGATCCTTTGATGTATAGACAATTTATTAGATACTTGATGTAACATCAAACTTGATGTATGTTTCATAGTGAACACCTTGATCTAGTTCATAGTTGATCTGAGGTATATTCATAGGGTAGTTGCAAAACATGTTCTTTGATATTTTTAGGGTACAAAACAGTATGGTTTGAAATATGCAAGAGATGGTGAGTTGATGTAGCATGGATTTACCGATTTTTATTGTGTAGGAGATGCAAGTGATAGGAAGAGTACTTTCTGGTGCTGCTTCAATTTGGGTTTAGAAACAATTTTCTGGTTGACTAGGAAGCAGCGTTTAGTGCGATTGAGTTTAGAAGAGACAGAGTACATTGCAATCAACACTACTAGTTGTAAAGCCATATATGGCTTCACAAGTTGATTGCAACACTAACATGTGAGATGTTGGAGCCCACTTGGGTCAATTGTGACAATTAAAATTGTGTCGAACTCTATGATAGTCCAATATTCCATGATTGCTCCAAGCACATTAAAATCAGGTACCATTTGTTGGGAACATGTTATAGAAGGGAGCAATTGATCTAGAGTACATTCAGATAGGTTGCAAATATCTTGACTAAGTCCTTGGCCAAGGGAATTTCAAGATATTCATGGGGAGACTTGGATGGGTGGAGAACAATTTCTTCAATAAGAGGTAGTATTAAAATATTGTACCTTGGATAGTCTTTTACAATCTGGTTGCACATGTGGTACTCCTTGGCACATGTATGAATGAGGTATGAGTGCTTTAGTTGTAGAATTTCGACAGGATAGTGAGGGGCACACTTCCTCTTTCCAAATTCAACAGTATGGCACTTTAATTGTGAGGGAGTGATCAATCTTATAGATTGGATTGTTGCTCTGTTCTTAACAATATATTCTCAGCAATTTGCATGTGTTTTCCATGTAAAATAGGGTGCATGCACTTTGCAAGTGTTAGTTTTAAATTCATTTAAGTAGTTTGCTAATTTTGACCTAGTCTGAAGTCTAGTTAAGAAGGGTGCATGCAATCTAGCGATAGGGTGTAGATCCCAAGGAGATTTTATCTCTTCCTTGGAGCACACTAATTAAAATCTGTCCATTATGTAGAGATAGGATGCAGACCCCAATGACCTTAAAACATGTACTTGCATATTTTTAAGTTTTGTATTGTCACCATTATTTGACATGGGTCTGTAGTATATGCTAGCAAGTTGTACTAGTCACTATTATCAGAATTCTAGGTTGGGTTTGGAATAATGGACAATGTCAAAATGGAAAATATGCAGTAAGAATGTCTACAGGTTTCAATCTCCACCTATTAGTATGAACGCATGCAGGTTCGAAACTTTACCTTTCTTATTCCATTACACTTCCCTAACATTGTGCTGGGATAAAAACTCGTACAAAGTTTTGTATCACGTTTAATTTGTTGAAAAATACAGAAGAAAACTGCAGTTTAGCTGCTGAATATCCATATCTAGATATGAATCTGACCTATCCATGCTAAAACTAGAATCATATGCCATTGGTGTTCACGTCTTCTCCTTTTCCCCATCTTAGTTTTCTTTAATTCTGCTATATGAAATTGATGGTAATACCAGGTAAGGATGGACTTTGTAATGCTTTTTCTTTTTTGGGAAAACATGTCTTATATTTTTAGAAATTATTCAAAAACAGTAGAGAAAAAAGTGGAGATCATAAAATCTTATCAAAATATAAGAGCATATAAAAATAAACAATGGGATCTAAACATTGGGCATCTTTGATCAGTAGTGTCTTTGGCCAAACGCTGATGGTATACCTTATCCCTCCACAGAACATAAGCATAGAATGAGCTATCCTCATGGTGAAAAACATAAATCTTCCATAGATTGAATAATGCCAAACTCTGTAAGGACTGCCATATCCCAAAGAGGGCAACACGAACTAGAGATTGACAATCTCCAAAAGATGTAGAACACCAATGAATCTTTCCTGGAAGCAGAACTGAACATTGATCATCTATATGTCTCCAACAGTGTTTGAAAAACTAACACTCACAAAACATAGGTAGGACACTGGTCATCAGAAAGGATGGTGGAGAGGGAGGCATTCCATAGGTTCCATGGGATGTGCCTTCCTTGTGGCCGAGTAGTGTGGTGTTTAGGGGTTCAGTGCCTTGGAAGGGCTTGTATCTACATCTTCTATGAAAGAACAATTGCAATTGAGTTATCAAGAGAAAGAACAGTTGCAATTGAATTAATAATAGTGAAATATGAACTTTTTTAGTTCTACTTATGTAGCTGCGCCAATATTGACAATCAACTGCTCTAGAGATTGAATTCTTTATGGAAGAAATCCAAGATATTTGTGGCAATTTTCAAGCTTATTATGTGAGTCGATGAATCTTCCTTACCCATTACTCTTATGTGCCATCTTGCAAAGAACCAAGTGACATCACTAAATGTTATGCAAGGTTCCTTACCCATTACTCTTATGTGCCATCTTGCAAAGAACCAAGTGACATGACTAAATGTTATGCAAGGTGTAGATTTAGAATTCAGGGAAACTAGTATACGTCTATTAGCCTTTATTGTTGGAGAAGGTCTTATCTATACTCAAGATAATACTAGGGAAAGTATGTTTTTGTGATGCCCTCCCAGTCAAAAGGAAAATATAGCTACACATGAAAAACCTTAAACAAAAAAAATGGATGGTTTGGTGTTTCAACTTTCAACAAGGTGATCTATGTTTTGAGAATTTGTAGGGCTGAAGACTAATTCAAGTTCTCTTCTTGATAATTACTTGTGAGTTTACTTGAGTTACTTATGTCTTCTCTTTCTTAGCTTATTTAGTCTTTCATGGGAGAGGTTTTTCCCTCACTCTGGGAGCCTAACTTTGTGTCTTTTGTATTTTGGTAATGGATGGTTTGGTGTTTCAACTTTCAACAAGGTGATCTATGTGTTGAGAATTTGTAGGGCCGGAGATTAATTCAAATTCTCTTCTTGATAATTACTTGTGAGTTTACTTGATTTACTTATGTCTTCTCTTTTTTAGCTTATTTAGTCTTTCATCAAGTCAATTACCAAAATACAAAAGACACAAAGTTAGGCTCCTAGAGTGAGGGCAAAACCTCTCCCTCTTGGAGAGGAAAACCCACGAGAAATTCTTCTTATAGATATTCAAATGACAAGTACCATGACTAAGACTTAGACCCTTGACCTAAAAATGCTTCCAAGACCTCACTACTGCTTCTTTCGCTGCTTCCAATGCTAATCCTTTATATTTTCATCGTCTTACACTGATCTGCTTCAACATTTAGAGAACTGGGTTTCTGCTTCTATTTTCCTTGGTTTAGTCAAGACACTGCTTCTTACTTCATATTCACTTGAAATATATATATATATTACTTTCTTTTGAATACTAAGAATAGGAAGGTAAATCTCCGATTTAGCTTCCTTTCTTTTACTTTCTCTCTATGTAGATATACACCACTTCAGACTTTAGATGATTAACTTGGAAATTCATATCATAGTATCCGCACACTTTTTCAATCCTGATCTGTATATCTGTGCATTGGATTCTAATTCTTTAAAGGGTGCTATCTCAATGGAAGAGCACCTGCTTTACAAGCAGGAGGTTGGTGGTTCGATTCCATCGTGCCCTGATATTCATATATAGGGAATGACGAAGATCAGTTTTTGGTGACGGATGCTCTTTTGACCATCACCAATGAGCTTATGGTGACATTTTTCGACCCTCACTAAAATATGAAATGGTGACGGTCAACGAACGCCACCATATATATGCATCAATAGTGACGACCATTAAAGGTCCGTCACCATAAATCGTTGTTGTTTATATGAAATGGTGAGGGTCACTGTTTGTCATTATAGTCATTATTCGTGACGGACTTTGATGTCACCAATGCGTTTATGGTGACGGTCAATGAACGTCGCCATATATATGAACCAATAGTGACGGCCATGAAAGGTCCATCACAAAAAATCGTTGCTGTTCATATGAAATGGTGACGGTCACTATCCGTCATTGTAATTAATATTCATGACGGACCTTGAATGTCACCACAACACATACTTTCGGCGACGCCACCTTTGGTGACGTTCAGTTTTTTGGTGACGGAGGCTATTGTCCGTCACCATTGCTCATATGAAATGGTGACGGCCACTATCCGTCACTATAAATCATTATTGGTGACGGACCTTGAATGTCACCACAACACCTATACTTTCGGCGACGCCACCTTTGGTGACGTTCAATTTTTTGGTGACGGAGGCTTTTGTCCGTCACCATTGCTCATATGAAATGGTGACGGTCACTATCCGTCACTATAAATTATTATTGGTGACGGACCTTGAATGTCACCACAACACCTATACTTTCGGCAACGCCACCTTTGGTGACATTCAGTTTTTGGTGACGAAGGCTCTTTTGACCCTCACCAATGAGCTTATGGTGACCATTTTCGCCCCTCACCAATGTGCTTTTTTCTTGTAGTGATTTGTAATTATGAAAATGAGATATACTGAACAATGCAAATGACATTTCCAACCAGCCTAAAGCATTGTCAACTCATGATCCAGATCTTAGGGGGGGCCATGATCTGAGTAATTTCTGCACCTAGAAGAAAAAGAAGAAAACCCACACAACAAGCCAACCCATAAAATAATTCAGAAAACTAATTTTTATTAAATCGAAATGATGATTGTAACTACATTGTGTTGGACAATTCATCCTCTTACAAAGTGAGGTTGGTTATTTATAGCCTTTTTTTGGTTACATTACCATGGGTAAATACCATGGATGGATAATACCATGGATGAGTTATTTAGTGACTTTAGTTACATTACCATGGGTAAACACCATGGGTAAATTTCCATTCAGATCATTCCTCCCCTATTAGGAATCAATGGTCCCCATTGCATGGAGGGAATCCTTTTTCGAAGATGAGTTTTGGATGACCAAGTTTTGTTGAAGATAAGGGTTTTGAGTGGTGGACCCATAACCAAGGGTTTTTGGATGACCCATAATCATGATGCATGAATATCCAATGATAGAGATACCCTGTAATGCTTGTGAGTCAATTGTGATATTAACGACATGTGGCCAAGAAAATGGATTTTGAGTACAAGGGTTTTGTGTGGTTGACCCATAGCCCTAATGAACAAAGAGTCGAGGATAGAGATACTCCGTAATGTTGGCCAAATGTGATGTGGGCAGTGTGTGGTCAAGCAAGTAGACTTCATTGGCAAAGGATTTTGTGTGGTTTACTGATAACCATGATGAACAAGGGCTCAAGGATAAAGATACCCTATAATGAACCTTGAGATCGCTGGTTGATCTATTTGGTAGAGATATGGTGGCTTGTCTTTGTATCTTATCATAGGACCCATAGCAATAAATCTATAAAAAAATCCACATGATTTTATCATGCTTAAGAAGAACACCTTTTCTTGGTAAGTGAAATTGGGTCTACTCCTTGTTCTAATGCTATTAGCATGAGATCAAAATATAAATGTTCTATTGGTACAACATTTAGGGAAAAATAATTAAGAGTAAAGACAAGCATCAAATGTATAATGTAGGTGACACGAACAATTTCATTCCACTCAAAAATTTAAGGAAATACCGAATTGGTGCCAAAATCGGCCAGGACAACATCCATAGTCCACTGTGAAAAGCTTAAAGTATAATATGCAATATCGAGTAACAATCTTGGCACTTGGATGGTGCCATTAGAAAAATTTATAATCACGATACCAACCATGATCACAATAAATGCAATGACGAATGCAATTTATAACACAAGTGAATTTCAAAAAATCCACTCTCCTAAAAGATACCAGTGAATCCACAATAAGCATTATGGTGAAAACTACAACTGGAAGACATCCATTTCACCAATGAAATCCAAGCCATTCATCAATTATACCAACACGATGTATGCCATTTTTTGATGTTACAGATAACACATCACCTATGATAATGATATAGACAATAAGAATTCCCAAAATTCTAATAATAACAAAGATATGCAACAATGACTTCCTAATTCTTCCAAAGAAGTCTCCCATGATGCTGTACTATGAATCCAATTCCCCCGCTCTGCTCAACATTAAGAGAATGTCAATAGAAGTATATGTTACCAAACAAACAAAGATAATGAGCAGATTGTAAAGTATCGGTACTGTTAGCCACCCATAATTTTTTCCATAGAAAACAGGTGGCTAAATATGTTTTTGAGCCTTCAAGAGAAACATTTCCTTTGTAAATCTATCATTCTTGAAGTCCCATATGTCTCCTATCCTTCAGAAAACCTTCACTGCTGTTTCCATAAAAAAGAAACTCTAAACCCTACTTTTTATGAAATAAATTGTTTTCAAAAGGCCTCCATTTTCTTCATTTTCCTTCATTCCCTTCATAAATTCCCTTTGATAAGGTTTGAAACCTCTTTTTTAACCTTATCGGACCCCCTCAAAACCTTCCTTTTGGCCAAAAAACCCATTCTTTAACATTAAGGCCTTAAGCCCCTTTCGGCCTTAGCCCTAGCCCCTTTTCCGCATATGACCCGCGCTGTGACCGAGCGCAAGGCCTCATCGCATTCGCAAAACTCATTTTTCTCCCGAACTTTCTTCATCAAATGCTCATTCGCCAATTGAATCAGGAACGTCGATCCTGATAGATCGACAGTCCTCGCTCCTTTGGAAATCCTTCTGCTTGTCTCTCCATCTTCGTTTCCCCGATGTGATAAGCACTTTTCCTCCTAGACCTCGGTCTCTGCATACTTCCACAGAACCATGCCTCAGCGCTCATTTTCAGCCCCCATCCATCACATCGGCAAGACACAAGCGTAGTCCCATTCCCTTTTCCTTTCTGCCGATGCGATTCCCCGACCTAATCTTGGTCGTTGAATCCACAAGAACCAACGGCTGAGATCACATCGCATCGCGCCTTTTCACCCTCCTGTCCATAGCATTCCGCCATCAATACGACCTCCCAATGAGATCTCCACCGTCCGTTGCGCCCATCTGATGGTCCTCAGAGCATCGCGCGACCCAAACACCTCACCCCTCATCTTTCTCCGTCAAAACCTGAGGGTAATCCCCGCCGTTAATCCGTTTAGATCCAACGGCCCAGATCCGATCTGATCTATTAACCTTGTCACTCCACATTCCGCTCCGTGACAATATTTCTAACCTCAGCATGGACCCCGCCTCCTTTCCAGCGTGCATCTAACCTCCTTTCACGCACGATCCGCACCGTTGGATGCTATTTCCACGCGATACCGGTGGTATTGCCAATGCCATGCGTCAGATAATAAATGTAATCGCGTTCTGTTCATCCCAAACCACTAACCGCTTAAATGTTGCGCGATAACCACCAGCGGTTTTCCAAAACCGTTCTTCCTCATTTCCACATTGATATTCAAATATAAACTGGTTTCTACCCTCCGCCATGGTTTCGATCCCTTTTTCACTGCATCCATGTTGTTCCTCACTACTCCTCCACCCTCTCAAGCCTCTGAAGCAGTTATACCCCGTACGTAGGTTTTATTTAATTGGTTTATCTTATGTTTGCAGGTTTAATGGCGTTAGATCTATAATGCTTTCCCACAGTCATGAAGGTGACACTTCAGTTCAGAGTGACAACTCTGTAACCTATCAATACAAATGGGAAGCCATGCAGGGTGAATTCTAAGATGGATTGATGCGTCGTGAACATCAATCGTACCTGTAAACCCTCCAGCTCAGCAGAAACCCGGATACCTGTACAGCCAGCAGCGCAGAAGATCGGAGTTAAAGGATTAAAGCCAAGGACTGAATATTAATAGTTTAATCCACTATTAAAGGGATAAAAGACGCAGATAAAGACCTGAAGATGATCAAAGAGGCTTAAGGAAGCCTCAAGCACAATCAGAGGCGGATCAGTGAAACAGAAAGGACAAATCAGCCAGGGAGGCCTCTACACGCCAAATTAGAGAGGCTAGTTACTTTCCATCGACCCATACTGTCACCTGCAGTCCTATTTTCATCAACACAAGGCACAGTTAAGGCAGTTAGAGATATTTTTGATAGATGTAGCTCAGAAATAAATGCCCTATCTAACAGAGCTCGTTTAAGTCAACAAAATAGCCAGAGTACAAATACAACCAAAAGCCCATTAAATGAAGTATGGAGCATGTCATTCCTTCTCCATCAAGCCTCCCAGAGGCCGAGAAGCACTAAATTCTTCATTAAATCAGGCCAACAATCTCTTCAGTTACTCCACCTCCTCATTTACGTATAAGTACTCATTGAAGATTCATTGTAAAGGGTTGGGATTTTATTGACTGTTTGAACTATTATTAAGGGGAAGTAGCTGAGTAGTTTGTAATATTTCAGGCTGGGAAGAGAATTTTGGACTGTAAAAATCCACTGGACTCAAAGTATGTGACTGGTTTTGCACATCAATTGAACAAGAAGATTCACAGGATCCTGGTCTATATTATTGGTGATGTTTTCCTTATTGTAATTGTCTCCTTTCATGTTTTTTCATACTTTCCATTATTCTCTGATAAAGAACAGCAGGTATAGATTAGGACATACTATTGGAAGTACCCTAAATCTCATTGATAAGCTTTATCTTTATGTTTTCCTCTGATTGTGTTTTTTAAGGATAATTCTATGGAGTATAACCAGTCAAGAAATGTTGGTGAGCCCATGTCTTGCTGAGTACAAATTGAAATATTGTTCTTAAACGATATTTTCATTTCATGCTAAGTAAATATTGAACTAGAGAAGTCTATGGTTAGCCCTGTCCTCTAGTTTCTTCTCCAATAGTTTGTCTTGAAAGTTTCCCTGTGAGTTGGTGTCAAAAGCAGAGAAGGTTAAAAGTCTTTCTCTGATATTAGGCCTTGCTCTGTGTTTAATCTTAAATGTTTTCTACTTGTCTGAAAGTGGTCATGAGGACTGCTGGATTCTTTGTCTGATAAGCTGACTTTAGTAGGAGTATTGACTAGGAGGTTGATGGTTAGCCCTGCCCTAGTTAATGTCTTAAACAATTTCTTTGAGAGTTTCCCTTGAGAGTACGCTGAAATTAGGTTAGGTTAAAAGTCCTTGCAAAATTTTAAGCTACCCTTTGTGTCTTTATTGAGAGTTTCCTTTGAAAGTATGTCAAAAGCAATATAGGTTAAAAGTCCTTACCTGATCTTAGGCTGCACTTTGGTTTCTTTCTTCCACCTCACTTCTTAATGTTCCATCACACCACCTATCTAAAGAGATCCTTTGGTATAGATGACTTGCCCTATGGAAACCATTGGATATTTGTTATGCGAGTAAACCATTTTATGACTCCATAGCCCAATGGATTGGCACTTCTCTTGACCTATCTTCCCATGCTGAAACATCCTTCTACTTATTTCCTTCTTCACTTCACATAACCTTCTCAATTAATTATCCCCAACCAAACAAACAAACCAAACCCCTGTGCTTCATACCTAGCCTAATACCATAAACTGACCTTAAAGACATATCGTTCCTTACATTTATAGAGAGATCGCTCTCTGGATCCAGGAGGGATAGATCCTAGGATCCCAAAGTGGTTTGATGTTGTCTTCTCTTTTGGTTTTTCCAATCTGGAAAAAACACAGGAACCAAAACAGGTACCAAGACCTTTATAGTAGTAGGAAGAGCCATAAATCCAGTTCCCACCATCGTAGATGACAGATTGAACAATGCACTAGAGGAGGCACCACCGAATCCTTAATGCACACCACTTAGTAATAACCTATTGATAGTTCTGGACTTGCCAACATTCAAAGGGGTCTCCCTGATATGCGGTCCCAATTAGACCTCACAATGTTTGGGATAGGAGCCCTATCTGGAATATGGCTCGATTACTGTTTTATTAAAGGTTTTCCTTGGCTTTAGTTTTCATCAAGAGAGAGGATCACATATATATATGCCTTTCAAAATAAAGTAGGTGTGTCAGTTGAATGTTCGGTTATAGGTGTGTCAAGGTTATTCTATTGTGGAGGGAAAATAAAGTGAGATTCTAAGAGGGAGGTAATAGTACCACCCTAGCGGAGACACACACAGATAGGAAAGATTTGTCTAACATCCAGTGTAGTAGTCCACAAAGATGTGATGGTCATTACAACACATTCTTAATATGGTAAGCACTAAAATAAACAAAATATGTCAACTACTTTAGTACAGGTGGAAAACAAACATGAATCATAAACATTAATAGAACATACTTACAATTATTCATAATCCATGGATGAAGTACGTGCTGGTGATCATGCTTCATATATTAAGTAAAAGTCACAGAACACATGTATACAACAAACACCACTAGCTCCAATATTGGAGTATTGGAGCCACGACTTGCTCCCCAAAAGAACTAACTTGTCTCTCTGATTCCTTATGGGAGAATCCAAGGTGAAAATTCCTTTGCTTGTACAATGAGGGTATATATATAAGCAATGGGGTGATCCTTCACCTCCCCTGTGAATCTTTGACTACCCTCATGACCATTTGACTTCCTTATGACTTTTCAACTTTTACATGACTCTTTACATTATGTACATGTTGTTTGGACTTCCACTTTACAATACATTTCGAATAAGAATTTATAATAATCCACAAAATGATGTGGCACCTGATGACTCATGACATGACATTGATGACATGGACTGCATGAAGACATGGAAATGTCAAGCCGTTATTTGTTGCTTCTTTCTTTATGTATTCTTGAAGATAATCCCTTCTTCACCACTGCATGGCTCAAACATGAGGAGTCTTCAATGTTATTACGTCTTGGGTTGTTGTCGCAAAATGATGTCCCTATGCTTCCTCCCGATTGATCAACTCATATTTTCAACTACAGGAGTTTCTTCTAGAATGATATACTTCTCCATCTCTTTCTTCATCATCCTTTCATGGCATGATAGAGTACCTGCACTTGCAATTCGCTCATGAAACGATGGCATCAGTCCAAAAATCTCTTGGTCTAAGGTGTTGCATCATGATCTATTGGTTGAGCTGGAACTAGGTGAAAGACTGAGAGAGAGGCTGAGTGACTATGTAATTGCGCAGCTTAGGTAGGAAAGTGTTATGAATTAGCCTTGAGACTATGCAATGTGTAGTTTAGGTTGGATTGCACAGTTGGGGGATTTAAGGAGCTAGGATGAGGGCTTGAGCACTGAAGTTTCCCTATGCGCAATGTTGGAAAGATATGGAGGCTAGGTGATTTCATAATTACACAGTTCAAGAGATGAAGGGTTGGGCTTGAGGGCTGAGATTGTGAAATTCACAATTCAGGACTGACTCGAGGAAGTGGTTGCACATTTTTGGAGCTCAAGGGTTGGGCTTCAACACTAGGATTGTGTAGTGTACAATTTTGTGAGGTAGAAACTATTAATTGCATAGTTCCAAGGGACAAGGCTGTTGTTTGAGGGCTGAGACTGTACAATGCGTAGTTCAGGGTGGCTGAGAGGAGATGAGTGGTCCGGTCAGGGATTTTTTTCCAATTTTGACTAAGTGTTGAATCAGTGCCACACAATTGAATAAAAAAAGACTCTAGGTATGATCTAACACTTAGATTACTTAACGACCCAACAAGTAACACTCATAACACATGCCCCTCAATGATCAACTTTGTGATGGTTGGCACCAGGTGCGACACCAAAGATACACTTTGCGATGACCGTAATGACACTTGTGTGACAATGCTTAAAACTTTATAAATGAGTGTGACACATGTTTACAATGTAAGACCAACTCATTTATGCAAAGATTACCCTTTGAAAAAACCAAAATTAGCTTTTTAAAATTGTGCAACACTTAACATGCTAAAAGATGACACTTTGATTTTCTCACAAACGTGACCAAAACACTTAGAGAAAACACATGGAATGACTCTTGATGTTTGTGACAACAACATGCGAAGTCAAAGTAGGATCTTAAATTTGAATGTAAGCCAAAATTTTGGAGCCTGTTGTAGCAGAAAAAACATAACCTTTGTGAAGGGGTTCTATAACCACATTATATTAGAATCCAAGAAAATTAAATTGTAATTGTGTTTCAAAATGTCTTCCATGAAACACTCTCTCTCCTAATACCTCAAAAGTCCATTTTCCATAAAAACATAGTGAAGCTTGTCTCCAAATGCTCTGTGTATAAGAGTTGTTTCAACTTTAGAGTCCATAACACTTGTCGATGCACATATGGCATGGTTCACAGGTCGAACCATTCCTCTCACTATTAGTAGATCTTCGAGCTTCCAATCAACAATGATGCCAAAAACAATAAAATGAAAATGGTGTAGCGTCTCCATCCCAAGCAATGAATGGGTCACCTCCAGATGGTATTGAAGGTTGAATAATTTCTTGTGGGGATTTTCAAAGGCGACCATAACCACGAAGCCTTCAGGAAATTTCACAACCTCTGCCCTTAAGGAAAAGGGACGGGAGTGTGAGAATGATCGACTTATATTTTATCGGGGATGTATAGAATAGCTCAACCTTGTTAACTTCTTAGCTTATGAAAAAGTTGAATATATCTTCAATGATGACATGATCTTCTTTTATTATTGACATCGAGCTGGTTTCTAAGAACTTGTCGATGGGGATGACCGAGAAATGCTTGAATTAGGATTTTCCCTTCTTGGCGACACTGATGATGGTGTGATTGGAGTTTAGCTCATGAAGATGCCCCATGTGGCACTCGACCTTTTTTTTTTAAGATGAAAATGTTGTAACCCCGTAGAGACCATGGTTTCTCATGATGGCCACGATGCAATCTTATTGAGAGGATGGACTTGTGTGTTTGGAATGTCGACACCCTCTGTTTGGAGTTTCTCACTAAGGTTGCAGAGAACCTAAATTAAGGTTTATGAGAAAGGACACCCATTTTAAAAAATTATCACCACAACTTCTTTAACGATGAAGGTATGTAGCCAATGATTTGTTTGAGACCCCTCAAGTCCACGATTTGGAGAAACTAGAGATTTCCCAAGGACTCTTGTTAGTCTGCCCTTCATTTGGGTATCTGATATGAAGTGGTTCCTCGATAGCAAACCCAGTAGCAAAATCCACATAACACATCTTGTCTATTGCAAGATACCCCCTTTCAGTGACAACATTTGGATTGATTACACGACTGAAAATTCCCAAATGTGTCACACTTCCCCTTGTGTCTCTAATCCATCTCCATGTCTAATTGAAAAACAAAATTGCAATGCCGAAAAAATAACAAACCCCATATTGATCCCAACAAACAACAATGCTACCGAATGGGAAATGGAGGCTTAAACACAATTTACCCAAGTGTGGAACAAGTTACCAAATCCATCAAAACTTAAGCATATATAGGTTTGAGGACACGGTCATTCAGGGATCATACCTATTATGAAAATACATTATCAAAATATGAAAAGCGAAACAACTAATAACAAAGAACACTTGTGCGACATGAGGTCAACTAGTGCTCATTATTATCATTTTTTGGGTTAGGTGAAAAGTTTCCAAAATGTTGTAGATCAAAACAATTTATGGCTAGAAGCCAATTGATTCACCTTGGAAATTCTTATAAAAAATTGATTGCCATGGAATCAAATCCTACTCTGATACCACTGATTTAAATCTTGGGGGGGTTGAAGATATGAGTAATTTTCGCACTTAAAATAAAAAGAAGAAAACCCGCACAATAAACCAACCCAGAAAATAAATCAGAAAGCTATTTTTTATTAGATCAGAATGATGATTGCAACTACATTGCATTGGACCATTTGTCCTCTTACAAAGTGAGGTTGATTATTTATACTTTTTAGTTACATTACCATGGGTAAATTTCCATTCAGATCAACTTAAGAAAACATGTGGCTTATCAAATTGTACATTAAATTTAAATGGATGAACCTTTATTGGTGAAAATATACTGCATCAATATTGTTTACTAAGTTATGTTGACTTAACGATGCATTCAATTTTATCGAATGCAATGCCTATGGTGTTTGATAAAAAGAAATATATGTAAGATATGATGTGACATAGTTTAATGCATTAACATAATACTAATGCACCACCATAATGCAGAGAGATTATACATATATGCATTCCCAACATTAAAAAATTATTTTTTTGAAAAGAAACATAAATGAAATAGAAATGAATGTAATGCATAGTAAATAAAATTACCTAATTTGGTCTTTGTAACCCATATGAAATGCTCGTGGAAATTCTCCTAGCTTTTAGAATCCAATCAGGAATTGATTTTATTTGAGGAAGGAAAATGGTGATGAAACTTGGAGAATTGAAAAATGCTCCTACTTTTTCAAATCCAGCCCATAATTGATTTTATTTGTGGATGGAGAATGGTGTCTAAACTTGAGAATTCAAAAGCATTGTATTGTACACTATATATTTAGTGAGAAGAAGCACTAATACTTTCAATGGAGGAATGAGAAAATAGTTTTACTAATTTTTATATATTTTTAACATGGTGATAATGTAAGATGTATGTTGAAAAAAAACACTAATTTATCCAAGGAAGGTATGATAAATGTTGGAAAATCAATGCTCGGATACCACTTATTGGACACATTGAACAATACTAGAAGAGGGGGTGAATCACTATTGTGCTATATGATAAACTTATACCATTTTTTTCTTTTCTTACACAATAATTGGATCATCAATGTTTAACAACACATCACAATATGTAAGCAACCAATAATATAACCACGATCATGTAATCAACATATCAAAGCACATAACCATGAGATCATTAAAGCAGATACACATAGGAGCAACCAGCAATAACATCATCACGCATAGAGACGCAAGATATAAGGTGGAAACCCAAAGGATAAAAACCACCATCGGATGATATTCCTCATATTGATCATTCTTATTAGTCTTCAAATCTTCTTTTACATGATCAATTTCCACCACTAGTGTGCAAGCTAGAACTTGTCAATCACGCAAGCCACTACTTGCTCCAAGAAAATACTTGTATGAACTTTGTAGGCCACCACCTGCTGGAAGCCCACTCCCTCGAATTTACAAGATCCTACATGTTGGAAGCCACCACTCCTAAAAAGCCTCACCCAACCAACAGTCCCAAGTTCTCGGGTCTCTAACTTAAGGATGTCACTACACTTTGTCACAAAAAGACACTACTTGCCTCACTGAAGGCCCTAACCTTCAATCTCTTCTCATGGACCTCATTTCATCTATTTTCAAACTATGGTCCATGCATGCAATAAGCTCATCAACAATTGAATACAAACACCCACAACACAACCCTCTCCAACACAATCAATCTCTTCAACACAAACACAACCAATACATCAACCCAACATCATCTACATATGATAATAATAGCATACAAATCTATCCATGGCAAGATATACAAATATTTGCAACATCAACAACAAGCAACAATATAAATGAACAACCATACAAGATATAATATTTACTGAAGAATATGCAACCCCTATAATCACAAACATGTTAGCAACTCCATAGTAATGTCATCGCTCTAACTCTACATATAAACTACTTTTTGACATGAGTTCTGCACACAAAATAGGCTCTATCTCTGCAACTAATCCATGTGCACTCTGCTACAAGAGTATCAAACATTTGTTACACAATATCACTCCTCTCTCCATTGGCTCTCAATGTTCTACAATATCACTCTCTCGCAATGGAACTAACCTGTCCAACATGAAGCTACCTCCTATAAATAGATGATCTGAAGTGATTAAACAATAATAGCCTAGAGATATATAGAGAAAAACACTCATGTTCATACTCTGGTAATTTTCTCCTTGACTTGATCCTCGATCATCTTCATTCAATGAGAGACTTATCCTTGACTTAATCACCTTCTAGAATGAAGACTAACTCAAGTCGACTCTACCACCAAATAAAATGTGCAAAAACCATAGAAAATGTCCCTGGAATTGATTGGAATGCACACACAATTTAGGAAATCCACCTACAAGTTGTAACACACACTTTGTTCTTGGGAATTCATTATAATGCAGGTGATTGGCTCTTTGGGGTGTGTTATAATGCAATTTTTCCACCTATTCAATTGTGTTACCCTGATTCTCAACCCAAACCTTTGTCAAAATGCTCCAACACTTCCAAAACTTGTCCATATTCATCTATAAGCATCTACAAAACCTATAGAGCCTTTGCAAACATCAAAAACACCTAAGATATATATCATTAGGCCTCTATCATTGTGCAAAATCCTCCAAGCTAGTTGACTTCAATGCCAACACAATTGACTTGATGGTTGACTACTTAGGTAGATATCCTGGGTTGACATCAATGGAAACAAAATTGAATTGATGGTTGACTCCTTATGTAGACATCCTAGGTTGACATCAATGGCAATACTATGAAGCCAACAATAAATTAACTCTAATAAAAAAAATTTAACTTGTTCATGATGCAAGATGTATATTGAGTGGACATGGAATGGAGCATGAGAGTGTTGATACCTTACTATCCCCTAGGTACCAACTTGCTCTTATGTACATACCTTATTCTCCTCCAAAATTGAACAAGTGAGCTCCAAGTAAACAGTCCATGTTTTTAACCATTGGATGGGTTTTAACCATTAAACCCATTCAAGTTATACAACAAAAATTGTTTACATCCATTAAAAATTTTAATTACAATAATGTTGTATATATAATTTAAATGAATTGTTAAAAAACTTGGTTTGTTTGAAACATAAAATTGCTACTGTGATTGATCAGAAAGAGCTATTTATAAACTAATATAAACAAAATAAAAAATTACAATTAATATATATATATATATATATAATTTTAATAAACAAAATAAAAATAAATCAATCAATTTAATTTCTTAAAACAAAACCTAAACTCTAACCTAATTGGCGTAATTGGCCTATAATATAATTTTAATTATTTAAAAAATCCTGCCTCTCACACATATATAATTAGTTATTTCTTATTTACACATATAAATTTATATAATTAATAAATATTTTATTTTATATATAGATGTTAGTTTTTTTTAACAAAATAATTTATATGGATTTTGGTTTTTATTAAATAATTAGATTAAATATTTTAAACAAAAAAATTGATCAACATAAAAAAAAGTTTGAAATACTTAAATTATAATAATTTTTAAATAAAATTAAAAAAGAAATACTAAAATAAAAAAGTTGACACTCCGACCAAAACCAATAATCCTTAATATAATTATAGGTTCTTCTTAGTCTCAAACTGTATCGACGACTTTAAGGCCAAACTATGATGACGCTACTCACAAGTTAAAGTGCAACGAACAGGGACCAAAATATATCACTAAAAAAGGACGATTAAATTAATGATCAAAAACATGATCCAAAATTAGTGGTTACCTTTTTTAACTAAACTATAATCAAAAGTTAATAATTGACTTTCTGAATAACATTTTAAGAGTCCTATATTGATTAGGGGATTTTATAAAATAAAATTAATAATTCACTGTTTTCACTGTTTACATAACTTTTAAAGTAACCCATACAATGACTAGAATTTATAGCTCAAAAGTAAATAATTTATTTTGTGAATCACCCTCCTCGTCACCATATTTATAATTTGTAATGGAAAGTCAAACCTGCAAAATTAATTCTTCGTGACCACGCAATTGAGTGGCCAAAATTTTTGATCGAGTTACATTTTCTGAATATTCTCTAGAAAGTGTAATATTAAAGTCATCAAATTTATCATAAAATGACAGGTTAGATATCCGAAATGATTTTGACAGGTTAAATATTTTGCGTCTTCATTTCTCAAATGGCAAGCCAAGCCAAACCAAACTACAAGTCAAACCTGATCTAATGTTTAATAAACTCAAAGACAAAATCAAAAAATTCAACATCGATATTAATAAAAATTTCTAGTTGATAAATTTAGCCAATGTTATTGATTCAAATTTGCTAAGAAATTTACTTAAGGAGTTGTAAATTGTATATACAGTAAGAAGTTGTTTAGGGAGGCGAAGGAATTGCTCAGACAGTCAAAAGTGGTCAAAATCAGGGTTTTTTTTTAATTTTTAATTTTGTAGTAGTAATTTTTGAATCATATTTTTAATAGTGGAAATGGATTCAGCACCACCAAAAACCTCTAAAACATTTAAAATATTAAAGTTTAATAATTATAACTTGAATTTACAAAAATCCCTACTAAATTTTTTTAAAATCTTACAAAAATTTCCATAATTTTCAGGAAAAAAAAAAAAACAATTTAACTAAACTAAAGCTAAACACCACGATTGTCCAATCAAACTCCAATTCTAGTTTCTTCGACCCTTACCATCTTTTCTCTCAAAATTCTGGCGGTGCCTTTCAGACCTTATGCCATTACGCATTTTCTTTCAGAGTCCGTGCAATGGCTGCAAGTTGCGTGTGTAGCTTGGAGGTTTGAGTTTCTCCACAACTATTAAAGAAACCTATACTCTAAATTAAATAAAACGATTACTAAAAAGAAAATGTCATATAAATTAAATAAGGATCCAAACCTCCAAAATTAATCCACTTGTGAAGTCACTGATACCATTACCATTCTGATAGTATAAGCAGATTTTTTATGGACTAGAATTATAGAATCAAGATATGAAATGTAATTGCTTGGGGTAGTATGAATTAGAGTTATCAAATTTAAATATGAATCAGAATTTGATATGAATTTTATTGGATAATATATATATATATATATATATATATATATATATATATTTTGTTTAAAATTTAATAAGAAAAAATTAAAAAACTATGGAGTATATATTTTTTTAATATTAATTTTTTTTTTAATGTTTAAAAAATTATAGTAGATTTATTCATCTATATCCAATTATATCATATATAATAAGATAGAAAATATATAATTATTTTTACACATATTTCACATTAAAATATACAATATAGATTCCAAATTACCAACCAAATTTATGTTTGAAATATAATCATATATTAGTATATACAAATATTTTTTCAAAATATATATTTGTATCTTTAATTCTTATTTATACTTTATAACAATTAACAATAAAAATTATTATTTTAATTCCTAATTACTTGTTATTATGATTAAATCATTTTATAATACACAATATTAATATTACAACCTAATACTTATTCAAATTTCTATGAAAAAAATCTACTAATATTTAAACCCAAAAATTATTACTGATTTAATTAACCCATAAATTATCATTAAATTAATTAACACCATTAATAAAAAATTTAAAATTTACTTTCAAAATTTCCATGGTATGAATATCCAAATAACCTTACCATCTCATAGATCTGAAACATTGTTTGGAAAGGAAGTGGGCCACAAGGAATTATTTATTTTATGTGAATCCTGGATATCCATACCGAATTGGGAACCGCTGTATTAAACAGCTAATTGATTCGAAATCCTGAATAAGTTTTTTGGTCGGTATGACTGAATTTGGTGAATTTGGAATGAACTCATCAGGGAAAAAATTTATGTAATCTATATTTTTTTTTATATAAAAAGATAGTGTTTAAAAAAAAAAAAATTATGATGGAAAAATAACCGAATCTACTCTGACCAAAAATGGATAAAGAGACACCACTTGATTTCAATTCGAGACCCAGAGAGCAAACCCTTTCATTTCTTTTATATAAAAAATAAACACTTTTCGTTTAATTGTTACATAGTCAATGTTAAAAGAGTAATATTGAGACTCCAAGGAGAATCAAAATCGGAGAGTAATATTGAGAATCCAAGAAAATCAAAATCTGGTGGAGCGGATAACAATTATCTGTTTCACTTTTTTTACTTATAAAATTACAAACACTTCGAATTCAGACAACTAAATGGATGATAAATTCTCAATACTAGTATACAACAATTACAATTTTAGCAGGGAATTATATCACTGATTTACAAGAAAACCGATCATAATCCGAAGCCCCAAATTAAATGAATAAAAATTGAATATGTGTGTGTTTGTTTATCATTCAAACTCTACTACTTCCTGCAAACTCTCGAGATCGATGGAGCTCTGAGAACCGTCGCGGAAGTACTGCTTCTCCACTCCGTGGCTGTTCATCTCAACAGCCGTATCGGCGTTCTTGTCGCCCTCCATCGCAGGCTTCGCCTGCAGCGGCTGATACGTAGCATAAATTCCGACTGTTCTTGCATAGAAAATCACCGTCGATACAAGAATCGCGGCAAGACACCAGTTGAATTGTAAATTAGCGAGTGCCTTGGCCCGCATCGTTGCTTCGTGGCTAGCGCACCTGACCACATCGTGGCCTTCAGTGCGCACCATGTGACAACCCTTTGGGTTGAAGGCCGGAATCCAGAGCATGAATCCCATGTGAATGAACCACAACCCCTGGAACACCAACGACGCAGAGCGCACCGTTGCCACTAGAACGCTCTGCGGCAACGGAATCTCAAGCAACGTTGCCGACAAGGTGACGACAACGATGAGCTGGAGGAGCCAGTGGTAGTGCCCCTCCGCACCCATGTGATCGGCTGAGTGAAGGTGGAAGAGCAGCAGCTCCTGGCTGAAAACCAGCGCTGCGATCACGTGCAGTGCCCCCGGCGGAACCGTGAGCCTACTAAGTGCCGCATACAAAGCCACGGAAGCGTAGATGAGGAAGAACAACGATATGGAGGAGTGCTCGAAGTTGTTGAGGTGCTCCGGCGGGATGCTCCAGTCGTCTGCCAACGGTTGGTGCCTTTCCGGTCCAATGAACAGCTCGGCCAAAATAGACAAACATGACCCCGCTATAATGGCCGCCAATTCCAAGTACCTTAACTGCCCCTCTCTAAATTTAACCGGGAACCACGGCCGTGTGTGGAAGTCCCATGGAGCCCGCGCGTAGTTTGTGATTGTGTTGAAGAGATGCCAGAGGCCGATGAGCAGAAATCCTGTACCTGGCAACACATGGCCGATGAAGGTACCCATGGAGAAATGGAAAACTTTAGCTACAAAATCTGCAAATGAAAAGAATGAGATGGTACTGAACTTTTATGAGAAGGGTAGGAATCATAGATGGCATTTATAGGAGTGGGCTCTATGATTTCAGAGACGGCCTTCTGTCAGAGTTTGATGCGTGGCGGACAAGAAGGCTGCTGCTTTCGTAATCGCTGTCGACTGAACATTCGCGAAGTTGCTCTGTTTCAATGCCATGTCATATTTACCATGTCATCATTTGCATTTATGGTATGTCCACGTGTATTTACCTTTTCGGACAGTTTGTTTTCTTTCATTTTCTTATAGGTTAAAAGTGTCCCCTGATACGACAACTCGAAAATTTCAGTGGTAAATTAGCCATTAAAAAAATCACTGGTCTTCACATAAATTTCATCCTTATTTTTCCAGATTCTCATGGCAGAAATTATCTTGTGTGCAAATGCTAAAGCGAACGAAATAAATGTGCGTAGAAACTTAGGTATTCATATTTCACGGCTGACAAAAGTTATAGTGAATTTTGGAGCTCTTGCGAAGATTATGTGGATAAATTTCTGCCAAACGTCAGCACTCTCGTCAACAGAAGTTCGATTTTGAGAACTTCTGGAAGAAATTCCAGAGTATTATCTTCCCACGATTTCAAATTCATTTATTTAGAATTTAGAATTTTTAATTTTAATTATTGAAGTTTTGTCATTTTTTACATATTAAAATATTAAATTTGTTTGAACATATTTTTTTTTCTATAAATATATTTGTTTTAGTTTAAAAAAAAATAATTGAATCGTTTTTAGAAATATTTATAAATTTAATAAAAAAAGATGGTTCAATATTAAAATTATTTTTATAATGGATCTGAAAGCTAATCATTATTTCATTCACAAAATCCTCAATTTAAAAAATTAAACTAAACGTTTAAATTCAATTTAATTGATAAACTATTTTTATATTCAAAAAATAATATAAATAATAAAAATTTCTTAGTTCAATTCATAATATTATAAAAAATATTAAAAATAAAATAAAACCAAACTTGTGCTATTTACATTGCATCACAAACATTAGTTATTATTTTATTTGTAAATATTGATTGTCCAAGTCTCTCGTATATTAATTTGTGAATGTTCAAAGGAATTTGGGTATAAAATATTTTTAAAAAATATTTATAAATTTAATTAAAAAAAAATTGTTCAATATTAAAATTATTAGATATTTTTTAGATTAAAATTATTTTTATAATAGATTTAGAAGCTCACAGTAATTTTATTCAAAAAAAATTATTAATTTAAAAAAAATTAATTATACATTTAAATTCAATTTAATTAACAAACTAATTTTATATTTAAAAAAATAATTTAATAATTAAAATTTCTTAATTCAATTTCATAATAATTATAAAAATATTAAAAATAAAATAAAACCAAACTTGTACTTTTTACATTGTGTCACAAACATTAATTATTATTTTATATGTGAAAACTGATTATGCAAGGTATTTAGTGTATTAATTTGTGAATATTCAAAAAATTTAGGTATAAAATTGAATTGTTAGATTATTTTTATTTTTCTTTTGTGAGTGTTTTATTTTTTTTATTTGTTTGAATTGAACACAAAACTTCTACTATTGGAATAATAACAAGTTACATAGTACTGAATATTTTCTCTTAATTTATATATAACAAGTTACATAATACTGAATAATATTTTCTCTTAATTTATATATAACAAGTTATATAATACTGTGTATTTTCTCTTACTTTATATATAGTTAAATTAAAATAATTGATAATAATATAAATGATAATTAATTTTAAGTTTTTCATAAAAACATATTATATGAAATATTCATGTGAATATCATATTAATTTTAATCACATTAGTTTTTGCTAAGTTATTAGATTTTTTTATTAAATTTAAAGAAAATTAATAAACTAAAAAAATTAAAATTTATTAAAATATTAAAAATATTTTTATGCTTTTGTGGATAGCAGCCAATGATGGTTGTCCTCACTGCTAGTTGACAACTGAGTTATGATAGGTTTTCCATCTGTTGAAAAAAAAAAAAAATACATATTTATTTAATAACTTAATTAAAAACTAAATTATAATTAAATTTTAAATAGGTTATATAAATATTAAAACTATACTTAAAATAAAAATAAAACAAATTTTTTAACACAACAAAAAAAAACCAAAAACCCACCACTTGCTATTATAAAACGTAAACATTCCCAGAATCCATGAGAAAGGATTTAGAAAATTAAAAAGCCCATGACACGAAATTTATAAATAAAAATAAAAATAAAAAAACCAAAAATCCATTACCATGTTAAGTGGGTTATCATTGGAGTTTATATAAAAATACAAATGTGAAAATTTACTGAATTGTTTTTAGTGTAATTTTTTGGATTTTTTTCTGGTGGATTTTATTGGTTTAATTTATCTAAAATACAACATGAATTCATTGAAATCACATGTTTGATGAGAAACTCCTGCACAATCAAAATGTCCTTAATTTTTCAAAACGCTCAATCCATATATATAATCAAAAAACTAATTTAAATAACACAAATCTAAATTTCACCTCAATTTTTTTACCAAATTCCAACACCAAAATCTCCAAAAAAATCACACTAAAAACAACTCCAAAATTTACTACACTTCCAAATAATCTGATTGCATTCAACATTTATTCGTACACATGTCTATTTGGCAAGGATGTTAGTCTAGCCAAGTAAGTTAGTAACGAATATTATCTTGCCACGTATTCGTACCCTTCAGTAGCCAGAACTATGTGTAGCGTGGAAATGCTGTCTGGAAATAATTTTAATAATTTTAATGTCTACGTACGAGAACAAAATCATAAAACTGAGGTTAGATGACGTCGACTCTACTTGATTATTTTATTTTTTTTAATTATATTTTATATATTTGTACTTATCACGTATATTTGTTCATATATTATATTACAAAATGATGATTATGATGATAATGGTTAACGTATCAATCTTTGGTTTATTGGACCTAAAGAAACGAATTATTTAATTTGATTTAAGATTTTATTCTTATGCTCAAAAAGCTTGGAGAGAAGCCTTCTGAGCTCACTATAATTTTGACATCTTAAAAGGTTAGGAAGGTCAATATTGCAACAAAGATTATGAAATTGAGCTCTAATGTGGTTGTATTCGGGGCACTTTAAGAGGAAGTGATTTTCATCCTCGATGTTCATATTCTCACAGAGATAGCAGATCCTTTCCATCCATGGTGTTTTAGGAACTGTCCAACGACTTGTTTCACTATGGAGCTCATGAGAGTTCGTGATGACCTCCTTATAATACGTTAATTTTCTTTTACCTGCTAGATCTTTCTCACACCACATTTTTTCTTTGAACTTAGAAGTAACAATTTTTTTAATGTTATTGATGTTTTGCAATGCAACATTCTCGTCGATCTCCCAATGGTTTAACCAAGCCCTGGTGTCTTTATACCAACCTCGTTTAAGCCTTTAGTGGTTTTGGCTAGAAGTTAAAGCTAGCTTAGAAGTCTATGGTCTCCTATGCTATTGAGCTTGTGCTTGTACAACATAAGCCTAGTCATAGCTAGGCTCTCGATAGAGGAAAGACCCACTTCTATAAGGAGAATAGGATAGGGTGTATTGCTTTTAATTTTAAGGTTATACGTTATAAAACGCTTCTGGATTTGCTCAATCTTTCTCCAAGATTCTCTAGAGATGCTGCAACCCCAAACCTCACATCCATATAAGATAACAGGAGTGACTAAAGTTTCAAAGAGGAACTTCTTTCTATCCCACATTACGAGGTTTTTCGTTTTACAATTATTTTCAAGACCAAAATAAGCTTTCCACCCCCCATTAATCCTTTTCTGAATGTTATAGTTCTAGTTGAGCTTGTGATGAATATCAATTCCTAGGTACTTATAAGAAGACACTTCCTCCAAGTTACTATTGTCATACATAAAATTAGCGTAAGTGTCCTTCTTGGATTTGATAATCATAACTTTTGTTTTGTCAGTGTTAACAGACATACCCATGGTAGAGCAAAAATCCTTAAGAAGTCTAAGTTGTTGAACAAGATCAGATGGGCACCTTGCGAGAAGAACAATATCATCAACATAGAGAAGAAGGATGATGACTATCCCAGCTAAGATCGTGCTAGCACATCCTGCTTCCTATAAACAACCTTCTAGCTTGTCGATGTAAATTCCAAATAGGGTAGGGGAGAGGGGGAAACCTTGTTTAACTTTGATATTACACTTAATATCTTTCGACCACCCCTCATTTCTCTTTAACTTGGAAATTACATTCTCGTATAACCTTATAGTAGTCGCTCTTAGTTCGAAAGGAACATTTAGCTCTTCTAATCTATTCCATAGGTTGTTTCTAGGAACCATATCGAAAGCCTTTCTAAAGTCCACAAAGCAACATAAGAGATTGGATTTATCATTGCGGCATTCCTCCACAATGATCCTAAGCGTAACGAGGTGGTCCGTTGTTGAGTGCTGCCTTCTAAAACCTGCTTGGCCTTTAGCCCGCTTACCTTCACTTTCAAGCCAAATGCTCAACTTCTTTTCCAAAATAATACCATATAACTTGGCTAAGAGAGGGGCTGATCATAATTGTTCGATAATTAGAGGGGTTATTTGTATTCCCACTTTTAAAAATAGGGATAATGAGGCTCTGAGTCCAAGGTTTAGGGAACCCTTGCTTGACCGCTTGGTTGAAAAGCTTGTGGATGTGGGGGACGAGGACAGGACCTCCAATTTTTAAGATTTCCGCCTGGTAACCTTCAATGTCTTTAGCTTTCCCATTTTCCAAGCGTTTAACCCCAAAATCAATGTCTTCTAATGAGAAAACTTATTTTGTTGTGAGCAGGGTTTCAAAATCCTTGGCATTTGGAGATTCATAAAGATTTTTAAGATAGGAATTCCAGTTGTGTAAAGCAATTTTATTATTAACTTTAGTTTTTCCTAGTTAGAATCTGCCTCTAGAATTTCTTAGGAGCCACCTTAGAGAGGTGTAAGAGATTCTCTTGTCTTTTACGAATATATTGCCTTTTTTTTTCCTTTTAGCTATGGCTTTGTAGATTTTTTTCTTATTACTTTTGAGAGATTCATCAATAGCTTCCTTAATTTCTCTCCTCGCACTTTTACAATCTTTGTCATACCATGGGTTGGTTTTGCTATTTCTTTTATTACTTGAAATTTCAATTAAGAACTTGTTAATAGAATATGAGAGGGTTGTCATAAAATTATGATAGAGGTCATCTATGTTATCTATACTAGATAAATGAAGAAAATTAGTTTTTAATTCATTTAGAAAGAGATCGTTTTTATTTCTATCAAAGATTAAGTTCTTTTGACTGTAAGGACTATCTTCTATGGGATATCTATGCATGACAAAATTGAGAGTTATGAGTAAAGGCCTATGATCAGAGTCAGGCTTGTGGTCGACTAAGATGTCAAAATTTATTATTTCGTTGTATAAAGGGAGATCGGAAATAACATAGTCTACCACGCTCCTGCCAAACCCATGGATGCAGGTCATCTTGCTAGAATTGGGCCACTTCTCTAGACCATTGCAAATTATGAGATCCTGAGCACTACAGAGCTTGACTAGCTCCAACCCAAACAAATTAATCCCGAGGTCTTCATAGCTCCTTTTGTACCGGCTAGCCAGAGTAAGGTCTTCGTCTAACCAAAGAGGATTGGGGTTGGAATGATTGCTTAGAAGAATAGCTTGGTTGTTTGAAGTTTGAGCATTAAAGTCACCCATTAAAAGGATAGTACCTTCATTCCTCAGGCTAGAAATATCATTCTCTAAACCATTGTAAGGACTATTTTTATCTAGATTCTTTTTCTTATAGAAGTTAGAATTAATGGGGAAAAATAACAGATTTCTATGTAGGTCTTTTTATCATTAATGTCAGTAATCTCAATCCAACTATATTGGTTGTAAGGGTCGTTTTTATAAATCCTACCATGGGGCGAGATGTTCTTCTTAATGTAGAAAGCTATGCCCTCAATGCCTCTACTGGAGGATCGCTTGTTCCAGGTAGATCATAGTGCAAAGCCATCTATGTTAGGGACCTTATATTCTTCGTGCTCCCAAGTTTCAACAAGCAATATAATATCAACATCATTTGAGATCCAACTTAGCTTGGGGCCTTTGTTCCGTGAAAAGCCCCGACAGTTCCAAGAAAGAATTTGAAGCATGTTGAATTTCTATTTATTACTATCTTTTTTGGTTCTATCTTGAATAACGACTTTTCTATTTCTGATTATTGCCCATTTTCCTTCCTTTATAGCTTTTTTTACCTTTTGAATCTCCTTTCTTATTTCTGTTTGATCTTATGTAATGAGATCTTCATTTATAAATATTCTCGTTCCTTTTAGACTTGAGGTTTTACTAAGTATGTCATACTTATGGTCAGTAGAGCTCACCTTTATTCGGATCAGCCTTCCTTTATTCGCAGTTAATTTCCCTAACCTTGTTGCTTCTGTGAGACACGTGGTTTCAATTTGTAATCTATTATGTAATTCTATCTGGGCTATGGATAAAGTATCCTTGTCTACCTCCTCTTTCAAACTGAAGATTATAAGGTTCAAGGCCCCTTTATTATGCTCATGGTTTAATTCGATCAATTTTTTCATTTCATATTTAATTGGTTTGATATCTAATTTACCTACCCCACTATTTAGGGTGAGATTGTTGTTAATTTTTTCTTCTAGTTCTTTAATCATGTCCTTCATTTTAAGACTCTCTATATTATCAACATCATGTCCTTGCTGGGATGTTTGGTTTGTATCTTGGTTTTGTTTTTCTATGACCTGCAACCTAGTTTCAATTGCCTCCATTTTATTCTCCAATTGTTCTATTTTATTTTCTATTTGTTTTTGGATCTTGTCTTCAAGAGATGTGAATTTTTTTTCTAGCATGGCTTCTAACTCAGTTTGTAGCTTGACTTCTCTTTCTTCTCTACGTTTCTCTAAAGACTCTATATACTCATAAAGACTTTGTAGAGTAACTGTGCTAGGTCTACCTTTGGTAATCTTTGGTAGCTGTGGTGAATTATTCATACTTGAGAATATATGAGCAGATATGTATTATAAAAAGATAAGGAATGTGTGCACCTGAATATCAGCAAACCAGACAGCAGACCTCAAGTGCCCAGGTCCGAAAATTTATCGAAAAAAAATCACAGCAGACCCAAGTAGTAATGGAGAAAATTCATTGCAAAATTTTCACCGCAAAATTTCACCACAGACCCAAGTATTAATCGAGAAACCCAAGTATTAATGGAGAAAATTCACCACAAACCCAAGTATTAATCCAGAAAATTCTCCGCAGACCCAAGTATTAATCCAGAACCCAAGTATTGAATATTAAGATTTTAGATAAATAAATTTAAATATTAGGGAAAAATAATAAATTTTATTTAATAATATTAAATTATAGAAAATTTATATATTTTTAGAATCTAGAGATAGTAGTGTGCAATGGTATTTTAAATTTTGAAGTAAAATTTATTGAAAATAAATCAAATAAGATAGTCCTTGAATTTGATGTTTCTATAGAGTTTTTTATGAATGATAAAATTGCACACCATACCAACCCTTTATGAATTTGACTATGTCTAAATAGCTCAATTTTAGTCACCTAAAATGACTAATTAATCCAATTTTTACTTAATATGAGGAATTTTATGGCATATCTTGTCTCATAACATAACAACTTCAATTTAAGTTCTCAAAGATTTCTTGAATTTGGTGATAGTTGGTGTTGAATTTTTAGTTTCTCTAGCCTCACCTTTGAGTTGTTTTTTTTTTGTCAATTTGGTAGGACCTTACTATTTTCTATTTATCATAAAAAATCAGGTTACATTAGATATTAAGTGAGTGGCCTCAACCTGCCTGAAGGAAACTAGGTCTGTTGGCCACCTAAAGGCATTGAAAGCCATCCAAAATTGATAATGTTTTATTCCTCTACTTGCCGCACTGGCCAGTTCACTGTTTAAAACATTAACTAAGTACCAACTATGAACTAAAGCACTATCCGTAAAAATAATAAAAACTTAAGCTGGGTTACTATCCATTTGAAGAGTCTATTGGTGTCGGATCCTTCGTCGTGGAACCAGACATGTCCACTTGTTGCAGTTGTTGAATCTGCCTTTCAATTAGGCCGATTCGATCCATCGCTTGATACTATGTCACCTTGATATGGTGGAGTTGAATGTTGATATCTTGAAGCAATTCCATCATTGTTGATACTTGAGTCTCTTTACCTGGATGAAGACTTTGCATAGCTTTGGCCAGAACACATTTCATGATCCAGTATGTATGAAAAGTTTGGTTAAACAATGAAAGACAACCTCTGGTATTTCCAGGATCAGTGATAAAATCCATAATTTCCGCTTCTGCTTCATTATCTTCCTCATTACTATAACTTTCTTTTTCCCAGCCTTGAATCACATTCCTGACTTGTGGAGGAATTCCAAGAGAGTAAGCTGTCGAGAGATTCTATAACACCTCTTGTTTTGTCTTTCTACCTCTCTTAATAGTCTCAGCTATAGATTTTACCATCTTATGCTTTCCTTTATCTTGATTTTGAGCCACACTCTGCCTCGTTTGCCTCTTAACCATTGTTCTGTTCTAGATATTTCACTGGATTAAACCTGTAATTAAAATCTGTGATCCTGTATGACAAAAGAACAAAGTTATAGCAATTAAACGTCTTTTCTTCTGAACAAAATCTTCCCGAGGCTCATAATGCTTCTCATGATAGAGATAATGGCGCAGACCGAGAAAATTTCCAAAACAAGTTTTATACTAGACATAGAGACAAACCGAGGATTGACTCTCTATCATAGTTATAAAGACTCTAACAAAACATGGTAGACTCCCATAATTGCAAGGATTAAAGTTAAAACCAGAACAAAGAGCATGTAAATGACGGATTTGAAACATACTTTCCTTCCTCCCATAATTACAAGGATTAATTTTAAGACCAGAACAGAGAGCATGTAAATGACGGATTTGCAGCATAATACCCTGTCTATACCTATTAAGGTCGACAAAAAAAACCATTACTATTAAAATGTCCAGCGCTAAAGTTACGGAATTTCCTTTGCCATAACTCAGTAAGGCATGCCCACAGACAACAGTGGTTCCCCCATTTAACCCTTCTATTTTCCAAATAAAACAAGCATAGGAAAAAACCAACAAAAGTGAATTGACCACCATACATGAAGGAATTATGACATCTATGAAACAGATTGCAATCCTCATCAAAATAAAACACAGAGCTATGATTAGACCTCTCAACCTTACAAGGGCCACGAAAACAAGGCTGAATAGCCTCCTGCAGTAGGAATTTCCCATTCCAGGCCGCAGAGCAGCAAATGGGTAAAAACATTCCTATCCTTTCAGACCCTCCACTATCCTGCTTTGTATAGTAATTTATAGCTAAAATAATGAGGTTTAAATTAAGAAGAACATACCCCTGAACTAGAGTGTGAACCCTTTGAACCTGAACCAAAGCGTGAACCCCCTTAACGATGGTTACACTAGCTTCCGTTCGTCGCCTCAAATCACAGTTCCTTCCGGAGGAAAATGGTTTTTGCAGAGCCAAACTTAACCTTTTGAGACTTACCTTGTTCTGCCTTTTGCACCGCCCTTCTGATAGCACAGGATGTCTTACTAAATGCACAATAATCCCCATATTCCCCGCATACCTCCTCATTCGTTTAATTGATGGTATGCTTGTCATGCTTGAGTATCACGCATGGTACCTTGCCTACACCTTTCCTACGCCCTGCCCGGTGGTAGATGACCTCATGCACCCCGATCGGAGATCTCCAATACGCATAATATCTTTGTATATAATGATCTAGAGAGAATGTAATTTAATATCCCAAATTTTTGCACTTGGTGTCACATCCAATTGTCTTCCAAGGTTGCAGCAACCCCAATTTTCTAAGTAATTCGCTGCCTCATTACCTATTCTACGAACATGTAAAGGTATCAGATACTGAATTTCTTTAATAAGAGATCCTATTTCCTAAATAAGATTCACAGTCCTCCAACTTTTACTTATCTTCTCCCATGATGATCCTTGCTGTAATTTTCTTAACACTCCTGTGACCATTGCCAAATCGCCTTCTACAATAAGTCTATGGTGATTTTCTCTTTTTTCTATCATAAGGCCTTGTTTAACTACTGTCAGTTCTGCTTCATTATTGGTTGCATGACCCATTTCCATGGCATAAACTCTACACGCTCCCCCTCGAGAATTTCTAAAAATCCCTCCTGCTCCTGCTTGACCTAGATTCCATTTTGATGCCCCATCATAATTGAGTTTAATGAATCCATTTTGAGGTACCTTCCATTTATCCTCTAGATTTTTCCGAGGGGGCCTATATTTCCAAAGGGTGTTTGACAGCATTTGAGGTTTCAAGTTTAACCTGGCCAGAATTTGAGTTTCTATACCTTCAGTCTTCTCGTCATCATCTGTCCATTTCTCAACCAGAATTGTTTCTCGAATATTCTCAACCATCTTCTACCATGTGACTGTTATTTCCTAAATCTACCTCGAGAGTGAAAGAGTAGAGTTCGAGGTAACATCAAACCACGCTCAGTCTAGTAGCTAGCCCTACCAGAACAGGAGAGGGCTCTCTCCGGGTCAATCTCAGCAAAAATAATCAATAGGGCTTGAGATGACTTTAAATAAAGGCTAATTTTAGGCTAGGTATATAAGTAAAGGAGTTTGAGTTTGAGTTTTGGGGTTTTGTTGGAATCAAGGGGAAAGACAGTTTTGGGTCCGGGGATAAGACCTAGTTTTTGCAGAGTTCTGATTGGGGCAAGGAAGGCAATTGTTTTGATGCTTTAGATTGAATGAATGGATGGTTCAGACCGGTGAGGAGCTGAAGAGGGAAAGAGGATTTCAAGAATCCTCTTCAAACAGATGAAAACATGGAAAATTAAACAAAACTGAAGGCAGAGCAAAGCAATCTAATGAATTCCACCTTTATAACTTGTTTGTTTAATTTAAGAAGAAAGGAGAATGGAAATGATACACATAAACATAAATGAACTTACAATCACATAGAGAAACACACCATCAAAACATAGAGCCACATGGATCCCAAAGAGTGTTGCAAACCCTGGTCTATTCCTTTGCCAAAATTGCAGAGATGAAATGTACAATGAAGTGCTAAGCAATCCCAAGTGTCCAACCCTGAAAATGACTGAAGAACTACATGATATAGACAAGCCTAACTCATTCCCATGCCTCTAGGGGTCGAGCTCATCATTCTAGGAGTTTTTTCAACCATATCTAAACTAGGAACTGGAAAATAGGCAATGAAACAACTTGCCTCTATATGATAGGAAACTGATTCATTCACTTACATTTCACTTTTTGGTGAATGAATCTACTAAGATGAGTAAAAATGTGCCAAAATTACATCATGGTCATGAAATTACATCAAGGTTCATCAATATTTACATGAAAAAGTCAAACTGGCCAAAACTAGGTGAAATTCTGAGCTGCTGAGTGAAAAATAGGCCAAATTTCTCTATGCGCCGCGCCTGAAATCTCTATGCGTAGCACAAGTTTGAGGTTGATTTTGAAGGCCTTCCCGAAGTCCAAATTGAGTGCAGGATAGCTTGTTGGAAAGCCCTACTTGTCTACTTTCCAACCCAAGTGTAATTTCTAGATTTGGTTTCCATTTTCCCCTCCAAAAGTTCAATCGCCCAACACTGCTTCCTGTGTGTGCAAAAAGTGGCAGAAAGCTCATTTTTTAGGTGTTTTTGACCCTTTAGGGAGCCCAAAACTTGATGAAATCCTTAGGTAATACATAGGCATGCATAAATTTTGATGAAAAATCTAGAAATGCAAAGTTTTTCTCTTGAAGAGCTGCCAATTATAAGCGCGTGCCAAGTGGCGCTACGCGTCGGGCAGGAAAATCTGTTTTTAGGCCAAAAAAATTCAAAATTGACAAAAATTTTCCCAAATTTCTTGAAATTTGGGCTGAAGGTCCCTCATCAAGCACTATGCTGGGCCAAAGAAGCTTCGGCCAAAATTTGGAGCCTATCATGCCTTTTGCGACGCTTTAGTGCCCTCCTTAGCCTTGCCTTCAGGATCTTGATCCTCGCTTTGCAAACGTGATTTCGTGCCCAATAGTGCTTCTTCATGTGCCTGAGCATGTTATTTTCCTTTTTTGCCTTCTCCAAAAGCTTCTCAAGATGAATGTTTAACCTCTCAAGCCAAGTCTTTCTATCAGCGTCAATCTCCCGCTCAATGGGTGTCATCTCGGTTGGGCTTCTTTGGGCAGCTTGCCGATTCTCACGAATGTTTTGCAACTCCATGATTGTCTGTTGATCCTCCAACTGTTTGTTCTGCTACTCCAAATAGTTTATGATCCATTGAGCTCTTTGTAATTTTTCAGTCAAGGTGTCAATTTCCGCCTTCTGTTCCTGAATGATTTCTCTCAGCTTTGAGCTTGGAGAGTTAAAATCCTCATCAATCAATATGAAATCAATATCCTGGCCTCCTGAAGGGCCCTCATTCTGCATAGGCCTCATACCTCTGTCCTGTACCTCTACCTGTGCTGTTGATGACAGCAACGAGACTCCTTCCACCCTAGGTGGAGATAGTACTCATCGGGCTGCTGCAAATAATACTCTGGTGCCTCTCTGATAAGTAACAAACACTGGCACACTGATAGGCTCTGTCTCGTGACCTTCAGGCTGATGTGAAGGTTCACCTGCATCACGGACAACCTCCGAAGGAACCTGAGGAGTTGTGAAAAAGTCATGGGAAATGAAATCCTCCCATGCAATACCCTGCAATCCAAGCTGATGTACAACAACAATCTTGATGAGTGCATAGTGATAAATATTGTTGTACTGCTGCTCAGGAGTCTTCTTCTGCACAAGAGTGGTCATTCGCTCGATGTTGCGGCACATGAAATAAGGTATGTTCATCATCCTCACTCTAGTGAAATGCATCAATAACCTGATGTGGTATGCATAGAGGCGTGAGAACCGGCCCTCACAACTGAAGTATCTGATAATGAGTCTCATCAAAGGCGCATAGGATTCCTTTAGGAATCGGAATGGGAATACCCTGCTGAGCTGTCTCATATAGCTAGGCCTGATGTATGGTTCATAATGCACTCTATCCACCTGCTGTCTCTTGTTCCACTGTTCACCCACATTCGGTATTCCAATTGCTTGAGATATGGTTTCCGGTGTCAAGGTGAAATTTACACCAGCAAGAGTTACCTGACCATCATGCAAATGTAACACAAACAACCGAGCCAACTCCTGATGATGCTGAATCCGAGCAATCATCTCACAATACTGATAGCATGACTGCTCTCGAAAACATGCCATGGCAAGTGGGCAGGCCTGCAATTGGGTCAATGAGGTGGGCTCTTCTCTCACATGTTTGCCACCTTTACGAGGCCTTCTCGGTGCATGTAGCTCAGTGGTAGAATCACTATCTCTTTCATATGATGTATCAGTGTCTGTCTCCATGGTGTTGAAAGTCTATGTCAAGTATATGCTAATTTGTATGAGATGAAAATAAGAAGTTGGTGTCTTTGTCTTGATTGCCAAATGTGTCAAAGTCAAATGAGGGACTGTGGGAAATAGGGCAGTGAGAATGATGGAGTTTTGTCAAGTGAATTTAAAGTGTAAGGACAACCACTTGACTGTGTTTGGGAATTTGGGATTTAGGAATTTTTGCAAATGATATGGGGAAAGGGATAATGATAGGGAATGAAAGGATTGAGGGATAGGGATAAATGGGAATAAGTGATATGAGTGGTTTTAGGATATAAGGGAATAGGGGATTGACAATGATGATATGATTACAGTGATGGGAAAGGAACCATAGGTGGGGAATGGAGTTGGATTTTTTTGGCACCAAAATGAAATTTTAAAACTTCAAATTCAAAACCCTAAGGAGCATTTTTAACAAGAAGATAGGGTTTGAATTTTGACATCACAAACTCTCATAATCCACTTCAATCAGCACCAAACATGTTAATGGAAATTTCATAAACTTACTTGGAGCGAGGAAAACTGAGTTGATTTGAATTTTTGTGGAGAAATGATGAAAATTTCCGTTGTCGGCCCTGTGCGCCGCGCGCACAACCCAGTGCACTGTGCCTGGTGTATGTGCCGCGTACGTTCAAAATAGCATGGTGATGGGCAGCTCTATGTGCCACGACAACTATGTGCGCCGCGACCTTCCTCCTGTGCGCCGCGACCCTGAATCTCACCCACAGTCGGTCCTCCAACACTGGCTTTTGATCTTCCACGACTTTACTCGGCTTCTTTGAGGATTTTGTTTGCAAATGAATTGTTGAATGGTGAAAATATCCTATATATACAAAAGGATTTTGATTTTTCATTTAGAAAACCCACTTTTGTGATGTTGCAGACTTTGGCACTTTCACATTTTAAAATAAACTATGTTTTTGCTTCCACTTTGATTTTTTAGCTGAATGACGAAATTCTTGTCTATTTTTTGCAGGGATGGCTGGCATGTAATTTGGCAAAGGAAACCAGGGCTGTGCCTGAAGAACTTCACAACTGAGAAAACTTTGAAAATTACATTACATTTATTACAAAAGACAAAATGGACGATTTTTCTTCAAAACAGAGTTTTGAAGAAAAGTCATGATCAATCATTATGACGATGAAATTTTTGCCATGAAAACTTATTTCGAGCCTCCCTCATGTGCCTGCTGGCATTATGAGACATTTTGAAGACGAAACCCTAGACCTAATGAGGTTTAAAACCCTAAAATGACTCTTCTTGACGAAGACCAAAACGGAATTTGTAAATAGTAGAAAAATTGAGTTTTGATCAATAGACACGAACCCGGCCATTTTATGACATGAGGTATATGAGTGAAAAGACCCTTCCGTCAGATGATCCACGCTCCTAATGGAATGCAGCTGACTAGATTGAATGAGACACCTAAAATGAAATGCAAGAAAAGAGATTTTGATCTTTGACGAAGGGATAGAATCGCCTCTAGTAATTTATAGCTAAAAGCATGAAGTTTAAATTAATAAGAAAAAACCCTAAACTAGAGCGTGAACCCTATGCAGAAATTTCTTGAAAATATTCACCATTTGATTACAAATGCTTTTAGGAGCCACTCTCCCTAATAATTGATAAACAAGAAGTGATTGAAGAACAGATTTAAGCATTATTAATCGTCTTGAAGCATTCAAAACTCTAAATGCCCAATTATAAATTTTTTTCCCCAATCTAGTAATAAGGTCTTTCCAGTCTGCAATTCTTAAAGAAGAATTATTTGAAGGAACACCCAAGTACTTCATAGGAAACGTGCCTATCTTGAAACCTAGAATTCTAGCTATAAATATTTGCGTAGCATCATTAGTATTGAATAAATATACATTTGATTTATCAGTATTAACCAGAGTACCTGAAGCCTCCATAAACATTTTCAAGACTTTTAAAAAAAAAATTGCCTCCCTCACCGATGCCTGACAAAATAAGAGGATATCATCAACAAACTGTTGGTGTGTCAAGGAGAGATCAAGACCCCATAATTTTAAAACCTGTAACTGTCCTTCCGCCAAGTGAGATTTGATTAATCTTCCCAGTCCTTCCGCAACTAAAATAAATAAGAATGGTGATAGGGGATCTCCCTGCCGCAGACCTCTGGATATATTAAAAGGCTGAGATGGAATTCCATTTAGAAATATCGAGAATTTGGGAGATGATATGAATGATTGCAGCCATTGTACCCATCTATTATCAAAACCAAACGCTTTCAGAACAACTATCAAATAAGGCCAGCTGATATGATCATACGCTTTAGAGAGGTCCAGTTTTATGAGCATACCTTGCAATTTAAACGTCTTTAACAAGTGGATTGCTTCCTGGGTAGTAACAATTCCATCTAATATTTATCTTCCCTTAAAAAAACCTGTTTGTTTCGGAGAGATCAAACTAGGAAAAAGAGGCTTCAGTCTATTAACCATTATAGTAGATAGAATTTTATAGATTACATTACATAGAGCTATGGGCCTAAATCCAACAGGGGTGTCCAAGTTTTCCTATTTAGGGATAAGAGTTAGGAATGTTGCATTCAGAGCTGGGTAAATTTTTTGATTCCTCCTTGATTCCTCTACCAAATCCCATATATCTTGACCCATAAAGTTCTAGGATGCCTTAAAAATTCATATGTGAAACCATCTGGTCTAGGGGCGTTATTCCTAGGCATATTCATAACTACATTTTCTACTTCTTCCAGACCGATTTCTCTCAATAAGGCTAAGTTCTGTTCTCTATTTACTACTGAAGGGATGTGACTCATTATTCTATCGATTTTTGTTTGTCTATTCGGATCTGGCTTCGTAAGAATATTTTTAAAATGATCCACAAGTACCTTTTCCATATCCTCATGTTGAAGAAGACGGTTTCCATTTTTATCTTTCAATGAGAAAATTCTATTATGTTGTCTCCGTTGTATCATTGTTTTATGGAAGAAATTTGTGTTTCTCTCCCCTTCCTTCAGCCATTGGACCCTGGATTTTTTCTTCCACAATATCTCCTCTTGCTGCCCACGTTCTTCTAGGAGATTGAGGGTGTTTCCTTCTTCAACAACAAGGGCCTCTGTTCTTCCATTAAGGATCATATTTTGTTGTAAATGTTTCATTTTTTCTCTCAGTCGGACCTGATCCTGCTGGATGTTTCCAAATTATATTATGTTCCATCTTTTTATTTCTATCTTAAGTTGTTTCAATATAGGCTGAAAATAATGCATTTTATTCCTTCCTATAATCTAATTAGTTTCCCACCAATGTTTAGCTTTATCCAGAAACCTAGGATCTCTTAACTAGAATAATTCAAATCTAAAAGGTATATTCTTCGGTCCTTATTTTATATCAATATCTATACGAATCGGCCAGTGGTCTGATCCGAGCATTGTTAAAATTGTTGCTTCATAATATACATCCAGACTAACTAAAGCTTTTGAAGCTATAAATTGGTCCAACCTTGATGCAATTTGATGTCTTTCTCCATGTCTATTATTCCAAGTAAACTTCCCATTCACCGTGAGGATGTCTACCAATTGAAGATCTGTCAGAAAGTCCCTAAATAATTCCATCTCCGGATCTTCTCTCCTTATTCCTCCTTTTTTTTCTGTCAGATTTAATAGCATATAGAAATATCCACCTAAAAGCCAATATTTTTCTTGATGCATATTATTTAAAGTTCCTATGCTTTGTAAGAATGCCTCTATTTCTCCTGGAATTGGAGGTCCATAAACTGCCGATATGAGTATCTTTTCTTTTGATCCAATTTGTCTAAAAGTACCTGATAATTTTCTCGGGAGGCCAATTGATCCTTCCACTATTATTTTTGTAGGATTCCATAGGATAGCTATTCCTCCTGCCATTCCTCTTGAATCGATAGCCATTGCCTCAAAGTGGGGTTTAAACGATTAAAGAATAGTATCAAATTTTTGGCTCGAGAATTTAGTTTCTTGGATCAACATAACCTGCGGTTTCTCAGTTTTCACTCTTTCCTTGAGATATCTTTGTTTGCCTTTACTATTTAGGCCTCTTATATTCCAGGAGATTACTTTCATTGGTTAAATTTGGGGATTTGTTGGAATACCATTGTTAACTGTATTATCTTTCTTTTATTAATCAACATCTCGCCAACCAATTATATTGATTCCTGCAATGTCCTTCTACCTCTTTTCTTGGTTCCTTTTGGCTGAGGATTAGGTCCCTTAGAGGCAACTTGCTCAGAATTACTTACTTCCTTTTGTGCTTGGGATGTTAAATAGTGCTCAAATGTTTCTTTATAAAGTTTCTTTTTTTTTGAGGGATAAACCTATCATCTAGATTCCTCCATTCATAAAATAGGTGTTTCAATACCCTTTCTTCTGCACTCAAATCCTCTTTGTTATGTTCTATGTCCATTGGTGTCTGTTCGAACATGCTACTGTCTTCTACATCAATGTTGTCCTGAGGTGCTTTTCATTTTGGTGTTTGAGTTTTCTGATTTACCAACCCTTGACCAAGCCCAGCGCTATCTTCCTCTGCATGCGACGTTTCCCCTTCCTCTTACAGAATTTCATAACGGTTTGCTGAAGTTTTCTAGTTTGGCAGGTTCTGCGAACTTGTATGCGCTTTATTATTTCTTCTTTTATTTGTAACTGTTATAAATCCATCCTCTCGCTCATGTCCCTGATCATGATTTATGGGTTTTCGGTTGGATTGTTGCTCAATAGTGTTCAGAGGGCATGATTTATAAATATGGCCATTCTCATGGCATCTCCGACATCTAAAAGGGATATGTTCATAGTCAAGAAGTTGCTACCAAATTTTTCCTTCATATTCTAATTCAATGGTTTCAGGCAATCACTCAGAGATATTCATATATACACAGATTCTAGCAAAAAAAGTATAACGACCCTGAGGAGTAGTTTCTGCTATTTTAACAAAGCTTCCTAAAGAATTTTCTATTCCTTCCTAAATATTCTTTTAAATCCATGGTATTCTTTTAGAAAATAAGAATATATCGATGGATTATTAATGGATCCAAAAATATGTAAATGCACTTGATGCAATGAAGGCTACAACTTTTCAAATTATGTATTATCTATGATTACTTATACTACATTAGAGAGACTAACATCACTCAACAATAGTAGTTAAAATATTTGTAATAAATGGGAAAAAAACAAAATAAATATTTTTAATAGTTTACATTGAAAGAAGATAAATATGAATTGTTAAATCCTATATGCAAAAAACATATCCCCAAATGTATTGATTTCAATTGTAAGGCAAATAAATTTATAATAAAAAGGTATCAATAGCTATCTAAAAATAAAAAATAAAAATAAATACATTTAATATTTATCGAATTGGATGAATGCTTGAATTAGGATTATATTTGTACCATCATTTCTTTTGAAGGATTAAATATCAAATAATTCTCATGATTCTTATGGTTGTATCTAATTCACATAAAAAAAAAAATCATTAGTGAACATGTTCTATTGGTACAAAATTTAGGGAAAAATAATTAAGAGGAAAGACAAGCATCAGATGTATAACGTAGGTCACATGAACAATTTCATTCCACACAAAATTTTAAGGAAATATCAAGTTGGTGCCAAAATCAATTAGGACAACATCCATAGTCCACTATGAAAAGCTTAAAGTATAATATGCAATATCGAGTAACAATCTTGGCACTTGGATGGTGCCATTGGAAAACTTTACAATCACGATACCAACCATGATCACAATAAATGTAATAACAAGTGCAATTTATAACACAAGTGAATTTCAAAAAATCCACTCTCCTAAAAGATACCAATGAATCCACAATAAGTATTATGGTGAAAACTACAACCCGAAGACATTCATTCCACCAATTAAATCCAAACCATTCATCAATTATACCAACATTTGGGATAAGACCTCACAAAGTTTGGGATGGAAAATAAAGTGAGATTCTAAGAGAGAGGTAATAGTACCACCCTAGCAGAGACGTACACAAATAGGAAAGATCCATCTAACATCTAGTGGAGTAGTCCACAAAGATGTGATGGTCATTACAACACATTCTTAATATGGTAAGCACTAAAATAACCAAAATAGTTCAACATGAATCATAAACATTCACAAAACATACTTACAAATATTCATAATCCATGCATGAAGAATGTGTTGGCCATCATGCTTCATATATTAATTAAAATTCACAATACACATGTATACAATGAAAACCACTAGCTTGAATAGTGGAGTTTTGTTGCCACTACTTGCTCTTGAAAAGAACTAACTTGTCTCTCTAATTCCTTATGGGAGAATCCAAGGTGAAAATTCCTTTTCTTGTACAATGAGGGTATAGGGGAGAGGGGTCAGTGCCTGAACACCTCAGCAATGACTGGACTAGGTGTCATGTAGGACATCGCCACATCACGTACGTAAGCTTTTCATTCGCATGCCTTTCACGTGGCGGGCACGTGCACCCTGTCCTTCCAATGTGTAACCTGCTTAGCAGGTCGTCTCCCGCCATAATGTGTAGGCTTCTCGACGAAGCCTCATTTCCTACTTCGGGTCTGTTTGGTGTGCGTTTTGGTCTCCGTTCCTTGTGTGACGTTTCTCCGATGTCTGACGCCTCCGTCACCACCATCCGTGTGCTCCATCCATCATTATGGCGCCCGTGCTCTCCTGGCTCGAGCTCCCCTGGTCCTGGTTCGGCCGCGACGACATTCAAATTGGCACTGGTTTATGCTCTATGGCTGTTCACACTGGGTTTTTTGTTCGTTAAACCTCGGCTCTGTGGTGGTTTAACCTTGGCGCTGTAGTGGTTATACCTCGGCGCTATGTGGTTATACCTCGGCTCTTTGGTGGCTATTCTTGGCTCTGTTTTGTCATACCTCGGCCCTGTGGTGGTTTTACCTTGGCCCTTTCGTGGTTTTATTCAGCTCTGTGGTGGTTTTACTTGGCTCGGCCCTGTGGTGGTTTTAACTTGGCTTTGTGGTGGTTTTTCTCGGCTCTGTGGTGAGCATACCTCGCTTGTGTGGTGGTGGTGGTCATACCTCGGCTCTGTGGTTCGACACTACATGGCTTACGGGTCTGTATGCTCCGAATTTTGTTTTCAGGTGCGTTTTTCAGCTCTGGATGTTGTGAATTGTGCTTTCAGGTGCGCGTCCCTGTTGGTTTTAAGTTTTTTTGCATTTTTTTTTTAATGTTGGTGCTCTGTGAATGATTGTGTTTTTGATATCTTTGCAGGTCAGTGCAGAAGCTAAGGACAATGCAGTTGGCTGGCAAGGCAAGGAAGAAGGCCAGGAGGGAGAGGAATTGGATGAGAGGAGTCTTAAGGTAGGACTCTGTCCTACTAGTGATATGTATGTGTTTGTAAACAAATTTAACCTGAAGGAGATGTTCTCTGTTGAGCTTATTTACTGTTTTACTGTGTTTTACTATGGTTTTACTGTGTTTAGGGTTTAGGGTTGTAATTGGAAAATCAAATGCTTTGACCATCCTGCTTTGAGTTCAAATGAAAATCGAATGCTAGTTGTTGTTTATGCGTTGAGAGGTTTACTGTGGTTTTACTGTGTTTAGGGTTTAGGGTTGTAATTGGAAAATTGAATGCTTTGACCATCCTGCTTTGATTTAGGGTTGTTAGACTTGGAGCCTCATAATGCTCGTCGATATCTAGTTCGGCCAAGAAAGAAGTTGTTATGTGAAATTAATATTTACTATTTTTATGACACAGAAGAGCAGTGTACTTGCAACATTGAAGTTAGACAAGTAAGTTAAAAGTATTGCCCAGAACAACATGGCCCAAGATTGTAACTTGGAAAATGAAATTTGACAATTTGGAAAGCTCCATGTGAACCACACAATGTCCAAATTGGAATTTTGCCAGTTGCTGTAATGTCAATATCACATAATAATTAAGCTATTGGCTTGCTCAATGAAAGACATATATTTTAGTTTGTTACATGCCACCTGAGTTATAGTGAGTTTGATATGTGCCTTAACATCTATAGATGTAAAAACTTAGTTTTTCTCTCAGACACATCATCCATGAGATGATTGATTGATATTTCAGCATCTTCCACTGATTTGGCATGCTTTAATTAGGTGAAATTTTGTACTTTCAAAGGAACTTGAAGATCTTGATTAAGAAGCAGCAAATATGGTGCATGGAAATAACTGTTGGAATGTAGTTTTGTTTCAGAGTTTTGCTTTTATTCCACAGTTTTTTCTGGTTGGCGATTCTGTTGTACTGGAAAGAACAACATTGGCTTGGAAAGAAACAACCAAACACCTTATCTAGAAATGAAACCTCCTCAAAGCAAGCCAGGTATTGTTGCAATCCTCTACCAGCTACTTGTATTAGAGGAAGAATATTGATTCTTTCTAAGTTTCTGAAGGAGTCCAGTTAGTTAAAGAATTGTCTATGGATTTTGAGAGTCAAATGTCATTATTCACACAAACTTTAGGGCTGCTATTTAGAGTAAAACTTGTTTTTCGGTCTAAGGATGTCCCTTGTAGAGAGTAAGTTCAGTATGGTCTCATTGCTCTTTTTCAAACATAAAATTGCAAATATTACGTCATGAAATTAAACCCGAGACAAAATTCTACAATCTCGGTCAAGTAACACAAGCGACTAACGATTAAGGATCTAGAATGTTTATAGAGGAGACAACTTACAAGATATTTGTTGGCTACTAATGTCAATCAATATAATCTCTGCATAAAGGAGTGAACTTACATGTCAATTTTCCCTTTGTACTTCTTTCAAATGGTAATTGAAGCTTGAAGGTGTCATGGGCTGAGATCAAAACTGAAGGTTATGATAAAAACTTAAGATGGTAGGTAATGTCAATCATCAAATTCTAAGTGTGACAGTATAGAATGTGTGCTCATAACTTTAATATTGACAGTGTAGCATGTCTCCTCATCACTGAATATTTTATTAATTTTAATGAGAGGAATTGCAACCAATACAATATACATTAACATAACCACTACGGAACTCCACTCTTGTGACCTTTCCAACGTCTTGTTTTAAAGATGTTGCTTTTCCTATTTTTATCACAGTCCAAATACTGACAGTCATAAGAAACATTAAATCAATCTTTTTATGCAGTATTGCATATTAAGTATGGTATGTTGAGCTTGATAAAAACATTTTAAAGATTTTAAATTAGGATGTGGGTATTCTGGGTACTGCATAATTTAATTTATTTTATTACATCTACTTAACAGGATGCAATGCAAGGCCACTTCATCTCTCATCTTAATTGAATCACCTCTGTACATTGTAAAGAGGTCATAAGAATGGTTTTTCACAGAATGTAATGACTAAAATGTGCCAAATGATTTATGGATTTTTGACTGCATTTATTTTGAATTTCTCATTTAGATGCAATCAGGTTGTTTTGTTATTGATGTTCAATTCAATTATGAATTCAATTTCTTTGTTCAATTATGAATTCAAAAATCTGATATAGGCTAAGGCTATAACTTCAATTTCTCCCTGTGTTGATCTAACTGATATAGGCTAAGGCTATAATGTCTCGATCAGGAATCAATTGCTCCCCGTGTTGATATACTTGTTATTTAACATGATTATTGGTATCTGTTTATGTTCATCAAAGAGCATGTAATGTTCAATGGATGGTTTGTTTATATGCAATCATGTTGTTTTATTAATGATGTTCAATTCAATTATGAATTCAATTTCTTTATTCAATTATGAATTCAAAAATCTGATATAGGCTAAGGCTATAACTTCAATTTCTCCCTGTGTTGATCTAACTGATATAGGATAAGGCTATAATGTCTCGATCAGGAATCAATTGCTCCCCGTGTTGATATACTTGTTATTTAACATGATTATTGGTATCTGTTTATGTTCATCAAAGAGCATGTAATGTTCAAGGGATAGTTTGTTTAGATGCAATCAGGTTGTTTTGTTAATGATGTTCAATTCAATTATGAATTCAATTTCTTTTATAACCACCACAGAGCTGAGTATGTTAACCTCCTTTTTATTGAGTGATTTTGATTGATGAAGTTTGCAATGAATTTTGATGATACTTGTTATTTAACAGGATTAGATGCAATCAAGGGATAGTTTGTTTAGATGCAATCAGATTGTTTTGTTAATGATGTTCAATTCAATTTCTTTGTTCAATTATGAATTCAAAAATCTGATATAGGCTAAGGCTATAACTTCAACAGATTAACAAACTTGTAGGATTTAGAAACTGTTTGATATGTAGGAATTATAAACTGTTTGATATATAACTTCATAAAAAATATGATATAGGCTAAGGCTATAACTTCAACAGATTAACAAACTTGTAGGATTTAGACACTGTTTTATACATACTAATTTGAAAATGTTTGTAGCTTCCCAAACATCCATGGATGCTATCATTAGAAAACCTATTTGATCCTTACCAAAATCACAGTGTCTTGTAGTTACAAAAATTAAGTCATGGCACCTCTATGCTTGATGGCTTCCATTTCCTGCGTTGCCCAAGTATGGTGGACTGCCCAACATTGGATGATTAGGATGTGCCTGAATGTTGGCATATGGTTGACTCCAATTTGTTCCATGTAGCCATGGTGGGACTGAGTAGCCCAAGTGTCCACTTGTGTTACTAACCCCAGCACTGACTGCAGGTGTCATATAAACACAATTAGGATTCAAACTTGCACTGGTAGGGGTATAAGAGGTGGGCCTAACCCCTGCCTGATAGCTAGGGACTTGGATGTTAATCAGGTCTTGGAATGATGGTGTCTGCTCTGCAATGTGGTCCAGCATGTTAGACATCAACCTATTTGCCTCAAACTGTCTTGAACCATGTTCTTCTCTGCTTGTCACCCCTTGTCCTTTTTCCAACTCTTGCTAAACCTTTCTTGCCTCTCTCTATTGCCTTGCCAATTGCTTTTGATGTTCCTTATCTTCCCTTGCTTTTTGTCTTTCCAACCTTTCCTTTGCTCGAGCTTCTGCTGTTGCAATCCTTGCAACCCTCTTTTCATTGGCTAACTCCTTCTTTCTCTTTTTAGCTTCCTGAATTTCATTCTTTTTACATTCAGACTCGAACATTAAATTCATATAATCTTCAGATGTGAGCAATTGTGAACTCCTCCCTAAACGAAGATAATCTAAGGTTGAGTTCCTTGATGAGGCCTTCACTCTCTCTACTGGTAGCTTTAGGAATGCACCAAGTAATCTCTGCTTTTCCGGACCTGCCTGCTGGATTTCATCTTCTGGGACAACTGATTGGCCCCCATTGTTGTCTTCTTCAGGTACTTCATGCTGAATAGGCTCCTCTTCTAGTGATCCATTGTCCACAAAATAATGAACAAGTTCGGTGTTCAACCCTGATGGTTGTGAAGGCATGTCCATGCTTTCATCCTCATTGGTGGTACATACATTATTTCCAGTGATATTCATCACGGCCTCTGCCAGCCATGATGGTGCACTTACTTGGGTTGGCATGGTCAATTTCTCATTGTCAGCTACATCAGTGGGTGTCACAGCCTCATTGATATTGTTAGTTGGTTCATCACTGAACAGTGTCTCACTGACATGCTCAGCATCATCACCACCACAGAACAACCCTTCAGAAAGGGACATTATACCTTCAGCAACAGCTACATCTTCTTGGGCACCAACATGCTCTTCTAAGTTCTCTGCTTCTTGACCTTCCACTTCAAATTCTTGGCTACATGTGGTATCATGCATAAGAGCATCAAAATTGAGTGGCCATATACCAGTCCTCCTAAATCCAGCCTTGATATTAGAAGGTGTGAGAGCCCTTTTAAATGCTTTACTTGCAAGCTCGGCTAGCTCAAACCTCTTTACTTCCACCCCTGGATTCTTTTCCATCCATGAAGCTCGCTCGACCCTGAAATAGTTCTTGAAAGGCCCAAACACGCTCACATCAAGGGGCTGCAATCTGTGAGTAGTATGAGCCGACAATGTTAACAGGTCAATGCCCAACTTATTGGCCTCCTCGATTGTCTGCACAGCCATGTGGCTTCCATGGCCATCTAAAATCATCAAGTGCCTGTTTTCAGGCGAGACACCACCCGGTACAGAAGCAGCAAAGTGGCAAAGCCAATTTAGGAACAGTTCCTTTGTCATCCATGCATGTGGATGTGCAACCATGCATGCCCCTGGTTCACAATTCTGTATATAATTTTTTAGTTGAGTTTTACCTTTAAATAGATAAAATCCTGGTATAGATGAGCCAATTGCATTGACACAGGCAAGAATTGTGATCCACTCCCTGCTCTTAGGCAATATCTTAGGCACATTTCTACTCCCTCTCTTGGCAATTACCCGCATACCACAATTTCTTCCTACCTATAAGCCTGTTTCATCACAGTTCCATATATGGTCTGGGGCATATGAGTGTTGGTCATATGCAGCAGAAAGAGTGTTATAGAACTTGGAAACAATTGCAGGGCGTAGATTTAAAGCCCGGTCTCTATCAAGGCCCTCTGTTGTACGTAACACAAGGTCTGGATGCCTCTTTTTAAACCCACTCCACCATGACTTACTAGGAAAACCATCTTTAAAGGGGTTTGGCCTCCCTTGACATATTTGAGCTACAGTGGATTTAAGTTGTATAAGCTCTAACCCATGTCCCAATTGGGCCATCTCCTTACACCACTCCACCACCTCATCTTCCTCCTCTTCAGTCATGACTGTAACAGGCCCTCTGCGCTTTGTATTAGTCAACCCATTTATCCAATAATGTATGTTTGAGGCAGCAATACCATGTTTTTTTGCTGATGCATGGATTGAATATCCCTTAAACTCGATGTCATCAATTGCAGCAAGCATGTCTTCCTTCGTCCAACCTCTGATTGCACTGATTTTCTTTGTTGAAATTGCACCTTGTATTGTGGTCGAAGGTGGCTCTGTGGCTGATGGTGGGCTGGGATGATCTGCAACCACAGGGTCCTTTTCAACTACATTACTAGGAGCAATGGGAGCATTGACATCATCATTTGATGAACTGCTCCGCAGTTGGGCCCCCCTTCTCCCTCGCCTCCTGTTCCTTATCCGATCTGCAACAGAAACTCTTGGCATGGCTACAACCTGCAATTTCCAACATTGTTAAGAAATTTGATAAGTATTACAGCACAACTGTATAGAGTAAACTATAATTATGTATGAATTCCAAAATTTCTGCTAATAACATGAAATCTTCAGTTGTTTGTTGTGAATTAATTGGCATTGAAGTATTACTTGTCAATTATGTATTACTTGTAATATCAACATGAGAAAGATATGTGATACCTACATGGCTGTTAGCTACATGGACTTGTCTAAAATCAGTAAGTGCCTATTTTAAAATGGACTTATATTTGGACATGGACTGTGTGTTAGAACTATTTTTATTGAAAGATTTTATTCAATATAAAGTCAATATCCAAATCTGCTTAATTAAGCACAACAAAAGGAGGAGGCAACTACATTTATATTGTAGGCAACTAGAAATGTATGTTTGTTGTGAATTAATTGACATTGAAGTATTACTTGTCAATTATGTATTACTTGTGATATCAACAGGAGAAAGATATGTGATACCTACATGGCTATTAGCTACATGGACTTGTCTAAAATCAGTAAGTGCCTGTTTTAAAATGGACTTATCTTTGGACATGGATTGTGTGTAGGCGTTCAAGGTTTATGAATCCTTTGTTTTTCTTAGGAAAACCCTTTGCCCGATAGGCACTGTTCCTATGTAGTTAGTAGGTTGTTGTTCTTATAAATTTTTAAGGGCACTGTTCCTATGTAGTTAGTAGGTTGTTGTTCCTATGTAGTTAGCAGGCACTGTTCCTATGTAGTTAGTAGGTTGCTTTTCTTATAAATTTTGAAAGATTTTACTCAATATAAAGTCAATATCCAAATCTAGTTAATAAGCACAACAAAAGGAGGAGGCAACTACATTTATATTGTAGGAAACTAGAAATAGCTACATGGACTCGTAATGGCCTGAACGCTGTTAGCTACATGGACTTGTAATAGCTTGAACGTTGTTAGCTACATGGACTTGTAATAGCCTGAACACTGACAACTACATTTGCTCCACATAAATTGATGTACTGTTCTTAGGGGACTCTGTGTTGGAACAATTTCTTGAAAGATTTTACTCAATACTGGACTTAAAGGTTTAGAAAAATTCCAACTTGAAATTTGGAGTAGCTAATTAGTAAGCTAGTTTGAACACTCATAGCTTCTTTAATCTACGTGATTTTCTTATAAACATAACTCTCATTACTTACAAAATTAACATAGTTTCTCAACTAAAATAATGATAAAGTACTCAATATCTTGAATAACATTATTCAAGAACAACGAAATACCTGTATGTCTCCAACAACGCTCCAGCAACTGATGAAGAGAGTGAATGTAACACTGTGCACACACTCTGTCTGAAATGTAACACTGAGCACACTCTGTCTGTATGTCTGGAACACCGTCTGAAAAAGATTGTATGTCTGCAAAATGGAAACTCACTGTCTGAAAACTCACTTTCTGAAAACTGTATGTCTGCAAAATGAATGGAACACTGTCTAAAAACTCTGAATGCATGTCAGCAGTAGCTTAAGAGTATAATGAATGCCTCAAATGCAGTAAGAGTTGATGTTTTATAGTTTTATGATCTAGAATTTAATTGGTAGGGAAGATTGGCATGGATTTCCATCTCCCAAATTTAATTCTGTGTTGTGGATTGATTTGTACATGATCCAATGGCTAAAAATATTTCATGGTTGATCCTTGTGCTTTCCTGAATTTAATTCCTGAATTGAAATGCTTTTCTGAATTTAATTCCTATAATTCCAGGGTTGTTGTGTTTAATTCTTGAAATGAAAGGTTGGGTGAACTATTTCCTGAATTGAATGGTGTCATTTAATGTCTTCAATAGGCTGAATGGTTAAACAAACATGTACATATGGTTGACATACATTTCACCTATTTTTGTGCAGGTGTTACCCAGTCCTTGTGCATGTGTTACCTAGTCCTTGTCCAGGTGTTACTCAACAATGAGATCTATTGCCCCAATGCAGAATCAGTGGGTGACTGTTTGATGGGATAACTGTACTTTTGGATGGAAAGCATTGTAATGTTTTGTAGTGCATTTTGCCTTAGTTGGTAATTCAGAACTAGAGGTACTTGAGACAATAGGTCTTGTCAAGTTGTGATGTTAGACTTCGTGTATGACAGTTGTTGGTCTAGTAAAAAACTAGGCCCATTTTGGACATATTTATATAACTTATATAACTTATTATCAAATATTTATGTGCATATTTTAGTGAGTTTGTCATTCTTATTTGATGGATGTGTGGGACCAGTACTATAACTACTACTAGTCCTTGCACAACAATAGAAGCCTCTCCCCTATATAACCAATGGGGTGATCCTTCACCTCCCTTTTGACTCTTTGACTACCCTCATGACCGTTTGACTTCCCTATGACTTTTCAACTTTTACATGACTCTTTACATTATGTACATGGTGTTTGGACTTCTACTTTACAATTTCGAATAAGAATTTATAATAATCCAAAAAATGATGTGGCATATGATGACTCATGACTTGACATTGATGACATGGAAATTTCAAGCCATTCTTTGTTGCTTATTTCTTTGTGTATTCTCGAATATATCCCTTCTTCACCATTGCATGGCTCAAACATGAGGAGTCTTCAGTAATATTAGGTCTTGGGTTGTGTTCGCAAACAAATGTCCCTATGATTCCTCCCGATTGATCAACTCATATTTTCAGCTACAAGAGTCTCTTCTAGATTCATTTCATGGCACGATAGATTATCTTCACCTTCAATTCACTCAGGAAAAGATGGCATCAGTCCGAAAAAATCCTAGTATAAGATGTTGAATGATGATCCACTGGCTGAGCTAGAACTGGATGAAAGACTAAGAGAGAGGCTCAGTGACTATGTAATTTTGCAGCTGAAGCAGTCAAGGGTTAGGAATTATCCTTGAAACGGTGCAATGCACAGCTTAGGCTGGATTGGTCTTGAAGATTGCACAGTTGAGGGATTTAAGGACCCACGATAAGGGCTTGAGCACTGAAGTTTCCCGCTGCACAGTGCTGGAAGGACTGGGAGGCTATTTGATTATGTAATTGCACAATTCAAGAGATAAAGGGTTGGGCTTGAGGGCTGAGGTTGTGAAATGCACAATTTAGGCTTGACTAGAGGAAGTGGTTACACATTTTTGGAGCTCAGGGGCTGGGCTTCAACACTAGGATTGTGTAGTGTGCAGTTCTGGAAGGAAGAAACTATAAATTGCAAAATTCCAAGGGACAATGCTGTTGCTTGAGGGCTGATACTGCACAATGCGCAGTTCGGGGTGGATGAGAGGGGATGAGTGGTCCGATCAGGGATTTTTTTCCAATTTTGACTAAGTGTTGTATCAGTGCCATGAATTTGAATAAAAAAAGACTCTAGGTATGATCTAACACTTACATTACTTGACAACAAAAAAAAGGAACACTCATAGCACATGAATAGCACATGCCCCTCAATGATAAAATTTTGCGACAGTTTGCACCAAGTGCGACACCAAAGATACACTTTGTGACGACCATGATGATACTTGTGTGACAATGCTTAAAACTTTATAAATGAGTGTGAAACATGTTTAAAAATTGTAAGAAAAAATCATTTACGCAAAGATTACCCTTTGAAAACACCAAAACTGGCTTTTGTACATTTGATCTGAATTTGAATGTTAGTTTTGTTGTGCTAATTTCATATTCATATTTATATTTAAAATTTTTATCTTTGCTTCATGTGTATAGACTTCTTGAAGTGTTTATGAGTGTTAAACACGTAAATTTATGGATATTATGTTAAATTCATGAACTTAAAAACATTAAAACATAATGTTGAACAACAATAACAAAATATACAACAAACCATCACAATTGATCCATTAACATAGTGTTTTGATGAAGGAATTCACCCCTCCTGGACTACACGTCCTTGGTCCAGATTCCATGGCTTGGGCCTCTATATTAGCTCAAATGTGTAAAAAATGTTGTTTACATTCACCTACTACTCCTGAAACCTGCTTCGATGTGTTCAGAACATCCAAATCTTCTAGGATAGACTCATCATGAGCCAAAATTGGTCGAAATTTGCTCCAGTTATGCTTCCTTTAATTTTTCCCTAGAATTATCCTCCAAAACTAGAGAGAAATCCTAGTAACGCAGCTAAATTTGGAAATCCGCCGAAATTGGCTGACTCCACCAAACTCGCCGCTATTTTAACACTGGATTAATTAGCAGTTAAGAATAAAATTAATGCGGATAAGCTTGTGTAAACTGCACATAAGCGCGTTTTTCAATAAACATGACTTAGTCCTTAACTCTGAGATTAGCATCACTTAATCCTGTAGTTAACCATTAATCCGTCGCTAAACAATCTCCTGCTCCGCCTATGGTCTGGTGAAATGTTTTATGGGGAGGAGGCTGGCCCCCTCCAAAATCCTGTCAGTCATACCATGCAACATCAAATATAAGTCGAACCCATAGTCTTACAAGGACTACGTTGATGGCTTGGTGGTAATCTAGGCGGTTAGTGCAGGGGAGGTCGTGGGGTTGAGCCCTAACCTCCGCCCATCCATTCATAAAAATTTTGTAGCTAAAAGAAAAGGAAAAAGCAAATAATGGCCACATATAGTAAACAAAAGAAGATTAAAATGCAAAATATGGTCGGGACAGGAAAATTAGCATGTTCGCAAAATACTAGAAAAAATCATACCCCCAAATGTATTGATTTCAACTCCAAGGCAAATAAATTTAAAATAAAAAACATATCAACCACTATCTAAAAAAAAAAAAATTGTCCATTTAATATTTATAAAATTGGATGAACGCTTGCATTAGGATTATATTTGTATCATCATTTCTTTTGAAGTATTAAATATTAAATAATTCTCATGTGATTCCTATGATTGTCCCTAATTCACATAAAAAATACATTAGGGAAACATATAAAATTAAAGGTCAAAATATTCATAAATAAAAGTTATATGATTCATTCCATCTAAATAAATTGAATGTTATACATGGTTTTTAAAATACATTGTTATTGGTTCTAAACAAATCATACAAAATCCAATATATCCCTATATGTAGTGCATATTTTTCGCCCCAACAATTGAGCATCTAATCAATACATATCCACCACAATAAAAATATAATTTATTTTCTATGAATTGCATGTGTTGATATGGAAAGAACATGTGAATAACAATACAACATAAATTTCATTGAAAAGATGATGCACTGTAGGGATCTAATGCATTATGCTTGCACATAGAAGGTGCATCCAATGAACATGAAGGGACAAAGTAACAAATATCAGCTACTCCATGCTCTCTCTAATTTTTTTATATGATTGTATGTTTCATGTACACTACATGTAACCCACGCATTGACTCATTGATGCATTTGTAATTATGAAAATGAGATATACCGAACAATGAAAATGACATTTCCAACCAGCCTAAAGCATTGTCAACTCATGATCCAGATCTTGGGGGGGGGGCCAAGATCTGAGTAATTTCCGCACCTAGAAGAAAAAGAAGAAAACCCACACAACAAACCAACCCAGAAAATAATTCAGAAAACTAATTTTTATTAAATCGAAATTATGATTGCAACTACATTGTGTTGGACAATTCATCCTCTTACAAAGTGAGGTTGGTTATTTATAGCCTTTTTTAGGTTACATTACCATGGGTAAATACCATGGGTGGGAAAATACCACGGGTGGATAATACCATGGATGAGTTATTTAGGGACTTTAGTTACATTACCATGGGTAAACACCATAGGTAAATTTCCATTCATATCATTCCTCCCCTATTAGGAATCGATGATCCCCATTGCATGGAGGGAATCCTTTGTCGAAGATGAGTTTTGGATGACCAAGTTTTGTTGAAGATAAGGGTTTTGAGTGGTGGACCCATAACCAAGGGTTTGTGGATGACCCATAATCATGATGCATGAAGATCCAATGATAGAGATACCCTGTAATGCTTGTGATTCAACTGTGATATTGACAACATGTGGCCAAGAAAATGGATTTTGAGTACAAGGGTTTTGTGTGTTTGACCCATAGCCCTAATGAACAAAGAGTCGAGGATAGAGATACTCCGTAATGTTGGCAAAATGTGATGTGGGCAGTGTGTGGCCAAACAAGTAGACTTCATTGGCAAAGATTTTGTGTGGTTTACTCATAACCATGATGAACGAGGGCTCAAGGATAAAGATACCCTATAATGAACCTTGAGATCGCTGGTTGATCTATTTGGTAGAGATATGGTGGCTTGTATTTTTATCTTATCATAGGACCCATGGCAATAAATCTATAAAAAAATCCACATGATTTTATCATGCTTAAGCAAGACACCTTTTCTTGGTAAGTGAAGTTGGGTCTACTCCTTGTTCTAATGCTCTTAGCATGAGATCAAAATATAAATGTTCTATTGGTACAACATTTAGGGAAAAATAATTAAGAGTAAATACAAGCATCAGATGTATAACGTAGGTCACACGAACAATTTCGTTCCACTCAAAACTTTAAGGAAATGCCGAGTTGGTGCCAAAATTGGCCAGGACAACATCCATAGTCCACTATGAAAAGCTTAAAGTATAATATGCAATATCGAGTAACAATCTTGGCACTTGGATGGTGCCATTGGAAAACTTTACAATCACGATACCAACCATGATCACAATAAATGCAATAACGAATGCAATTTATAACACAAGTAAATTTCAAAAATTTACTCTCCTAAAAGATACCAATGAATTCACAATAAGCATTATGGTGAAAAATACAACCGGAAGACATCCATTCCACCAATTAAATCCAAACCATTCATCAATTATACCAACACGATGTATGCCATTTGTTGATGTTACAGATAGCACATCGCCTATGATAATGATATAGACAATAAGAATTCCCAAAATTCTAATAATAAAAAAGATATGCAACAGTGACTTCCTAATTCTTCCAAAGAAGTCTCCCATGATGCTATCCTATGAATCCAATTCCCCTGCTCTGCTCAACATTAAGAGAATTTCAATAGAAGTATATGTTACCAAACAAACAAAGATAATGAGCAGATTGTAAAGTACCGATACCAAGACCTTTATAGTAGTAGGAAGAGCCATAAATCCAGTTCCCACCATCGTAGATGACAGATTGAACAATGCACTAGAGGAGGCACCATTGAATCCTTCATGCACACCACTTAGTAATAACCTATTGATAGTTCTGGACCTACCAACATTCAAAGGAGTCTCCCTAATATGCAGTCCCAGTTAGACCTCACAATGTTTGGGATAGGAGCCCCATATGGAATATGGCTCGATTACCGTTTTATTAAAGGTTTTCCTTGGATTTAGTTTTCAACAAGAGAGAGGATCACATATATATATGCCTTTCAAAATAAAGTAGGTGTGTCAGTTGAATGTTCGGTTATAGGTGTGTCAAGGTTATTCTATTGTGGAGGGAAAATAAAGTGAGATTCTAAGAGGGAGGTAATAGTACCACCCTAGCGGAGACACACACAGATAGGAAAGATTTGTCTAACATCCAGTGTAGTAGTCCACAAAGATGTGATGGTCATTACAACACATTCTTAATATGGTAAGCACTAAAATAAACAAAATATGTCAACTACTTTAGTACAGGTGGAAAACAAACATGAATCATAAACATTAATAGAACATACTTACAATTATTCATAATCCATGGATGAAGTACGTGCTGGTGATCATGCTTCATATATTAAGTAAAAGTCACAGAACACATGTATACAACAAACACCACTAGCTCCAATATTGGAGTATTGGAGCCACGACTTGCTCCCCAAAAGAACTAACTTGTCTCTCTGATTCCTTATGGGAGAATCCAAGGTGAAAATTCCTTTGCTTGTACAATGAGGGTATATATATAAGCAATGGGGTGATCCTTCACCTCCCCTGTGAATCTTTGACTACCCTCATGACCATTTGACTTCCTTATGACTTTTCAACTTTTACATGACTCTTTACATTATGTACATGTTGTTTGGACTTCCACTTTACAATACATTTCGAATAAGAATTTATAATAATCCACAAAATGATGTGGCACCTGATGACTCATGACATGACATTGATGACATGGACTGCATGAAGACATGGAAATGTCAAGCCGTTATTTGTTGCTTCTTTCTTTATGTATTCTTGAAGATAATCCCTTCTTCACCACTGCATGGCTCAAACATGAGGAGTCTTCAATGTTATTACGTCTTGGGTTGTTGTCGCAAAATGATGTCCCTATGCTTCCTCCCGATTGATCAACTCATATTTTCAACTACAGGAGTTTCTTCTAGAATGATATACTTCTCCATCTCTTTCTTCATCATCCTTTCATGGCATGATAGAGTACCTGCACTTGCAATTCGCTCATGAAACGATGGCATCAGTCCAAAAATCTCTTGGTCTAAGGTGTTGCATCATGATCTATTGGTTGAGCTGGAACTAGGTGAAAGACTGAGAGAGAGGCTGAGTGACTATGTAATTGCGCAGCTTAGGTAGGAAAGTGTTATGAATTAGCCTTGAGACTATGCAATGTGTAGTTTAGGTTGGATTGCACAGTTGGGGGATTTAAGGAGCTAGGATGAGGGCTTGAGCACTGAAGTTTCCCTATGCGCAATGTTGGAAAGATATGGAGGCTAGGTGATTTCATAATTACACAGTTCAAGAGATGAAGGGTTGGGCTTGAGGGCTGAGATTGTGAAATTCACAATTCAGGACTGACTCGAGGAAGTGGTTGCACATTTTTGGAGCTCAAGGGTTGGGCTTCAACACTAGGATTGTGTAGTGTACAATTTTGTGAGGTAGAAACTATTAATTGCATAGTTCCAAGGGACAAGGCTGTTGTTTGAGGGCTGAGACTGTACAATGCGTAGTTCAGGGTGGCTGAGAGGAGATGAGTGGTCCGGTCAGGGATTTTTTTCCAATTTTGACTAAGTGTTGAATCAGTGCCACACAATTGAATAAAAAAAGACTCTAGGTATGATCTAACACTTAGATTACTTAACGACCCAACAAGTAACACTCATAACACATGCCCCTCAATGATCAACTTTGTGATGGTTGGCACCAGGTGCGACACCAAAGATACACTTTGCGATGACCGTAATGACACTTGTGTGACAATGCTTAAAACTTTATAAATGAGTGTGACACATGTTTACAATGTAAGACCAACTCATTTATGCAAAGATTACCCTTTGAAAAAACCAAAATTAGCTTTTTAAAATTGTGCAACACTTAACATGCTAAAAGATGACACTTTGATTTTCTCACAAACGTGACCAAAACACTTAGAGAAAACACATGGAATGACTCTTGATGTTTGTGACAACAACATGCGAAGTCAAAGTAGGATCTTAAATTTGAATGTAAGCCAAAATTTTGGAGCCTGTTGTAGCAGAAAAAACATAACCTTTGTGAAGGGGTTCTATAACCACATTATATTAGAATCCAAGAAAATTAAATTGTAATTGTGTTTCAAAATGTCTTCCATGAAACACTCTCTCTCCTAATACCTCAAAAGTCCATTTTCCATAAAAACATAGTGAAGCTTGTCTCCAAATGCTCTGTGTATAAGAGTTGTTTCAACTTTAGAGTCCATAACACTTGTCGATGCACATATGGCATGGTTCACAGGTCGAACCATTCCTCTCACTATTAGTAGATCTTCGAGCTTCCAATCAACAATGATGCCAAAAACAATAAAATGAAAATGGTGTAGCGTCTCCATCCCAAGCAATGAATGGGTCACCTCCAGATGGTATTGAAGGTTGAATAATTTCTTGTGGGGATTTTCAAAGGCGACCATAACCACGAAGCCTTCAGGAAATTTCACAACCTCTGCCCTTAAGGAAAAGGGACGGGAGTGTGAGAATGATCGACTTATATTTTATCGGGGATGTATAGAATAGCTCAACCTTGTTAACTTCTTAGCTTATGAAAAAGTTGAATATATCTTCAATGATGACATGATCTTCTTTTATTATTGACATCGAGCTGGTTTCTAAGAACTTGTCGATGGGGATGACCGAGAAATGCTTGAATTAGGATTTTCCCTTCTTGGCGACACTGATGATGGTGTGATTGGAGTTTAGCTCATGAAGATGCCCCATGTGGCACTCGACCTTTTTTTTTTAAGATGAAAATGTTGTAACCCCGTAGAGACCATGGTTTCTCATGATGGCCACGATGCAATCTTATTGAGAGGATGGACTTGTGTGTTTGGAATGTCGACACCCTCTGTTTGGAGTTTCTCACTAAGGTTGCAGAGAACCTAAATTAAGGTTTATGAGAAAGGACACCCATTTTAAAAAATTATCACCACAACTTCTTTAACGATGAAGGTATGTAGCCAATGATTTGTTTGAGACCCCTCAAGTCCACGATTTGGAGAAACTAGAGATTTCCCAAGGACTCTTGTTAGTCTGCCCTTCATTTGGGTATCTGATATGAAGTGGTTCCTCGATAGCAAACCCAGTAGCAAAATCCACATAACACATCTTGTCTATTGCAAGATACCCCCTTTCAGTGACAACATTTGGATTGATTACACGACTGAAAATTCCCAAATGTGTCACACTTCCCCTTGTGTCTCTAATCCATCTCCATGTCTAATTGAAAAACAAAATTGCAATGCCGAAAAAATAACAAACCCCATATTGATCCCAACAAACAACAATGCTACCGAATGGGAAATGGAGGCTTAAACACAATTTACCCAAGTGTGGAACAAGTTACCAAATCCATCAAAACTTAAGCATATATAGGTTTGAGGACACGGTCATTCAGGGATCATACCTATTATGAAAATACATTATCAAAATATGAAAAGCGAAACAACTAATAACAAAGAACACTTGTGCGACATGAGGTCAACTAGTGCTCATTATTATCATTTTTTGGGTTAGGTGAAAAGTTTCCAAAATGTTGTAGATCAAAACAATTTATGGCTAGAAGCCAATTGATTCACCTTGGAAATTCTTATAAAAAATTGATTGCCATGGAATCAAATCCTACTCTGATACCACTGATTTAAATCTTGGGGGGGTTGAAGATATGAGTAATTTTCGCACTTAAAATAAAAAGAAGAAAACCCGCACAATAAACCAACCCAGAAAATAAATCAGAAAGCTATTTTTTATTAGATCAGAATGATGATTGCAACTACATTGCATTGGACCATTTGTCCTCTTACAAAGTGAGGTTGATTATTTATAGCCTTTTTTGGTTACATTACCATAGGTAAATTTCCATTCAGATCAACTTAAGAAAACATGTGGCTTATCAAATTGTACATTAAATTTAAATGGATGAACCTTTATTGGTGAAAATATACTGCATCAATATTGTTTACTAAGTTATGTTGACTTAACGATGCATTCAATTTTATCGAATGCAATGCCTATGGTGTTTGATAAAAAGAAATATATGTAAGATATGATGTGACATAGTTTAATGCATTAACATAATACTAATGCACCACCATAATGCAGAGAGATTATACATATATGCATTCCCAACATTAAAAAATTATTTTTTTGAAAAGAAACATAAATGAAATAGAAATGAATGTAATGCATAGTAAATAAAATTACCTAATTTGGTCTTTGTAACCCATATGAAATGCTCGTGGAAATTCTCCTAGCTTTTAGAATCCAATCAGGAATTGATTTTATTTGAGGAAGGAAAATGGTGATGAAACTTGGAGAATTGAAAAATGCTCCTACTTTTTCAAATCCAGCCCATAATTGATTTTATTTGTGGATGGAGAATGGTGTCTAAACTTGAGAATTCAAAAGCATTGTATTGTACACTATATATTTAGTGAGAAGAAGCACTAATACTTTCAATGGAGGAATGAGAAAATAGTTTTACTAATTTTTATATATTTTTAACATGGTGATAATGTAAGATGTATGTTGAAAAAAAACACTAATTTATCCAAGGAAGGTATGATAAATGTTGGAAAATCAATGCTCGGATACCACTTATTGGACACATTGAACAATACTAGAAGAGGGGGTGAATCACTATTGTGCTATATGATAAACTTATACCATTTTTTTCTTTTCTTACACAATAATTGGATCATCAATGTTTAACAACACATCACAATATGTAAGCAACCAATAATATAACCACGATCATGTAATCAACATATCAAAGCACATAACCATGAGATCATTAAAGCAGATACACATAGGAGCAACCAGCAATAACATCATCACGCATAGAGACGCAAGATATAAGGTGGAAACCCAAAGGATAAAAACCACCATCGGATGATATTCCTCATATTGATCATTCTTATTAGTCTTCAAATCTTCTTTTACATGATCAATTTCCACCACTAGTGTGCAAGCTAGAACTTGTCAATCACGCAAGCCACTACTTGCTCCAAGAAAATACTTGTATGAACTTTGTAGGCCACCACCTGCTGGAAGCCCACTCCCTCGAATTTACAAGATCCTACATGTTGGAAGCCACCACTCCTAAAAAGCCTCACCCAACCAACAGTCCCAAGTTCTCGGGTCTCTAACTTAAGGATGTCACTACACTTTGTCACAAAAAGACACTACTTGCCTCACTGAAGGCCCTAACCTTCAATCTCTTCTCATGGACCTCATTTCATCTATTTTCAAACTATGGTCCATGCATGCAATAAGCTCATCAACAATTGAATACAAACACCCACAACACAACCCTCTCCAACACAATCAATCTCTTCAACACAAACACAACCAATACATCAACCCAACATCATCTACATATGATAATAATAGCATACAAATCTATCCATGGCAAGATATACAAATATTTGCAACATCAACAACAAGCAACAATATAAATGAACAACCATACAAGATATAATATTTACTGAAGAATATGCAACCCCTATAATCACAAACATGTTAGCAACTCCATAGTAATGTCATCGCTCTAACTCTACATATAAACTACTTTTTGACATGAGTTCTGCACACAAAATAGGCTCTATCTCTGCAACTAATCCATGTGCACTCTGCTACAAGAGTATCAAACATTTGTTACACAATATCACTCCTCTCTCCATTGGCTCTCAATGTTCTACAATATCACTCTCTCGCAATGGAACTAACCTGTCCAACATGAAGCTACCTCCTATAAATAGATGATCTGAAGTGATTAAACAATAATAGCCTAGAGATATATAGAGAAAAACACTCATGTTCATACTCTGGTAATTTTCTCCTTGACTTGATCCTCGATCATCTTCATTCAATGAGAGACTTATCCTTGACTTAATCACCTTCTAGAATGAAGACTAACTCAAGTCGACTCTACCACCAAATAAAATGTGCAAAAACCATAGAAAATGTCCCTGGAATTGATTGGAATGCACACACAATTTAGGAAATCCACCTACAAGTTGTAACACACACTTTGTTCTTGGGAATTCATTATAATGCAGGTGATTGGCTCTTTGGGGTGTGTTATAATGCAATTTTTCCACCTATTCAATTGTGTTACCCTGATTCTCAACCCAAACCTTTGTCAAAATGCTCCAACACTTCCAAAACTTGTCCATATTCATCTATAAGCATCTACAAAACCTATAGAGCCTTTGCAAACATCAAAAACACCTAAGATATATATCATTAGGCCTCTATCATTGTGCAAAATCCTCCAAGCTAGTTGACTTCAATGCCAACACAATTGACTTGATGGTTGACTACTTAGGTAGATATCCTGGGTTGACATCAATGGAAACAAAATTGAATTGATGGTTGACTCCTTATGTAGACATCCTAGGTTGACATCAATGGCAATACTATGAAGCCAACAATAAATTAACTCTAATAAAAAAAATTTAACTTGTTCATGATGCAAGATGTATATTGAGTGGACATGGAATGGAGCATGAGAGTGTTGATACCTTACTATCCCCTAGGTACCAACTTGCTCTTATTTACATACCTTATTCTCCTCCAAAATTGAACATGTGAGCTCCAAGTAAATAGTCCATGTTTTTAACCATTGGATGGGTTTTAACCATTAAACCCATTCAAGTTATACAACAAAATTTGTTTACATCAATTAAAAAATTTAATTACAATAATGTTGTATATATAATTTAAATGACTTGTTAAAAAACTTGGTTTGTTTGAAACATAAAATTGGTACTGTGATTGATTAGAAAGAGATATTTATACACTAATATAAACAAAATAAAAAATTTACAATTAATATATATATATATATATATAATTTTAATAAACTAAATAAAAATAAATCAATCAATTTAATTTCTTAAAACAAAACCTAAACTCTAACTTAATTGGCCAGCTATAATATAATTTTAATTATTTAAAAAAAAAAATCCCGCCTCTCACACATATATAATTAGTTATTTATTATTCAACTTTTCTTATTTACACATATAAATTTATATAATTAATAAATATTTTATTTTATATATAGACGTTAGTTTTTTTTAACAAAATAATTTGTATGGATTTTGGTTTTTATTAAATAATTAGATTAAATATTTTAAATAAAAAAATTGATCAACATAAAAAAAAGTTTGAAATACTTAAATTATAATAATTTTTAAATAAAATTAAAAAAGAAATACTAAAATAAAAAAGTTGACACTCCGACCAAAACCAATAATCCTTAATATAATTATAGGTTCTTCTTAGTCTCAAACTGTATCGACGACTTTAAGGCCAAACTATGATGACGCTACTCACAAGTTAAAGTGCAACGAACAGGGACCAAAATATATCACTAAAAAAGGACGATTAAATTAATGATCAAAAACATGATCCAAAATTAGTGGTTACCTTTTTTAACTAAACTATAATCAAAAGTTAATAATTGACTTTCTGAATAACATTTTAAGAGTCCTATATTGATTAGGGGATTTTATAAAATAAAATTAATAATTCACTGTTTTCACTGTTTACATAACTTTTAAAGTAACCCATACAATGACTAGAATTTATAGCTCAAAAGTAAATAATTTATTTTGTGAATCACCCTCCTCGTCACCATATTTATAATTTGTAATGGAAAGTCAAACCTGCAAAATTAATTCTTCGTGACCACGCAATTGAGTGGCCAAAATTTTTGATCGAGTTACATTTTCTGAATATTCTCTAGAAAGTGTAATATTAAAGTCATCAAATTTATCATAAAATGACAGGTTAGATATCCGAAATGATTTTGACAGGTTAAATATTTTGCGTCTTCATTTCTCAAATGGCAAGCCAAGCCAAACCAAACTACAAGTCAAACCTGATCTAATGTTTAATAAACTCAAAGACAAAATCAAAAAATTCAACATCGATATTAATAAAAATTTCTAGTTGATAAATTTAGCCAATGTTATTGATTCAAATTTGCTAAGAAATTTACTTAAGGAGTTGTAAATTGTATATACAGTAAGAAGTTGTTTAGGGAGGCGAAGGAATTGCTCAGACAGTCAAAAGTGGTCAAAATCAGGGTTTTTTTTTAATTTTTAATTTTGTAGTAGTAATTTTTGAATCATATTTTTAATAGTGGAAATGGATTCAGCACCACCAAAAACCTCTAAAACATTTAAAATATTAAAGTTTAATAATTATAACTTGAATTTACAAAAATCCCTACTAAATTTTTTTAAAATCTTACAAAAATTTCCATAATTTTCAGGAAAAAAAAAAAAACAATTTAACTAAACTAAAGCTAAACACCACGATTGTCCAATCAAACTCCAATTCTAGTTTCTTCGACCCTTACCATCTTTTCTCTCAAAATTCTGGCGGTGCCTTTCAGACCTTATGCCATTACGCATTTTCTTTCAGAGTCCGTGCAATGGCTGCAAGTTGCGTGTGTAGCTTGGAGGTTTGAGTTTCTCCACAACTATTAAAGAAACCTATACTCTAAATTAAATAAAACGATTACTAAAAAGAAAATGTCATATAAATTAAATAAGGATCCAAACCTCCAAAATTAATCCACTTGTGAAGTCACTGATACCATTACCATTCTGATAGTATAAGCAGATTTTTTATGGACTAGAATTATAGAATCAAGATATGAAATGTAATTGCTTGGGGTAGTATGAATTAGAGTTATCAAATTTAAATATGAATCAGAATTTGATATGAATTTTATTGGATAATATATATATATATATATATATATATATATATATATATTTTGTTTAAAATTTAATAAGAAAAAATTAAAAAACTATGGAGTATATATTTTTTTAATATTAATTTTTTTTTTAATGTTTAAAAAATTATAGTAGATTTATTCATCTATATCCAATTATATCATATATAATAAGATAGAAAATATATAATTATTTTTACACATATTTCACATTAAAATATACAATATAGATTCCAAATTACCAACCAAATTTATGTTTGAAATATAATCATATATTAGTATATACAAATATTTTTTCAAAATATATATTTGTATCTTTAATTCTTATTTATACTTTATAACAATTAACAATAAAAATTATTATTTTAATTCCTAATTACTTGTTATTATGATTAAATCATTTTATAATACACAATATTAATATTACAACCTAATACTTATTCAAATTTCTATGAAAAAAATCTACTAATATTTAAACCCAAAAATTATTACTGATTTAATTAACCCATAAATTATCATTAAATTAATTAACACCATTAATAAAAAATTTAAAATTTACTTTCAAAATTTCCATGGTATGAATATCCAAATAACCTTACCATCTCATAGATCTGAAACATTGTTTGGAAAGGAAGTGGGCCACAAGGAATTATTTATTTTATGTGAATCCTGGATATCCATACCGAATTGGGAACCGCTGTATTAAACAGCTAATTGATTCGAAATCCTGAATAAGTTTTTTGGTCGGTATGACTGAATTTGGTGAATTTGGAATGAACTCATCAGGGAAAAAATTTATGTAATCTATATTTTTTTTTATATAAAAAGATAGTGTTTAAAAAAAAAAAAATTATGATGGAAAAATAACCGAATCTACTCTGACCAAAAATGGATAAAGAGACACCACTTGATTTCAATTCGAGACCCAGAGAGCAAACCCTTTCATTTCTTTTATATAAAAAATAAACACTTTTCGTTTAATTGTTACATAGTCAATGTTAAAAGAGTAATATTGAGACTCCAAGGAGAATCAAAATCGGAGAGTAATATTGAGAATCCAAGAAAATCAAAATCTGGTGGAGCGGATAACAATTATCTGTTTCACTTTTTTTACTTATAAAATTACAAACACTTCGAATTCAGACAACTAAATGGATGATAAATTCTCAATACTAGTATACAACAATTACAATTTTAGCAGGGAATTATATCACTGATTTACAAGAAAACCGATCATAATCCGAAGCCCCAAATTAAATGAATAAAAATTGAATATGTGTGTGTTTGTTTATCATTCAAACTCTACTACTTCCTGCAAACTCTCGAGATCGATGGAGCTCTGAGAACCGTCGCGGAAGTACTGCTTCTCCACTCCGTGGCTGTTCATCTCAACAGCCGTATCGGCGTTCTTGTCGCCCTCCATCGCAGGCTTCGCCTGCAGCGGCTGATACGTAGCATAAATTCCGACTGTTCTTGCATAGAAAATCACCGTCGATACAAGAATCGCGGCAAGACACCAGTTGAATTGTAAATTAGCGAGTGCCTTGGCCCGCATCGTTGCTTCGTGGCTAGCGCACCTGACCACATCGTGGCCTTCAGTGCGCACCATGTGACAACCCTTTGGGTTGAAGGCCGGAATCCAGAGCATGAATCCCATGTGAATGAACCACAACCCCTGGAACACCAACGACGCAGAGCGCACCGTTGCCACTAGAACGCTCTGCGGCAACGGAATCTCAAGCAACGTTGCCGACAAGGTGACGACAACGATGAGCTGGAGGAGCCAGTGGTAGTGCCCCTCCGCACCCATGTGATCGGCTGAGTGAAGGTGGAAGAGCAGCAGCTCCTGGCTGAAAACCAGCGCTGCGATCACGTGCAGTGCCCCCGGCGGAACCGTGAGCCTACTAAGTGCCGCATACAAAGCCACGGAAGCGTAGATGAGGAAGAACAACGATATGGAGGAGTGCTCGAAGTTGTTGAGGTGCTCCGGCGGGATGCTCCAGTCGTCTGCCAACGGTTGGTGCCTTTCCGGTCCAATGAACAGCTCGGCCAAAATAGACAAACATGACCCCGCTATAATGGCCGCCAATTCCAAGTACCTTAACTGCCCCTCTCTAAATTTAACCGGGAACCACGGCCGTGTGTGGAAGTCCCATGGAGCCCGCGCGTAGTTTGTGATTGTGTTGAAGAGATGCCAGAGGCCGATGAGCAGAAATCCTGTACCTGGCAACACATGGCCGATGAAGGTACCCATGGAGAAATGGAAAACTTTAGCTACAAAATCTGCAAATGAAAAGAATGAGATGGTACTGAACTTTTATGAGAAGGGTAGGAATCATAGATGGCATTTATAGGAGTGGGCTCTATGATTTCAGAGACGGCCTTCTGTCAGAGTTTGATGCGTGGCGGACAAGAAGGCTGCTGCTTTCGTAATCGCTGTCGACTGAACATTCGCGAAGTTGCTCTGTTTCAATGCCATGTCATATTTACCATGTCATCATTTGCATTTATGGTATGTCCACGTGTATTTACCTTTTCGGACAGTTTGTTTTCTTTCATTTTCTTATAGGTTAAAAGTGTCCCCTGATACGACAACTCGAAAATTTCAGTGGTAAATTAGCCATTAAAAAAATCACTGGTCTTCACATAAATTTCATCCTTATTTTTCCAGATTCTCATGGCAGAAATTATCTTGTGTGCAAATGCTAAAGCGAACGAAATAAATGTGCGTAGAAACTTAGGTATTCATATTTCACGGCTGACAAAAGTTATAGTGAATTTTGGAGCTCTTGCGAAGATTATGTGGATAAATTTCTGCCAAACGTCAGCACTCTCGTCAACAGAAGTTCGATTTTGAGAACTTCTGGAAGAAATTCCAGAGTATTATCTTCCCACGATTTCAAATTCATTTATTTAGAATTTAGAATTTTTAATTTTAATTATTGAAGTTTTGTCATTTTTTACATATTAAAATATTAAATTTGTTTGAACATATTTTTTTTTCTATAAATATATTTGTTTTAGTTTAAAAAAAAATAATTGAATCGTTTTTAGAAATATTTATAAATTTAATAAAAAAAGATGGTTCAATATTAAAATTATTTTTATAATGGATCTGAAAGCTAATCATTATTTCATTCACAAAATCCTCAATTTAAAAAATTAAACTAAACGTTTAAATTCAATTTAATTGATAAACTATTTTTATATTCAAAAAATAATATAAATAATAAAAATTTCTTAGTTCAATTCATAATATTATAAAAAATATTAAAAATAAAATAAAACCAAACTTGTGCTATTTACATTGCATCACAAACATTAGTTATTATTTTATTTGTAAATATTGATTGTCCAAGTCTCTCGTATATTAATTTGTGAATGTTCAAAGGAATTTGGGTATAAAATATTTTTAAAAAATATTTATAAATTTAATTAAAAAAAAATTGTTCAATATTAAAATTATTAGATATTTTTTAGATTAAAATTATTTTTATAATAGATTTAGAAGCTCACAGTAATTTTATTCAAAAAAAATTATTAATTTAAAAAAAATTAATTATACATTTAAATTCAATTTAATTAACAAACTAATTTTATATTTAAAAAAATAATTTAATAATTAAAATTTCTTAATTCAATTTCATAATAATTATAAAAATATTAAAAATAAAATAAAACCAAACTTGTACTTTTTACATTGTGTCACAAACATTAATTATTATTTTATATGTGAAAACTGATTATGCAAGGTATTTAGTGTATTAATTTGTGAATATTCAAAAAATTTAGGTATAAAATTGAATTGTTAGATTATTTTTATTTTTCTTTTGTGAGTGTTTTATTTTTTTTATTTGTTTGAATTGAACACAAAACTTCTACTATTGGAATAATAACAAGTTACATAGTACTGAATATTTTCTCTTAATTTATATATAACAAGTTACATAATACTGAATAATATTTTCTCTTAATTTATATATAACAAGTTATATAATACTGTGTATTTTCTCTTACTTTATATATAGTTAAATTAAAATAATTGATAATAATATAAATGATAATTAATTTTAAGTTTTTCATAAAAACATATTATATGAAATATTCATGTGAATATCATATTAATTTTAATCACATTAGTTTTTGCTAAGTTATTAGATTTTTTTATTAAATTTAAAGAAAATTAATAAACTAAAAAAATTAAAATTTATTAAAATATTAAAAATATTTTTATGCTTTTGTGGATAGCAGCCAATGATGGTTGTCCTCACTGCTAGTTGACAACTGAGTTATGATAGGTTTTCCATCTGTTGAAAAAAAAAAAAAATACATATTTATTTAATAACTTAATTAAAAACTAAATTATAATTAAATTTTAAATAGGTTATATAAATATTAAAACTATACTTAAAATAAAAATAAAACAAATTTTTTAACACAACAAAAAAAAACCAAAAACCCACCACTTGCTATTATAAAACGTAAACATTCCCAGAATCCATGAGAAAGGATTTAGAAAATTAAAAAGCCCATGACACGAAATTTATAAATAAAAATAAAAATAAAAAAACCAAAAATCCATTACCATGTTAAGTGGGTTATCATTGGAGTTTATATAAAAATACAAATGTGAAAATTTACTGAATTGTTTTTAGTGTAATTTTTTGGATTTTTTTCTGGTGGATTTTATTGGTTTAATTTATCTAAAATACAACATGAATTCATTGAAATCACATGTTTGATGAGAAACTCCTGCACAATCAAAATGTCCTTAATTTTTCAAAACGCTCAATCCATATATATAATCAAAAAACTAATTTAAATAACACAAATCTAAATTTCACCTCAATTTTTTTACCAAATTCCAACACCAAAATCTCCAAAAATCACACTAAAAACAACTCCAAAATTTACTACACTTCCAAATAATCTGATTGCATTCAACATTTATTCGTACACATGTCTATTTGGCAAGGATGTTAGTCTAGCCAAGTAAGTTAGTAACGAATATTATCTTGCCACGTATTCGTACCCTTCAGTAGCCAGAACTATGTGTAGCGTGGAAATGCTGTCTGGAAATAATTTTAATAATTTTAATGTCTACGTACGAGAACAAAATCATAAAACTGAGGTTAGATGACGTCGACTCTACTTGATTATTTTATTTTTTTTAATTATATTTTATATATTTGTACTTATCACGTATATTTGTTCATATATTATATTACAAAATGATGATTATGATGATAATGGTTAACGTATCAATCTTTGGTTTATTGGACCTAAAGAAACGAATTATTTAATTTGATTTAAGATTTTATTCTTATGCTCAAAAAGCTTGGAGAGAAGCCTTCTGAGCTCACTATAATTTTGACATCTTAAAAGGTTAGGAAGGTCAATATTGCAACAAAGATTATGAAATTGAGCTCTAATGTGGTTGTATTCGGGGCACTTTAAGAGGAAGTGATTTTCATCCTCGATGTTCATATTCTCACAGAGATAGCAGATCCTTTCCATCCATGGTGTTTTAGGAACTGTCCAACGACTTGTTTCACTATGGAGCTCATGAGAGTTCGTGATGACCTCCTTATAATACGTTAATTTTCTTTTACCTGCTAGATCTTTCTCACACCACATTTTTTCTTTGAACTTAGAAGTAACAATTTTTTTAATGTTATTGATGTTTTGCAATGCAACATTCTCGTCGATCTCCCAATGGTTTAACCAGGCCCTGGTGTCTTTATACCAATCTCATTTAAGCCTTAAGTGGTTTTGGCTGGAATTTAAAGCTAGCTTAGGAAGTCTATGCTCTCCTATCCTATTGAGCTTGTGCTTGTACAACAGAAGCCTAGTCATAGCTAGGCTCTCGATAGGGGAAAGACCTACTTCTATAAAGAGAATAGGATAGGGTGTATCACTTTTAATTTTAAGGTTATACGTTATAAAACACTTCTGGATTTGCTTAATATTTCTCCAAGATTCTCTAGAGATGTTGCAACCCCAAACCTCACATCCATATAAGATAACAGGAGTGAATAAAGTTTCAAAGAGGAACTTCTTTCTATCCCACATTATGAGGTTTTTCGTTTTACAATTATTTTCAAGACCAAAATAAGCTTTCCACCCCCCATTAATCATTTTCTAAATGCTATAGTTCCAGTTGAGCTTGTGATGAATATCAATTCCTAGGTACTTGTAAGAAGACACTTCCTCCAAGTTACTATTGTCATACATAAAATTAGCGTAAGTGTCCTTCTTGGATTTGATAATCACAACTTTTGTTTTGTCAGTGTTAACAGACATACCCATGGTAGAGAAGAAATCCTTAAGAAGTCTAAGTTGTTTATCAAGATCAGATGGGCACCTTGCGAGAAAAACAATATCGTCAGCATAGAGAAGAAGGATGATGGCTATCTCAACCAAGATCGTGCCAGCAAATCCTTCTTCCTCTAAACAACCTTCTAGCTTGTCGATGTAAATGCCAAATAGGGTAAGGGAGAGGGGGCAACCTTGTTTAACTCTGATATTACACTTAATATCTTTCGACCAGCCCTCATTGCTCTTTAACTTGGCAATTACATTCTCGTATAACCTTATAGCGGCTGCTCTTAGCTCGAAAGGAATATTTAGCTCTTCTAATATATTTCATAGGTTATTTCTAGGAACCGTATCGAAAGCCTTTCTAAAGTCCACAAAGCAACATAAGAGATTGGATTTATCATTGCGGCATTCTTCCACAATGATCCTAAGCATAACGAAGTGGTCCGTTGTTGAATGCTTCCTTCTAAAACTTGCTTGGCCTTTAGCCCGCTTACCTTCACTTTCAAGCCAAATGCTCAACTTCTTTTCCAAAATAATGCCATATAACTTGGCTAAGAGAGGGCTGATCATAATTGTTCGATAATTAGAGGGGTTATTTGTATCCCCACTTTTAAAAATAGGGATAATGAGGCTCTGAGTCCAAGGTTTAGGGAACCCTTGCTTGACTGCTTAGTTGAAAAGCTTGTGGATGTTGGGGACGAGGACAGGACCTCCAATTTTTAAGATTTCCACCTGGTAACCTTCAATGTCTTTAGCTTTCCCATTTGCCAGGTGTTTAACCCCAAAATCAATGTCTTCTAATGAGAAAACTTCTTTCGTTGTGAGCAGGGTTTCAAAATCCTTGGCATTTGAAGATTCATAAAGATTTTTAAGATAGGAATTCCAGTCATGTAAAGAAATTTTATTATTATCTTTAGTTTTCCTAGTTAGAATCTGCCTCCAGAATTTCTTAGGAGCCACCTTAGAGAGGTGTAAGAGATTCTCTTGTCTTTTACGAATATATTGCCCTTTTTTCCTTTTAGTTAGGGCTTTGTAGATTTTTATCTTGTTACTTTTGAGAGATTCATCAATAGCTTCCTTAATTTCTCTCCTCGCACTTTTACAATCTTTGTCATACCATGGGTTGGTTTTGCTATTTCTTTTATTACTTGAAATTTCAATTAAGAACTTGTTAATAGAATATGAGAGGGTTGTCATAAAATTATGATAGAGGTCATCTATGTTATCTATACTAGATAAATGAAGAAAATTAGTTTTTAATTCATTTAGAAAGAGATCGTTTTTATTTCTATCAAAGATTAAGTTCTTTTGACTGTAAGGACTATCTTCTATGGGATATCTATGCATGACAAAATTGAGAGTTATGAGTAAAGGCCTATGATCAGAGTCAGGCTTGTGGTCGACTAAGATGTCAAAATTTATTATTTCGTTGTATAAAGGGAGATCGGAAATAACATAGTCTACCACGCTCCTGCCAAACCCATGGATGCAGGTCATCTTGCTAGAATTGGGCCACTTCTCTAGACCATTGCAAATTATGAGATCCTGAGCACTACAGAGCTTGACTAGCTCCAACCCAAACAAATTAATCCCGAGGTCTTCATAGCTCCTTTTGTACCGGCTAGCCAGAGTAAGGTCTTCGTCTAACCAAAGAGGATTGGGGTTGGAATGATTGCTTAGAAGAATAGCTTGGTTGTTTGAAGTTTGAGCATTAAAGTCACCCATTAAAAGGATAGTACCTTCATTCCTCAGGCTAGAAATATCATTCTCTAAACCATTGTAAGGACTATTTTTATCTAGATTCTTTTTCTTATAGAAGTTAGAATTAATGGGGAAAAATAACAGATTTCTATGTAGGTCTTTTTATCATTAATGTCAGTAATCTCAATCCAACTATATTGGTTGTAAGGGTCGTTTTTATAAATCCTACCATGGGGCGAGATGTTCTTCTTAATGTAGAAAGCTATGCCCTCAATGCCTCTACTGGAGGATCGCTTGTTCCAGGTAGATCATAGTGCAAAGCCATCTATGTTAGGGACCTTATATTCTTCGTGCTCCCAAGTTTCAACAAGCAATATAATATCAACATCATTTGAGATCCAACTTAGCTTGGGGCCTTTGTTCCGTGAAAAGCCCCGACAGTTCCAAGAAAGAATTTGAAGCATGTTGAATTTCTATTTATTACTATCTTTTTTGGTTCTATCTTGAATAACGACTTTTCTATTTCTGATTATTGCCCATTTTCCTTCCTTTATAGCTTTTTTTACCTTTTGAATCTCCTTTCTTATTTCTGTTTGATCTTATGTAATGAGATCTTCATTTATAAATATTCTCGTTCCTTTTAGACTTGAGGTTTTACTAAGTATGTCATACTTATGGTCAGTAGAGCTCACCTTTATTCGGATCAGCCTTCCTTTATTCGCAGTTAATTTCCCTAACCTTGTTGCTTCTGTGAGACACGTGGTTTCAATTTGTAATCTATTATGTAATTCTATCTGGGCTATGGATAAAGTATCCTTGTCTACCTCCTCTTTCAAACTGAAGATTATAAGGTTCAAGGCCCCTTTATTATGCTCATGGTTTAATTCGATCAATTTTTTCATTTCATATTTAATTGGTTTGATATCTAATTTACCTACCCCACTATTTAGGGTGAGATTGTTGTTAATTTTTTCTTCTAGTTCTTTAATCATGTCCTTCATTTTAAGACTCTCTATATTATCAACATCATGTCCTTGCTGGGATGTTTGGTTTGTATCTTGGTTTTGTTTTTCTATGACCTGCAACCTAGTTTCAATTGCCTCCATTTTATTCTCCAATTGTTCTATTTTATTTTCTATTTGTTTTTGGATCTTGTCTTCAAGAGATGTGAATTTTTTTTCTAGCATGGCTTCTAACTCAGTTTGTAGCTTGACTTCTCTTTCTTCTCTACGTTTCTCTAAAGACTCTATATACTCATAAAGACTTTGTAGAGTAACTGTGCTAGGTCTACCTTTGGTAATCTTTGGTAGCTGTGGTGAATTATTCATACTTGAGAATATATGAGCAGATATGTATTATAAAAAGATAAGGAATGTGTGCACCTGAATATCAGCAAACCAGACAGCAGACCTCAAGTGCCCAGGTCCGAAAATTTATCGAAAAAAAATCACAGCAGACCCAAGTAGTAATGGAGAAAATTCATTGCAAAATTTTCACCGCAAAATTTCACCACAGACCCAAGTATTAATCGAGAAACCCAAGTATTAATGGAGAAAATTCACCACAAACCCAAGTATTAATCCAGAAAATTCTCCGCAGACCCAAGTATTAATCCAGAACCCAAGTATTGAATATTAAGATTTTAGATAAATAAATTTAAATATTAGGGAAAAATAATAAATTTTATTTAATAATATTAAATTATAGAAAATTTATATATTTTTAGAATCTAGAGATAGTAGTGTGCAATGGTATTTTAAATTTTGAAGTAAAATTTATTGAAAATAAATCAAATAAGATAGTCCTTGAATTTGATGTTTCTATAGAGTTTTTTATGAATGATAAAATTGCACACCATACCAACCCTTTATGAATTTGACTATGTCTAAATAGCTCAATTTTAGTCACCTAAAATGACTAATTAATCCAATTTTTACTTAATATGAGGAATTTTATGGCATATCTTGTCTCATAACATAACAACTTCAATTTAAGTTCTCAAAGATTTCTTGAATTTGGTGATAGTTGGTGTTGAATTTTTAGTTTCTCTAGCCTCACCTTTGAGTTGTTTTTTTTTTGTCAATTTGGTAGGACCTTACTATTTTCTATTTATCATAAAAAATCAGGTTACATTAGATATTAAGTGAGTGGCCTCAACCTGCCTGAAGGAAACTAGGTCTGTTGGCCACCTAAAGGCATTGAAAGCCATCCAAAATTGATAATGTTTTATTCCTCTACTTGCCGCACTGGCCAGTTCACTGTTTAAAACATTAACTAAGTACCAACTATGAACTAAAGCACTATCCGTAAAAATAATAAAAACTTAAGCTGGGTTACTATCCATTTGAAGAGTCTATTGGTGTCGGATCCTTCGTCGTGGAACCAGACATGTCCACTTGTTGCAGTTGTTGAATCTGCCTTTCAATTAGGCCGATTCGATCCATCGCTTGATACTATGTCACCTTGATATGGTGGAGTTGAATGTTGATATCTTGAAGCAATTCCATCATTGTTGATACTTGAGTCTCTTTACCTGGATGAAGACTTTGCATAGCTTTGGCCAGAACACATTTCATGATCCAGTATGTATGAAAAGTTTGGTTAAACAATGAAAGACAACCTCTGGTATTTCCAGGATCAGTGATAAAATCCATAATTTCCGCTTCTGCTTCATTATCTTCCTCATTACTATAACTTTCTTTTTCCCAGCCTTGAATCACATTCCTGACTTGTGGAGGAATTCCAAGAGAGTAAGCTGTCGAGAGATTCTATAACACCTCTTGTTTTGTCTTTCTACCTCTCTTAATAGTCTCAGCTATAGATTTTACCATCTTATGCTTTCCTTTATCTTGATTTTGAGCCACACTCTGCCTCGTTTGCCTCTTAACCATTGTTCTGTTCTAGATATTTCACTGGATTAAACCTGTAATTAAAATCTGTGATCCTGTATGACAAAAGAACAAAGTTATAGCAATTAAACGTCTTTTCTTCTGAACAAAATCTTCCCGAGGCTCATAATGCTTCTCATGATAGAGATAATGGCGCAGACCGAGAAAATTTCCAAAACAAGTTTTATACTAGACATAGAGACAAACCGAGGATTGACTCTCTATCATAGTTATAAAGACTCTAACAAAACATGGTAGACTCCCATAATTGCAAGGATTAAAGTTAAAACCAGAACAAAGAGCATGTAAATGACGGATTTGAAACATACTTTCCTTCCTCCCATAATTACAAGGATTAATTTTAAGACCAGAACAGAGAGCATGTAAATGACGGATTTGCAGCATAATACCCTGTCTATACCTATTAAGGTCGACAAAAAAAACCATTACTATTAAAATGTCCAGCGCTAAAGTTACGGAATTTCCTTTGCCATAACTCAGTAAGGCATGCCCACAGACAACAGTGGTTCCCCCATTTAACCCTTCTATTTTCCAAATAAAACAAGCATAGGAAAAAACCAACAAAAGTGAATTGACCACCATACATGAAGGAATTATGACATCTATGAAACAGATTGCAATCCTCATCAAAATAAAACACAGAGCTATGATTAGACCTCTCAACCTTACAAGGGCCACGAAAACAAGGCTGAATAGCCTCCTGCAGTAGGAATTTCCCATTCCAGGCCGCAGAGCAGCAAATGGGTAAAAACATTCCTATCCTTTCAGACCCTCCACTATCCTGCTTTGTATAGTAATTTATAGCTAAAATAATGAGGTTTAAATTAAGAAGAACATACCCCTGAACTAGAGTGTGAACCCTTTGAACCTGAACCAAAGCGTGAACCCCCTTAACGATGGTTACACTAGCTTCCGTTCGTCGCCTCAAATCACAGTTCCTTCCGGAGGAAAATGGTTTTTGCAGAGCCAAACTTAACCTTTTGAGACTTACCTTGTTCTGCCTTTTGCACCGCCCTTCTGATAGCACAGGATGTCTTACTAAATGCACAATAATCCCCATATTCCCCGCATACCTCCTCATTCGTTTAATTGATGGTATGCTTGTCATGCTTGAGTATCACGCATGGTACCTTGCCTACACCTTTCCTACGCCCTGCCCGGTGGTAGATGACCTCATGCACCCCGATCGGAGATCTCCAATACGCATAATATCTTTGTATATAATGATCTAGAGAGAATGTAATTTAATATCCCAAATTTTTGCACTTGGTGTCACATCCAATTGTCTTCCAAGGTTGCAGCAACCCCAATTTTCTAAGTAATTCGCTGCCTCATTACCTATTCTACGAACATGTAAAGGTATCAGATACTGAATTTCTTTAATAAGAGATCCTATTTCCTAAATAAGATTCGCAGTTCTACAAATTTTACTTATCTTCTCCCATGATGATCCTTGCTGTAATTTTCTTAACACTCCTGTGACCATTGCCAAATCGCCTTCTACAATAAGTCTATGGTGATTTTCTCTTTTTTCTATCATAAGGCCTTGTTTAACTACTGTCAGTTCTGCTTCATTATTGGTTGCATGACCCATTTCCATGGCATAAACTCTACACGCTCCCCCTCGAGAATTTCTAAAAATCCCTCCTGCTCCTGCTTGACCTAGATTCCATTTTGATGCCCCATCATAATTGAGTTTAATGAATCCATTTTGAGGTACCTTCCATTTATCCTCTAGATTTTTCCGAGGGGGCCTATATTTCCAAAGGGTGTTTGACAGCATTTGAGGTTTCAAGTTTAACCTGGCCAGAATTTGAGTTTCTATACCTTCAGTCTTCTCGTCATCATCTGTCCATTTCTCAACCAGAATTGTTTCTCGAATATTATCAACCATCTTCTACCATATTTGATTATTGTGATTGAATTCTCCTCTAAATATGCGGTGATTCCTTTCTTTCCAAATTCCCCATAATATAAACCCTAAAGATAGCCTTCATGCTCTATTCAAAACTTCACTTTTAAAACCTCCTTTTCGCCATTTGATGATCATTGCATTTATAGTTGTATTATCTCTATCCATTTGCATAAACGTACGTGCAATACTATTCCACATTATCCCCGCTATTTCACAACTGTTTAGAAGGTTTTCTATTGATTCATTTGTTTTTTTACACATGTAACAAATGGAAGGTCCATGCATTCCTCGCTTTTTCAACTGGTCCCAAGTTAAAATTTTCCTATGACTTAAAAGCCAGAGGAAATATTCCACTTTTGGCCAATGATTGATTGACCAAATTTTTCTCCATATGGATCTTTCAATGTTATTAATATTCTGAGCATGAATATTATATCCCTCCTGTATGGTAAACATACCTTTACTTTGATAACCCCATCTAAGAATATCACTTACAGTTGCAGTAACTATTTTTCTTGTTCTTAATTTGTTTTCAAGATTATTCCATTGCAGCATTTATGGTGCTCCTGGCCAATGAATTTTCTCCTTCCATCTTCTCCACTGGCTAGTCTGTTGCTGGCACCAGTAATTATTGATTAATCTACGATTTCGAGTGTTTGTAAGTCAAGCCAACTGAATAGTTTTTCTCTTTGTTGCCACGAATCTTCCCAGAAAATTATTGTTCTTCCTTCCCTCACTTCCCAAAAACTATGTTGACGGATTAGATTTCTGTTAACTGCTGCAAGATTCCAGATAGTAGACCCTTTAGGAGCAATATCAACTTTTAGTTTTCCTGTGACAGTTTGAGGCATACCATATTTCCTTTCCCATATAAGTTTCCAGAGATCTTGACCTCCTTGTATCCATCTCCACCATAATTTTTCCCGCATGACTTGATTTAAAACATATGGATCACGAAGGCCCAATCCTCTTGCTGATTTTGCTTTTATTAGTTTATCAAAAGTGCCCATTTCTTGCAATCCTGTGCTCCTTGCCAAAGAAATTTCTTGAAAATATTCACCATTTGATTACAAATTCTTTTAGGAGCCGCTCTCCCTGATAATTGATAAACAAGAAGTGATTGTAGAACATATTTGAGCATTATTAATTGTCCTGGAGCATTCAAAACTCTAAATGCCCAATTATGCAATTTTTTCACCAATCTAGTAATAAGGTCTTTCCAGTCTGCAATTCTTAAAGAATAAGTATTTGAAGGAACACCCAAGTACTTCATAGGAAACGCGCCTATCTTGAAACCTAGCATTCTAGCTAGAAATATTTGCGTAGCATCATTAGTATTGAATAAATATAAATTTGATTTATCAGTATTAACCAGAGTACCTGAAGCCTCCATAAATATTTTCAGGACTTAAAAAAAAAAAAATTCCTCCCTCACTGATGCTTGACAAAATAAGAGGATATCATCAACAAACTGTTGGTGTGTCAAGGAGAGAGTAGGACCCCATAATTTTAAACCCTTTAACTGTCCTTCCACCAAGTGAGATTTGATTAATCTTCCCAGTCCTTCCGCAGCTAAAATAAATAAGAATGGTGATAGGGGATCTCCCTGCCGCAGACCTCTGGATATATTAAAAGGCTAAGATGGAATTCCATTTAGCAATATCGAGAAATTGGGAGATGATATGAATGATTGCAGCCACTGTACCCATCTATTATCTAAACCAAACACCTTCAAAACAACTATCAAATAAGGCCAGCTAATATGATCATACGCTTTGGAGAGGTCCAGTTTTATGAGCATACCTTGAAATTTAAACGTCTTTAACGAGTGGATTGCTTCCTGGGCAGTAACAATTCCATCTAATATTTATTTTCCCTTAACAAAACCTGTTTGTTCCGAAGAGATCAAACTAGGTAAAAGAGGCTTCAGTCTATTAACCATTATAGTAGATAGAATTTTATAGATTACATTACATAGAGCTATGGGCCTAAATCCAACAGGAGTGTCCGAGTTTTCCTGTTTAGGGATAAGAGTTAGGAATGTTGCATTCAGAGCTGGGTAAACTTTTCAATTCCTCCTTGATTCCTCTACCAAATCCCATATATCTTGACCCATAAAGTTCCAAGATGCCTTAAAAAATTCATCTGTGAAACCATCCAGTTCAGGGGCCTTATTCCTAGGCATATTCATAACTACATCTTCTACTTCTTCCAGACTAATTTCTCTCAATAAGGCTAAATTTTGTTCTCTAGTTACTACTGAAGGGATGTGACTTGTTATTCTATCGATTGTTGTTTGTCTATTCGGATCTGGCTTCGTAAGAATATGTTTAAAATGATCCACAAGTACCTTTTCCATATCCTCATGTTGAAGCAGACAGTTTCCATTTTTATCTTTCAATGAGAAAATTCTATTATGTTGTCTCCGTTGTATCATTGTTTTATGGAAGAAATTTGTGTTTCTCTCCCCTTCCTTTAGCCATTGGACCCTAGATTTTTTCTTCCATAATATCTCCTCTTGCTGCCTATACGTTCTTCTAGGAGACTGAGGGTGTTTCCTTCTTCAACAAAAAGGGCCTCTGTTCTTCCATTAAGGATCATATTTTGTTGTATATGTTTCATTTTTTCTCTCAGTCGGACCTGATCCTGCTGGATGTTTCCAAATTATATTATGTTCCATATTTTTATTTCTATCTTAAGTTGTTTCAATCTAGGCTAAAAATAATTCATTTTATTCCTTCCTATAATCTGATTAGTTTCCCACCAATGTTTAGCTTTATCCAGAAACCTAGGATCTCTTAACTAGAATAATTCAAATCTAAAAGGTATATTCTTCGGTCCTTCTTTTATATCAATATCTATACGAATCGACCAGTGGTCTGATCCGAGCGTTGGTAAAATTGCTGCTTCATAATATACATCCAGACTAACTAAAGCTTTTGAAGCTATAAATTGGTCCAACCTTGATGCAATTTGATGTCTTTCTCCATGTCTATATTCCAAGTAAACTTCCCATTCACCGTGGGGATGTCTACCAATTGAAGATCTATTAGCAAGTCCCTAAATAATTCCATCTCCATATCTTCTCTCCTTATTCCTCCTTTTTTTTCTATCAGATTTAATAACATATTGAAATACCCACCTAAAAGGCAATATTTTTCCTGATGCATATTATTTAAATCTCTCATGCTTTGTAAGAACGCCTCTCTTTCTCCTGGAATTGGAGGCCCATAAACTGCCGATATGAGTATCTTTTCTTTTGATCCAATTTGTCTAAAAGTACCTGATAATATTCTCGGGAGGCCAATCCATCCTTCCACTATTATTTTTGTAGGATTCCATAGGATAGCTATTCCTCCTGCCATTCCTCTTGAATCAATAGCCATTGCCTCAAAGTGGGGTTTAAATGATTGAAGAATAGAATCAATTTTTTGGCCCGAGACTTTAGTTTCTTGGATCAACATAGCCTGTGGTTTCTCAGTTTTCACTCTTTCCTTGAGATATATTTGTTTGCCTTTACTATTTAGGCCTCTTATATTCCAGGAGATTGATTTCATTAGTTAACTTTCGGGATTTGTTGGAATACCATTGTTAACTGTATTATCTTTCCTATATTAATCAACATCTCGTCACCCAATTGTATTGATTCCTGCAATGTCCTTCTACCTCTTTTCTTGGTTCCTTTTGGCTGAGGATTAGGTCCCTTAGAGGAAACTTGCTCAGAATTACTTACTTCCTTTTGCGCTTGGGATGTCAAATAGTGCTCAAATGTTTCTTTATAAAGTTTCTTCTTTTCTGAGGGATAAACCTATCATCTAGATTCCTCCATTCATAAAATAGGTGTTTTAATACCCTTTATTCTGCACTCAAATCCTCTTTGTTCTGTTCTATGTCCATTGGTGTCTGTTCGAACATGCTACTGTCTTCTACATCAATGTTGTCCTGAGGTGATTTTCATTTTGGTGTTTGACTTTTCTAATTTACTAACCCTTGACCAAGCCCAGTGCTATCTTCCTCTGCATGTGACGTTTCCCTTTCCTCTTACAGAATTTCATAACGGTTTGCTAAAGTTTTCCGGGCTGGCGGGTTCTACAAACTTGTATGTGATTTATTATTTCTTCTTTTATTCATAACTGTTATAAATCCATCCTCTCGCTCACGATCCCTGATCATGATTTATAGGTTGTCGGTTGGATTGTTGCTCAATAGTGTTCAGAGGGCATGATTTATAAATATGGCCATACTCATGGCATCTTTGACATCTAAAAGGGATATGTTCATAGTCAAGAAGTTGCTGCTAGATTTTTCCTTCATATTCTAATTCAATGGTTTCAGGGAATTGCTCAGAGATATTCATATATACACAGATTCTAGCAAAAGAAGTATAATGACCCTGACGAGTAGTTTATGCTATTTTAACAAAGCTTCATAAATAATTTCCTATTCCTTCCAAAATATTCTTTTAAATCCATGGTATTCTTTTAGAAAATAAGAATATATCGATGGATTATTAATGGATCCAAAAATATGTAAATGCACTTGTCATGCAATGAAGGCTACAACTTTTCAAATTATGTATTATCTATAATTACTTATACTACATTAGAGAGACTAACATCACTCAACAACAGTAGTTAAAATATTAGTAATAAATGGAAAAAAAAACAAAATAAATATTTTTAATAGTTTACATTGAAAGAAGATAAATATGAATTGTTAAATCCTATATGCAAAAAACATATCCCCAAATGTATTGATTTCAATTGTAAGGCAAATAAATTTATAATAAAAAGGTATCAATAGCTATCTAAAAATAAAAAATAAAAATAAATACATTTAATATTTATCGAATTGGATGAATGCTTGAATTAGGATTATATTTGTACCATCATTTCTTTTGAAGGATTAAATATCAAATAATTCTCATGATTCTTATGGTTGTATCTAATTCACATAAAAAAAAAAATCATTAGTGAAACATATAAAATTAAAGGTCAAAATATTCATAAATAAAAGTTATATGATTCATTCATTGTTATTTAAACTATATTGTTATTGGTTCTCAACAAATCATATAAAATTCAATATATCCCTATATATGTAGTGCATATTTTTAGCCCCAAAAATTGAGCATCTAATCAATACATATCCAACATGATAAAAATATAATTTACTTTTTAAGAATTGCACATGTTGATAAGGAAAGAACATGTTAATAATATTACAACAAAGATTGCATTGAAAAGATGATGCACTATAGGGATCTAATGCATTATGCTTGCACATAGAAGGTACATACAATGAGCATGAAGGGAAAAAGTAGCAAATATCAGCTACTCCATACTCTCTCTAATTTTTCTATAGGATTATATGTTTCATGTACACTATATGTAACGACACATTGACTCATCGATGCATTTGTAATTATGAAAATGAGCTATACCCAACAACGCAAATGACATTTCCAACCAGCCTAAAGCATTGTGAACTCGTGATCTAGATCTTGGGGGGGGGGGTGGCAAGATCTGATTAATTTCCGCACCTGGAAGAAAAAGAAGAAAACCCACATAACAAACCAACCCATAAAATAATTCAGAAAACTATTTTTTATTAAATCAAAATGATGATTGCAACTACATTTTGTTGGAAAATTCATCCTCTTACAAAGTGAGGTTGGTTATTTATATCCTTTTTTTGGTTACATTATCATGGGTAAATACCATGGGTGGGAAAATACCATATGTATATAATGCCATGGATGAGTTATTTAGGGACATAAGTTACATTATCATGGGTAAACACCATGAGTAAATTTCCATTCATATCATTCCTCCCCTCTTAGGAAACAATGGTCCCCATTGCGTGGAGGGAATCCTTTGTCGAAGATGAGTTTTGGATGACCAAGTTTTGTTAAAGATAAGGGTTTTGTGTGGTTTACCAATAATCATGATGCATGAAGATCCAATGATAGAGATACCATATAATTCTTGTGAGTCAACTGTGATATTGACAACATGTGGCCAAGATAATGGATTTCGAGGACAAGGGTTTTGTGTGGTTGACCCATAGCCCTAATGAACAAAGAGTCAAGGATAGAGATACTCTGTAATGCTGACGGGCCAACTGTGATGTGGACAGTGCGTGGCCGAGCAAGTAGACTTTGTTGGAAAAGGTTTTTGTGTGGTTTACCCATAACCATGATGAACAAGGGTTCAAGGATAAAGACACCATGTACTGAACCTCGAGATCGTTGTTCGATATATTTGGTAGAGACATGGTGGCTTATATTTGTATATTCTCATAGGACCCAAAGCAATAAATCTATCAAAAAATCCACATGATTTTATCATGCTTAAGCAGAACACCTTTTCTTGGTAACTCATCTCAACCCTATGAGCTGAAGTTGGGTCTACTCCTAGTTTTGATGCTCTTAGCATGAGATTAAAATATAAATGTTCTATTGGTACAACATTTAGTGAAAAATAATTAAGAGGAAAGACCAACATCAGATGTATAATGTAGGTCACACAAAATTTCATTTCGCACAACACTTTAAGGAAATACCAAGTTGGTGCAAAAATCGACCAGGACAACATCCATAGTCCACTGTGAAAAGCTTAAAGTATAATCTACAATATAAAGTAACAACCCTGGTATTTGGATGGTGTCATTGGAAAACTTTGCAATCATGATACAAGTCATGATCACAATAAATGCAATAACGAATGCAATTGATAACACAAGTGAATTCCAAAAAATCCACTCTCCTAAAAGATACCAATAAAGCCAAAATAAGCACTATGGTGAAAACTATGACCGAAATATATCCATTCCACCAATTAAATCCAAACCATTCATCAAGTATACCAGCACGATGTATGTCATTTGTTGATGTTCCAGATAGCACATTGCTTATGATAATAATATAGACAACAAGAATTCCCAAAGTTCTAATAATAACAAAGATATGCAACAATGACTTCCTATTTCTTCCAAAGAAGTCTCCCATGACGCAATCCCACGAAGCCAATTCCCCCACTTCAATCAACCTTAAGAGAGTGTCAATGAAGTATATGTTACCAAACAAATGAAGATAATGAGCAGATTGTAAAGTACCAGTACCAAGACCTTTATAATAGTAGGAAGAGCCATAAATCCAGTTCCCACCATCGTAGTTGAAAATTTGAACAATGCACTGGAGGAGGCACCATTGAATCCTTCATGCACACCATCTAGTAATAACCTATTGATAATTATGGACTTACCAACATTCAAAGGGGTTTCCCCGATATGCGGTCCCAATTAGACCTCACAATGTTTGGGATAGGAGCCCCATCTGGAATATGGCTTGATTACCATTTTAGTAAAGGTTTTCCTTGGCTTTAGTTGTCAGCGAGAGAGAGGACCACATATCTACCTTTGAAAATAAAGTAGGTGTGCCTGGTGAATGTTCAGTTATAGGTGTGTCAAGGTTCTTATAATGTGGAGGGAAAATAAAGTGAGCTTGTAAGAGAGAGGTAAAAGTACCACCCTAGTATAGACACACACAAATAGGAAAGATCTGTCTAGCATCCAGCGGAGTAGTGCACAAAGATGTGATGGTAATTACAACCATTACAACACATTCTTAATATGGTAAGCACTAAAATAACCAAAATAGTTCAACTACAACTACTTTAGTACAGGTGGAAAACAAACATGAATCATAAACATTCACAGAACATACTTACAAATATTCATAATCCATGCATGAAGAACGTGTTGGCCATAATGCTTCATTTATTAAGAAAAATTCACAATACACATGTATACAACAAACACCACTAGCTCCAATAGTGGAGTGTTGGAGCCACTACTTGCTCCCCAAAAGAACTAATTTGTCTCTCTGATTCCTTATGGGAGAATCCAAGGTGAAATGTCTTTTTCTTGTACAATGAGGGTATATATATATAACCAATGGGGTGATCCTTCACCTCCCTTGTGACTCTTTGACTACCCTCATGACCGTTTGAATTCCCTATGAATTTTCAACTTTTACATGACTCTTTACATTATGTACATGGACTCGTTTGGACTTCCACTTTACAATACATTTCGAATAATAATTTATAATAATCCAGAAAATGATGTGGCACATGATGACTCATGACATGACATTGATGACATGGACTGCATGAAGACATGGCACTGTCAAGCCATTATTTTTTGCTTCTTTATTTGTTTATTCTTCAAGATGATCCCTTCTTCACCACTGCATGGCTCAAACATGAGGATTCTTCAGTGTTATTAGGTCTTGGGTTGTTGTCACAAACTAATGTTTGTATGCTTCCTCACAATTGATCAACTCATATTTTCAGCTACAGGAGTGTCTTTTAGAATGATATACTTCTCCATCTCTTTCTTCATGATCCTTTCATGGCATGATAGAGTACCTGCACCTACAATTCACTCATGACAAGATGGCATCAGTCCAAAAAAATCCTAGTCTAAGATGTTACGTGATGATCCACTAGCTGAGCTGGAACTGAGTGAAAGACTAAGAGAGAGGCTCAGTGACTATGTAATTGCGCAACTCAACAATTCAAGGGTTAGGAATTAGCCTTGAGACTATGCAATGTTTAGTTTAGGCTAGATTGGTCTTGAAGATTGCACAATTGGGGGATTTAAGGAGCCAAGATGAGGGCTTGAGCACTGAAGTTTTTCGTTGCAGAGTGCTGGGACAGAAAGGCTATGTGATTGCATAATTGCATAGTTCAAGAGATTAAGGGCTGGGATTGAGGGCTAATATTTCAAAATGCACAATTCAGGCCTGACTGGAGGAAGTGGTTGCACATTTTTGGAGCTCAGGGGCTAGGCTTCAACACTAGGATTATGTAGTGTGCAATTTTGGGAGGAAGAAAATATGAATTGCATATTTCCAAGGAACAAGTATGTTTATTGAGGGTTGAGACTACACAATGTGCAGTTCAGGGTGGCTGAGAGGGGATGATTTGTCCGGTCAAGGATTGTTTTCCAATTTTGACTAAGTTTTGAAGGAGTGCCATGAAGTTGAATAAAACAAGACTCTAGGTATGATCTAACACTTAGATTACTTCAAGACACAACAAGGAACACTCATAACACATGAATAACACATGCCCCTCAATGATACGAATTTGCAATGGTTGGCACCAAGTGCGACACCAAAGATACACTTTGTGACAATCGAGACAACACTTGTGTGACAATGCTTAAAACTTTATAAATGAGTGCGGCACATGTTTACAATGTAATACCAACTCATTTACGCAAATATTTCCCTTTGAAAACACCAAAAATAGCTTTTGTACATTGTGCAACACTTAACATGCTAAAAGAAGGCACTTTGATTTTCTCACAAACGGAACCAAAACACTTAGAGAAAACACATGCAATGACCCTTGATGTTTGCAACAACAACATGCGAAGTAAAAGTAGGATCTTAAATTTGAAAGTAAGCCAAAATTTTGGAGACTGTTGTAGCAATGACAACATAACCATGTGAAGGGGTTCTGTAACCACATTATATCAACATCCAAGAAAATGAAACTGCAACTCCATTTCAAAATGTCTGCCATGAAACACTCTCTCTCCCATTATCTCAAAAGCCCATTTTCCATACAAACATAGTGAATCTTGTCTCCAAATGCTCTATGTATAAGAGTTGTTGCAACTTTAGATTCCAACCACTTGACGATGCACAGATGGCATGGTCCACAGGTCGAACCATTCCTCTCACTATTAGTAGATCTTCGAGCTTCCAATCAACTATGATGCCAAAAACACTAAAACAAAAATTGTGTAGTGTCTCCATCCCAAGAAATGAATGGTTCACCTCTGGATGGTACTGAAGGTCGAATAATTTCTTATGGGGATTTTCAAAGGCGACCACAACCACGAAACCTTCAGGAAATCTCACAACCTCATCACGCTTAAGGAAAAGGGGCAGGAGTGTGAGAATGACCAGCTCAGATTTTATCAGGGATGTATAAAATAGCTCAACCTTGTTAACTTCTTAGCTTGTAAAAAGGTTGAATATGTATTCAATGATGGCTTGATCTTCTTTTATTATTGACATCGAGTTGGTTTCTAAGAAATTGTCGATGGGGTGATCGAGAAATGCTTGAATTAGGATTTTCCCTTCTTGTCGACATTGTTGATGGTGTGATTGTGGAATGTCGACACCCTCTATTTGGAGTTGCTCGCTAAGGTTGTAGAGAACCTAAATCAAGGTTTCTGAGAAGGGATGCCCATTTTAAAAAATTATCACAACAACTTCTTTAACGATGAAGGTATGTAGCCAATGATTTGTTAAAGACCCCTTAGGTCCATGATTTGGAGAAACTGGAGATCTCCCAAGGAATCTTGTTAGTGTGCCCTTCATTTGGGTATCTGATATGAAGTTGTTCCTTGATAGCAGACCCAGTAGAAAAATCCCCATAACACATGTTGTCTATCGCCAGATAGCTCCTTTCAGTGACAACATTTGGATCCATTGCATGATTGCAAATTCCCAAACGTGTCACACTTCCCCTTGTGTCTCTAATCCATCTCCATTTCTAATTGAAAAACAAAATTGCATTGTTGAAAAAATAACAAACCCCATATCAATCCAGACAAACTGTAATTCCACTGAATGGGAAATGGAAGCATAAACAAAATTTACCCAAGTGTGGAAAAAGTTACCAAATCCATCAAAACTTAATCATACCTAGTTTTGAGGACTTGATCATTCAGGCATGATAACTATATTATGAAGAAACATTATTAAAATATGAAAAGGGAAACAAATAATAACAAAGAACACTTGTGCGACATGAGGTCAACTAGTGCTCATTCTTATTATTTTGTGGGTTAGGTGAGAAGATCCAAAATGTTGTAGATCGAAACAATTTATGGCTAGAAGCCAATAGATTCACCTTGGAAATTCATATAAACCTTGATTTCCATGGAATCACATCCTACTATTATACCACTGATCTGAATCTTGGGGGGGGGGGGGGGGAGGGGTGGGCGGCGAAGATATGAGTAATTTTCACACCTAAAAGCAAAAGAAGAAAATCCACACAATAAACCAACCCATAAAATAAATCAGAAAAATATATTTTATTAGATCAGAATGATGATTACACTACATTGTGTTGGACCATCCGTCCCCTTAAAAAATGAGGCTGGTTATTTATAGCCTTTTTTGTTTACATTACCATGGGTAAATACCATGGGTGGGCAAATTCCATGGGTGGATAATACTATGGGTGAATTATTTAGGGCCTTAGTTACATTACCATGGGTAAATTTCATTTAGATCAACTTAAGAAAACATGTGGCTTATAAAATTGTACATTAAAGTTAAATGGATGAACCTTTATTGGTGCAAATATAGTGCATTTGATCCATATCTTGGTTGAAATGGACATTTTGTTGTAATTTTACTGATAACTTCTGTTGTAGGTGATGAAATCAAATTCCGTCAAAGACCCATTTGAGGTATTCAATATATATTTCCATTGATATAAGACACTTGAAATTTTATGACCTTTTGGATGAGAAAATGATTCCCCAAACTCAGAGGACACGCGGTAATGCAGTGTTCCAAACATGTGTAACTTCAATTGCTCATATCTCTCAAACCAAGAAATGAAATCAAATTCCGTAAAAACCCCATTTGAGATAATAAAATATAATTTCAAATGACATATTTTGAACTCTCTAATATGATTTTTGGAGACCGTGGAACTTTCATGAAGTTTATTGAAGATTGCTGAAAAACATTGAAACTAAAATATGTTTCAAACCCTCATGAAGTCGTAACCTGAATTTGGATTTATGGAGGAATGAAATAAAATATAGAAATAAAAATAAAAACAGAGATGTAGTATAAATAAAAATTCATTTCATTAATATCAAATGACTAAAATATGCTTATAGACGGAATGGACATAAAGTAGCTAGGGCTATGGTAGCTTATCACTGAGAAGAGATGTGGCGGCTACATGCCTCTGAACTGCATTATAGTGAGGCTCAAGGGCCTTTTTATTATTGAAAATAAGAGAAAACCCTAAACGACCAAAACTCTAACTCGAAGAGTTGTAACACCAAGAGTTTATGGGCCCCGTTGGAGTTAGTTGGGTAGACAACTTCCCGGGGTCATAACTTGGTCATATTATCTCTGTTTGGTGCATATAATACCTTGTTGGAAAGATCTCTCAAAAGACTATGCCTTAGAGGGCCTTAAAATGTATCTAGAAGTTCAGGACCCAAAATAAAAATAAAAATAGTAAATAAGAAAACTAATGAAACTAACTAATAGAATAGGCAGGTGGCCACCAATATCCACTTGGATCATTCCTACCCCCTTAGGAAGCAATGGTCACCATTGCATGCAGAGCCTTCATGAGGTAGGGAAATTTATATTGAACCTGGTCAGTGGTGAACCACCTTCCGTGGTGAAGGAGTTGGCCTACTTTCAGGTGGGCGTAGCTTGTGATGGGGTCCAGAGAGGCACTACTTCTGCAAATGTAACCAAAATGTGTCGCCCACCTAGAACTCTTGTGGCACACGATATTGATCCTAGTGCTGCTTGTACTTGGCATTGGATTTCTCCAAGATGTCATGGACCTGCTAGCAGACGTCAGAGAGTACACGTGTGGATTCTATCTCTGTGGTCACATGAGGTAGCAACGCGCTTGGGTTCAGATCAATGGAGTGCTTGACCTAACAATGTAGAGGGACCTTTGTGGGTGAGGAGAAAATTTCCTTGTATTCCTCCAAAAGTTTTTCCATTTGTTGTTGTCGTGCAAGGGAGCCTTGTTTGGAGGTTGTGGCTATAATCTTCTTCTTTCCCTATGGGCAAATTGTAATGAAAACAAATTTCCTGGTTTGGGAAATAATCTTACTGCGTTGCTTTGCAGTAATCAAAGAGATGGGGGGAGGCGGTACTACCTCTAGTATCATGTACAACTTATTTCCCAAAGTAATAATAACAGAACGAGGCCTGGAATCTAACACAACATGTTGCTTCCACAAGTATGGTTGGCCCAATAATACATCAAGCACATCAAGCACGTCAAGAGGAGCAACATCACATAGTACCTCATCCATGAAGGGCTTGATGTTGTATGAAAGGTGACATTGTTGGCTGACGCGGAGATCTCTTCTTTGGTGAAGCCAATTGATGGTATACGACTATGGGTGTACTATGGTCGATAAGCCGAGCTGCTTCACGATCTCTCCTAAAATGAGGTTCTTTTGGCTTCTGCTATCGACAAGGAATTATAGTGGATAACCCTTCACCCACATCTGCGAGTGGAAGAGATGCTCCCCCTCCTCTAGATCTTCGTGATCCTCCCTTTGGAGCTTGGTGGTGGCAATAGTGGCACTAGGATCCACATCAATGCTCTGTGTCCCTTTTTCATTCCCTTTTTCTGGTTCTGACTCAAAATCAGAACATGCATCTGATTCAGATGCCACTAGGGATTGTTTGGTTTGACACTCACTTGTGTTGTGAGTGGAGCTGTTATGAAATTCACACCACTTCCCCATGTCCTTCTTTGGCTTTGTGGCATTGTTCTGAGTCACCTCACTTTGGCTTTTCCCCTTATTCTGTGGTTCGTGGGCGCCTTTCCCTCGCTTTGGATTCGCGGATCCAAAAGTCTCGCTTCTTCTGCTTAAATTTCTATTCGATCTTGGCCACATATCAATATGTTGTTCCAAGCGAGGTAATGTCAAGGAACTCCATTTCCTCTTGAATTAATCTATGCAAACAACTGTGGTACGTGAGCACCAAATGTCTCTCTGAATATTTAATACCCAAACTTGTTTGCAAGGTATGGAACAAATTCATTAGCTCATGCACATCTTGTTCCCTTTACTTCCACAACGTGGTCCATTGGATGTAATTGTCCTCATAGCTCCCCATGGGGTAATAGTGTTCCTTGATTTCGTCTTGGAATAAATTCCAAGTGGGTGCGGTTGAGAACAGAGAGGGTTCCCTCTCGTCCTTTTTCTCACAGTACATTTCCCACCATTCTTTAACATGGGGGGTGGCTCTGAGGAGTGAAAATTTAATATTTTCTTGATTAGAGAAATCATGGATCGAAAAATACCCTTCTAACAAATTCAACCATCTATCTACGACATATGCATCTATCTGGCCTTCAAATATAGGAATTTCAAAGTTGACTTGTACCTTGAAAGGATTGGTGCCTCCAAAGTGGTTGCTAGCTGTAGATGCACCATCGGTGGGCAGTCATTGAAGGATCTAGGAAAATTTATCCATCATCGTGTTGCTTTGTTTCTTGAGGGCCTCCTCAAGAAATATTTTGATAGGATCTCCTACTCTCTCATCTTTCTTTTCTTCCGCCATGGAGGTCGTCGGGGTTTCCGATTCTGATCTTGCAAAGGTTCAACTAGATCGAGCCATAAATCCTTATACCCCAACCTTGTTGAGCACATGCAAAGAAATATCGAGAAAGAGAAGACCGCCTGATACTATTGATCTAGATCTTGATTTGAAATGAGATATTTTTCACTCTCTAATATGATTTGTGGAGATTGTGGCACTTGTTTGAAGTTTATTGAAGATTATTGAAAAACATTGAAACTAAAATATGTTTCAAACCCTCATGAAGTCGTAACATGAATCTGGATTTATGCAGGAATGAAATAAAATATATAAATAAACATAAACATAGAGATTTAGTAGAAATAAAACTCCATTTCATTAATATAAAATGACTAAAATATGCTTATAGACAGAATGAACATAAACTAGCTAGGGCGATGGTAGCTTATCTCTATGAAGAGATGTGGCGGCTAAATGACTTTGAATTGCATTACAGTGAGGCTCAAGGGCCTTTTTATTATTGAAAAATAAAATAAAACCCTAAACAACCAAAAATCTAACCCGAGGAGATGTAACAACAAGAGTTATGGGCCTCATTGGGGTTAGTTGGGCAACCAACTTCCCGGGGTCGTAACTTGGTCATATTATCTTCGTTTAGCACATATGAAACCTCATTAGAAAGATATCTCTGAGGAATACGTCATTTAGGGCCTTAAAATGGCTCTGGAAGTTGAAGATCCAAAAATAAGCTAAAAATATTAAATAAGAAAACTAATGAAACTAACTAGTGGAATAGGCGGGTGGCCACCAATATCCACTTGGATCGGCATCAATTGTGTTTACTAAGTTATGTTGACTTAATGATGCATTCAATTTTATCAAATGAAATGCCTATGGTGTTTGATAAAAATAAATATATGCAAGATATGATGTGACATAGTATAATGCATTAACATAATGATAATGCACCACCCATTAGGGAAATTTTGAGGTCTAAAATGGGCCTCCTAAGGAAATTATAAAATAATAGTGGAAATAATCAAATAATATTTGATTACATCATCAAATTTTAGAGGGAAAAAAGAAAAAACTACTTTTTCAACTCGTATTTTCAACCTATCTCCCAAAGTGTTTACTCAAATTTTGAGCGGGAGTACTCATTGGATGAAAAATTTAATTCCTCATCCAATGAATACCCATATTGCATACTTTTGATGGATCTTGCTACATGTAAAATGAAAAATACATGAAAAATGTGATTGCAATCACGTTTTTTCATGTATTCCTCATTTTATGTGTAGTAGGGTCCATCAAAAGTATACAACATGGGCACTCCTTGGATGAGGAATTAAATTTTGCATCCAACGAGTACTCCACTCGAAATTTGAGTAAAAAATTTGGGAGATATGTTGAAAATATGAGTTGAAAAAATAGTATTATTATTTTATTATATTTTAATATTTTTACCCTTTTACTTAAAAAATGGTGAATCATCCCTCATGGTTGATATCATCATCTTGAATTCTATCGGTTCTTATAAAGTTTATTTTTGTTGTAAATTTTTCTTATGAGGCCCATTTTAGACCTCAAATTCCCCCTAATGATAATGCATAGATATTATAAATATATGCATTCCCAACATTTTTTTTTTTGAAAAGAAACATAAATGAAATAGAAATGAATGTAATGCATAATAGATAAAATTACCTAAATTTGTCTTTGTGACCCATAATAAATGCTCGTGGAAATTCTCCTAGCTTTTAGAATCCAATAATGAATTGATTTTATTTGAGGAAGGAAAATGGTGATGAAACTTGGAGAATTAAAAAATGCTCCTACTTTTTCGAATCCAACCGAGAATTGATTTTATTTGTGGAAGGAGAATGGTGACTAAACTTGAGACTTCAAAAGCATTGTATTGTACACTATATATTTAGTGAAAATAAGCACTAATATTGTCAATGGAGGAATGAGAAATTAGTTTTACTAATTTTATTTTATTTTAACATGGTCATAATGTAAGATGTATGTTGAAAAAAAAAACTAATGTATCCAAGGAAGGTATGATAAATGTTGGAAAATTAATGCTATGATACCACTTGTTGGACACATTGAACAATATTAGAAGGGGGGGTGAATCACTATTGTTTCCTTTTCTTACGCAATAATTGGATCATCAATGGATGAATGAGAAATTAATTTTACTAATTTTAAATTTTTTTAACATGGTCATAATGTAAGATGTACGTTGAAAAAAAAAACTAATGTATACAAGGAAGGTATGATAAATGTTGGAAAATTAATGCTATGATACCACCTGTTGGACGCATTGAACAATACTGGAAGGGGGGGTGAATCACTATTTTTTCCTTTTCTTACACAATAATTGGATCATCAATGCTTAACATCACATCACAATATATAAGAAACCAATAATACAACCACAATTATGTAATCAACATATAAAAGAACATAACCATGAGATCATTAAAGCAAATAAACATAGGAGAAACCAACAATGACATCATCACACATAGAGACACAAGGTATAAGGTGGAAACCCAAAGGATAAAAACCACCATCGGGTAATATTATTCATATTGATCTTTCTTATTAATCTTAAAATCTTCTTTTACATATGATCAATTGCCACCATGAGTGTGTAAGCCACAACTTGCCAATCATGCGAGTCGCTACTCACTCTAGGACACTACATGTATGAACTTTGTAGGCCACCACCTGTTGGAAGCCACCACTCCCTCGAATTTACAAGCCACCACTCCTAAAAGGTCTCACCCAACCACCACTCCAAATTTCTCAGGTCTCTAACTTAAGGATGTCACTACACTTTGTCACAACAAGAAACTACTTGCCTCACTGAAAGCCCTAACCTTCAATCTCTTCTCATGTACCTCATTTCATCTATTTTGAAACTATGTTCCATGCATGCAATAAGATCATCAACAATTGAATACAAACACCTGCAACACAAGCCTCTCCAACACAATCAATCTCTACAACACAAACTCAACCAATACATCAACCCAACATCATCTACACATGATAATAAAAACATAAAAATCTATCCATGGCAACATATACAAATCTTTGCAACATAAAAAACAAGAAACAATATAAATAGACAACCATACAAGATATAATAGTTAATGAAGAATATGTAACCCCTACAATCACAAACATGTTAGCAACTCCATAATAATTTCATCGATGTAACGGCATATAAAATATTTTTTGACATGAGTTATGCACACAACATAGGCTCTATCTCTACAACTAATCCATGTGCACTCTGATACAAGAGTATCAAACATTTTCTACACCAATATCACTCCTCTCTCCATTTTCTCTCAATGTTCTACAATAATACTCTCTCTCAATGTAACTAAACTCTCCAACATCAAGATACCTCCCATAAATAGATGATCTAAAGTGATTAAACAATAATAGGCTAGATATATATAGAGAAAAACACTCATGTTCATATTCCAGTAATTTTCTCCTTGACTTGATCCTCCATCATCTTCATTCAATGAGAGACTTATCCTTGACTTAATCACCTTCTAGAATGAACACTGACTCAATTAGACTCTACCATCAAATACCATGTGCAAAAACCATAGAAAATTCCCCTGGAAATGATTGGAATGCACACACAATTTAAGAAATCCACCTACAGGTTGTAGCACACACTTTGTTCTCGAGACTGCATTATAATGCAGGTGATTGGTTCTATGGGGTTTGTTATAATGCAATTTTTCCACCTATTCAATTTCATTACTCTGATTCTCTGCCCAAACCTTTTTCAAGCTACTCCAACACTTCCAAAACTTGTCCATATGCATTTATAAGCATCTCCAAAACCTGTAGAGCCTCTGCAAACATCAAAAAAACCTCAAATACATGTCATTAGGCCTATGATCATCATGAAAAATCCTCCAAGCTAGTTGACATCAATGCCAACAAAATTGACTCGCTGGTTGAATCCTTAGGTAGACATAATACGTTGACATCAATGCCAACATAATTGAATCGATGATTGACTCCTTAGGTAGACATCTTAGGTTAGGAGTGTGAGAATGATAGACTCAGATTTTATTGGGGAGGTATAAAATAGCTCAACCTTGTGAACTTGTTAGCTCATGAAAATGTTGAATATGTCTTCGATGATGGCTTGATCTTGTTTTATTATCAACATCGAGTTGGTTTCTAAGAAATTGTCGATGGGGACGACTGAGAAATGCTTGAATTAGGATTTTCCCTTCTTGCCAACACTGATGATGGTGTGACTGAAGTTGAGCTTGTGAAACTTCCACATGTGGCACTCAACCTTTTTTTTTTACGACTAAAATGTTGTAACCCCTGTAGAGACCATGGCTTCTCATGATGGCGACGATTCAATTTTATTGTGAGGATGGACTTGTGTGTGTGGAATGTCGACACCCTTTGTTTGGAGTTGCTCACTAAGGTTGTAGAGAACCTAAATGAAGATTTTGGAGAAGGGACGCCCGTTTTAAAACATTATCACCACAACTTCTTTAACGATGAAGGTATGTAGCCAATGATTTTTTTTTAGAGCCCTCAGGTACATGATTTGGAGAAACTGGAGATCTCCCAAGGACTCTTGTTAGTGTGCCCTTCATTTTGGTATTTGATATGAAGTGGTTCCTTGATAACAGACCCAGTAGCAGAATCCACAGAACACATCTTGTCTATCGCAAGATACCTTCTTTCAGTGAAAACATTTGGATCCATTCCATGACTTCAAATTCCAAAATGTATCACACTTCCTCTCGTTTCTCTAATCCATCTCCATTTCTAATTAAAAAACAAAATTGAAACGCCGACAAAATAACAAATCCCATATCAATCCCAACAAACTGCAATGACACCGAATTAGAAATGGAAACGTAAGCACAATTTACCCAAGTGTGGAACAAGTTATCAAATCCATCAAAACTTAAGCATGCCTAGGTTTGAAGACTCGATCATACAAGCATCATACCTATTATAAAAAAAACATGATTAAAATTTGAAAAGGGAAACAACTAATAACAAATAACACTTATGCAACATGAGGTCAACCAGTGCTCATTCTTATCATTTTGTGGGTTAGGTGAGAAGTTTCCAAAATGTTGTAGATCGAAACAATTTATGGCTAGAAGCCAACAGATTCCTATTGGAAATTCATATAAAACCTTGATTTCCATGGAATCACATCCTGCTCTGATACCACTGATATGAATCTTGGGAGGAGGGGGGAGGGGGCAAATATTTGAGTAATTGTCGCACCTAGAAGCAAAAGAAGAAAACCCTCACAACAAACCAACCCAAAAAATAAACCAGAAAACTATTTTTTATTATATTAGAATGATGATTGCAATTACATTGTGTTGGATCATTTGTCCTCTTACAAAGTAAGGTTGGCTATTTATAGCCTTTTTTGGTTACATTGCAATGGGTAAATACCATGGGTGGGAAAATTCCATGGGTGGATAATACCATGGGTGAGTTATTTAGGGCCTTTAGTACATTACCATGGGTAAATTTCCATTCAAATCAACTTAAGAAAACATGTAGCATATCAAATTGTACATTAAAGTTCAATGGATTAACCATTATTGGTGAAAATATAGTGCATCAATAGTGTTTACTAAGTTATGTTGAATTAACGATGCATTCAATTTTATCGAATGCAATGCCTATGGTGTTTGATCAAAATAAATATATGCAATATATGATGTGACATAGAATAATGAATTAACATAATACTAATGCACCGCCATAATGCATAGAGATTATACATATATTCAATCCCAACATTTAAAATTTTTTTGAAAAGAAACGTAAATCCAATAGAAATGAATGTAATGCATAGTAAAGAAAATTACCTAATTTTGTCTTTGTGACTCATAATAAATGCTTGTGGAAATTCTCCTAGCTTTTAGAATCCAATCAAGAATTGATTTTATTTGAGGAAGGAAAATTGTGATGAAACTTGGAGAATTGAAAAATGTTCCTACTTTTCAAATCCAACCCAGAATTGATTTTATTTGTGGAAGGAGAATGGTGACTAAACTTGAGAATTCAAAAGAATTGTATTTTACGCTATATATTTAATGAAAAGAAGCACTAATACTTCCAATGGAGGAATGAGAAATTAGTTTTACTAATTTTTATATATTTTTTAACGTGGTCATAATGTAAGATGCATGTTAAAATAAACACTAATGTATCAGAGGAAGGTATGATACATGTTGGAAAATTAGTGCTTTGATACCACTTGTTGGACACATTGAACAATATTGGAAGGGGGGCGAAATCACTACTGTGCTCTATGATAAACTTATACCATTTTATCCTTTTCTTACACAATAATATAACCACGACCATGTAAGCATCATATCAAAGAACATAACCATGAGATCATTAAAGAAGATAAACATAGGAGCAACCAACAATAACATCATCACACATAGAGACACACAATATAAGGTGGAAACCAAAAGGATAAAAACCACCATCGGCTGATACTCTTCGTATAGATATTTCTTATTAATCTAAAAATCTTCTTTTACATATGATCAATTTCTACCACTAGTGTGCAAGCCACAACTTGCCAGTCACGCAAGCCAGTAGTCGCTCCAGGACACTACCTGTATGAACTTTGTAGGCCACCACCTACTCGAAGCCACGAATCCCTCAAATTTACAAGTCACCACTCCCAAAATGTCTCACACAACCACCACTCCCAATTTATCAAATCTTTAACTTAAGGATGTCGCTACACTTTGTCACAACAAGACACTACTTGCCTCACTAAAGGCCCTAACCTTCGATCTCTTATCATGGACCTCATTTCATCTATTTTCAAACTATGGTCCATGCATGCAATAAGCTCATCAAAAATTGAATACAAACACCTGCAACACAACCCTCTCTAACACAATCAATCTCTACAACACAAACTCAACCAATACATCAACCCAACATCATCTACACATGATAATAACAACATAAAAATATATCCATGACAACATATACAAATCTTTGTAACATCGACAACAAGCAACAATATAAACGAACAACCATACAAGATATAATAGTTACTGAAGAATATGTAACCCCTACAATCACAAAAATGTTAGCAACTCCATAATAATGTCATCTCTATAACTCTGCATATAAACTAATTTTTGACATGAGCTTTGCACACAACATAGGCTCTATCTCTGCAACTAATCCATGTGCACTATGCTACAAGAGTATGAAACATTTGCTACACCAATATCACTCCTCTCTCCATTGGCTCTCAATATTCTATAATATCACTCTCTCTCAATGGAACTAACCTCTCCAACATGAAGCTACCTCCTTTAAATAGATGATTTGAAGTGATTAAAAAATAATAACCTAGAGATATATACAGAAAAAGACTCACGTTCATACTCTGGCAATTTCCTCCTTGACTTGATCCTCCGTCATCTTCATTCAATGAGAGACTTATCCTTGATTTAACCACCTTCTAGAATTAAGAATAACTCAAGTCGACTCTACCACCAAATACCGTGTGCAAAAACCATAGGAAATGCCCATGGAATTGATTGGAATGCACACACAATTCAGGAATTCCACTTACAGGTTGTAACACACACTTTGTTCTTGGGACTTCATAATAATGCAGGTGATTGGCTCTCTGGGGTGTGTTATAATGTAAATTTTCCACCTATTCAATTGTGTTACCCTCATTCTCTGCCCAAATATTTGTCAAACTTCTCCAACACTTCCAAAACTTGTCCATATTCATCTATAAGCATCTACATAACTTGTAGAGCCTATGAAAACATAAAAAATGCTTAGATACATATCGTTAGGCCTTTGATCATCATGAAAGGTCCTCCAAGCTAGTTGACATCAATGCCAACACAATTGACTCGATGGTTAACTCCTTAGGTAGACATCCTAGGTTGAAATCAATTCCAACACAATTTAATCGATGGTTGACTCCATAGGTAGACATCCTAGGTTGACAACAATGCCAATAACATGAAGCCAACAAGAAATTAACTCTAATAAAAAAATTTAACTTGGTCATGATGCAAGATGTATGTTGAGTGGACATGGAATTGAGCATGAGAGTTTTGATACCTTACCATCCTCTAGGTACTAACTTGCTCTTATGTACATACCTTATTCTCCTCCAAAATTGAACATGTGAGCTCCAAGGAAACAAACCATGTTTTTAACCATTTGATGGGTTTTAGCCGTTAAACCCATTCAAGTTATACAACAAAAAAATGTTTACATTGATTTTTTTTTTTAATTACAATAATGCTTTATATAAAATTAAATGACTTGTTAAAAAAATTGGTTTGTTTGAAACATAAAATTGCTATTGTGATTGATAAAGAGCTATTTCTAAACTTATATAACTTTTTAAAAAACTTCTCATAAAACCATTTTTAAAAATATGTAACTTATAAAATGAAATATTTACAATAATTTTTTTTTGTAAGTTTTACAGGACTATATCTTCATCATGTCCAATATATCACCCCTATAGGGACCAAGAATTAAAGTAATGACTTCACATCAAGGAGTTCCTTAACAAAACACCCATCACCTTTTATCCAAGACTCGTGGACAAAATAAAATATTTACAATTAAAAGCGAAAAAGATATATAAATATCTTACCTATATAATTTTAATAAACTAAATTAAAATAAATAAATCAATTTAATATCTTAAAAAAAATCTAAACTCTAACCTAATTCGCAAGCTATAATGTAATTTTAATTATTTTAAAAAGTTTTCCCACACATATATAATTAGTTCTTTATTATTCAACTTTTCTTATTTACACACATAAATTTATATAGTTAATAAATAATTTATTTTATATGTAGAGCTTAGATTTTATTAACAAAATAATTTATAGATAGATAAAAAATCTTTCGAATTAATCACATCATTAGGATTTGTTCGACGTTTCGAACCAATCTAATGTGGTTCAGATAGATAGCCTTGTCCTAATAATGAACCACATTAGATAGTTCGAAACGTCCACTAAATCTTAATGATGTGATTAATCCAAAAGATTTTCTATCTATCTACATTATAAATCACAAAAATCTTAAATCTAACAAAATAATTTATATAGATTTTGAGATTTTATTTTTTATTAAATGATTAATTTAAATATTTTAAATAAATAAATTCACCAAAATAAAAATGTTTTGAAATATTTAAATTATGATAAATTTTAAATAAAATTGAAAAAAAAATACTAAAATAAAAAGACTCTACACCCCGACCAAAATCAGAAATCCTTAATATAATTGTAGGTTCTTCTTAGTCTCAAACGGTATCGACGACTTTTAGGCCAAACTATGATGACGCCACTCAGTAACAAGTTAGAGTACACGAAGAACAAAAGAATATAATTATGAATCTATTTTACAGCTACAATTCTTATGATAATTTAAAAAACTAGCCATAATTTGACAATGTTTCACCGTAGATGAAATTTAACACAAGAAATATGAACAACCTGGGGACTCAAGAAAAAGAGCTATATTTCCCTTCAGTAACGATTTTTATTATTTGTACAAGTAAAATTTAATTCATACTTATTATATATCAATACATTATTTAACTTTAATTTTACCTTAACTGAGAAATTTAAGAAGTAAAATAAATGTGAAATCTTTGTGATCTTGACACTCGACAAATAGTCTATTAAAAATAAATACATGTCAAAAAGCATGCAAGAAAAACTAGGAAGCAAAACGTTATTGGATATGCTACACACTGGATAACAAAGAAGCATAACGTTCATTAGATCTCCATCACATACATTGATATTGACAAAAAAATATAGACTTTTGTATTCAAACTTCCAATCGTTAAAGTAATTTCATTTGATATTATCTTGTGTATGTATTCTAGTTTCCACAACGCTTGAGTTTTTAGGCGTTTCGTTTCTTCTAATATTTTATTATTCACACAAAAGTTATTATGTGTTATTTTCTCAAGAATATACAACAATTCCATGCTTCTAACGCGTGACAATGTTTTATATACTAGTTCATGTCACCTTATACCACTCGGATCAAATGAAATCCCATCCAACAGTAAGCCTTGTGATCGATGTATTGTTAGAAATTGTTTTCGTACTATAGTTTTAGATCTCTTTCCATGTCGTTCCATTGTTTTGAGACATGTAGTAATGGAGTCCAATTTGATGAGATTTCATTTGTCATTTAGTTCATTATACTTGTTTCTTTTCATTTTACCAATGTCTGGATTTACAAAATATATCTATAATATGTCAACATTTTTCTTATTCTTTGAATTTTTTTTTGCATATTCCATTTGTGCCATTAACAAGGCCATCCTATGAATTATAGTTTCTTGCAAATAGATCAACTGAAAAATTGCATTTTTTTGTGGGTGGTAGCACAATTGGAAAAAATAAAATTGGCAAGCCCTTCTTTATTTAAGTGATCGGAAGTTTAATCCCCATAGACATGTCTCGCCATCCGAACTTGAAAAAAAAAAACTATAACATTACATTTGATAAGAATTCTTGGTGATAATATCATTGTTTTCTCATATCAGACATATCCTATTTCCTTACTCTCATCTTCATCAATTTCATCAAGGAGTATTAGTTCTTCCTTTACATGCAACACCATTTTCTCATTGTGCTTTTGTACATCCTTGTTCCTACAAAATAGATATGGAAATAAACGATCTAGTGAGAAAGTCTATAACATTTATAGTTTATATATTCTATGTCTTCATCAAATTCTTGATTTACTCACATTTTTTTAAGGATGTCAACAATTTTTTTTTCTTTTTGACACATTGTGATATGCAATTCATGAGCATTTTACTCTTTCTTCCAAAAATCATACGTTTTTTTTTTTTCATTTGCGAATATTGGTTGCTCAAAAATTAGAGAATCTTCGATCGATTGCTTGAAATAAATCACCTGATAATATTATATAAATATTTCCAAAATAATCCAATGGAATATGCTTTATTTTCTCTAAATGTTTGTAAAATTGCTATAATAATGTTGCACCTATCAAATATGTTTCATCAATAAGCATCACACAAAATTGTTGGCAATACTTTTTTAATGTGTCTAATTTTTCACCTTTAAGCGAAAGATATTATAATTTTTTTAATGGAAATTGAAATGTAGAATGCATTGTTATACCACCTGCATTAAATGCTACCTTCCCTGTATATGCAGCCACAATTCCTTTTAGCTGATATGGGTCATATTCCAATATGTTTTTGTACATGTGAATTAGAAAATGGAATAATTCTATTGTAGTGAATGTTTTTCCAATGCTCGCACCACCTGTTACAAATACATATGTTGGAAGATCCAATTTTTTTTTCTTTGTCAATATTTTTTTGACATTTTTTTCTTTCTCATTGTTCAACATTCTCATGACTCAGGAGAATTCTCTTTCTTCTAATATTTGTGGCTATATTACGATTCGCTAAGGTCTCTCAACTGTTGATTTTTCATTTCTAACCTTTTGTAAATATTCAAAATATGATTCGATATCGTATTCTTGATAATGTATTTCTGATATCTATTACTTGATATGTAGGTATAAATATTTCAAACAATTCTCTCTCCTTGTTTTCAAGATCAACTGCTATGTTGTCAATTTCAGTCCACATTGTTATAGTTTTGTACATGAACTTTTGCTCATTACATTTTATGATTTCTTTACAGAATCTATATGCATTTTTCCAAGTCAAATGTTGTTCTTTAAAATTTTTCTCAAAAATACGATATGGGACATACAACATCAATCATTCTTTGTAATAGTTATCAAGATAAATATGTTTATTGTACTTTACATATCTTATAACGTATGGTTTATAAGCACCTCCTCTTTTCTTTCCTTGTAGTGTATATAGCATGAAGAAAAGTACACTAAGCATATATGTTCAATGTTTTTTGTTCATTGTACATAGTAATCAATTATTAATAAGCATGTTATGTTTTCCAAGTCTTGCAATTGTTTCTATGACATCACCGTCAACTTTTTGATACTCACTTCATATACATTTAAACATCAACCTCCTTGCTTTATCTAGTTTTTTCATGTATAAACTACAATATGCAGTTGTAGCATATGAGTCAAGTAAAAATTGAGCATCATTATATGCACCCCAAATTAATGGAATATGTTGAGCAAGGTTATTAGTCCATATGCCTATTATCTTTCTTTTCAATAAAATTATTCTATGTCTTAGAGTACATTGGATTTCATGGATGTAGTCACATTCGCTTATACCTAATTTCTCAAGAAAACTATCAAATGTATTTGTCTCATCATGTTCCATATTTTCTAGTACATAAAATACCGTTCTTGCTTTTACTTTTGTTTTGACATTACTGAATTCCATAGGATCAAGTATTTGTTATTTTCTTTTGCATTGGTGGAATTGGAAAATTGAACCTGCAATGCATCTATTTTCCTTTCCTACAAGTTTTTGTATGGTGATGATGTTGGATAGTTTTCAGATTCACTGGTATTTTACTTGAATCACAACACAAGTACTTGTCAAATAAATTTTCATTTTCAATGTTTGTACTTGTTCCATAGATAGGAGCATTTTTTATCCACAACAATCCATGTTAATGTTGGCTTCCTCTATTTTGAAATTTTGCTACAAATAAATAGTCAATGATGCCACAAAAATACTTGGATTCATTTAAATTAACCAGTGTAGAGCATTCATTATACTTTTGTAAAGTCATATGCAAGTAACGGGGTCATTTCTAATCAACGTATCATTATCATCTTCCTCTACTTTGTTTTCAGTTGTTGGTTTTTTCTCTCATTTTATTTATTGGAAAGCCTTTATTAAAGGCTCTCAGAGGTGCTCAACACCACTCAACGAAATGAAGAAATTTGACAGACCCAATTGTCAGATCATTACATATAAGTTCTTGTGCAAATGCAAACAAATGGTGAAGCGATGTCGGTATTCGTCTAATATATGTATACCCAATTTTCAATGTCAGACTGCATTTCAAGTTTTATTTTGTTATAACATCTTTAGGTGTTAGTTTTTTCCTCTTAATTTTCATTTTTCTTATTTGAATCCAAATACAACTATAGACTTGAATAAGGATAATTCACACTATTTTCTATAAAAAAATCGTTATATGATAGACAAACTCATTATCTTCATGCAAAACTTCCCATCAAGAAATATTGTGGTATATAAAGTTTTTTGTAACATTGTTTGGTCATTTTTTCCCATAAAAAAAATGTTGGAAAACCAATCCTTTCTGAATATCTATCTATGAATATGTCCAAAGGTATATAGCCTTCACCAAGAGAAATGTTTATTTGATTATTATGAATATCATAAATTCTATATGAATCACTAAATAAATGTAATAGTGTTTTTGTCACTGGTTCTTCATCATATTCATCATTATCATAATTATTTTTTATATTTATTTCACATGCATACACATGGACTATGGTTTAGTTCGAGTTTTCTGAAATCGAGTTCAATTTTGTTCCAAGTGAACAATTCTTAATGGGTCCATTTTGTTGCAAAGCTTGAAAACTTTAGCTATGGTTTAGTTAATATGGAGGATAGGAAATTGTTAACACTTGTATAGGTCATAGTTTGATGTTGTGGTTGGATTCAAGTGGACGTGCCAATGAGGCCCAACCACTTTTTTTGTATGATGAGGATTAGATCTGATGGTATCCAAGCCACTACATTTGTAAATGAATCGAATTATATCCCTATTCTGGTTTCATATATGTGTATCGATGGTGGGAAGGTCATCGTGGCCCTAAAACATAGTTTACATATGTCAAAGCCACAAGGGATGAGGTCGAGTACCATGGAGCCATGTGGTCCCTAAGTCTCAAGTCACAACACATGAACACAAGTGTAGTTAAGCCATAGAGGATTAGAGAATTGATGGGGTTTTTTTAATTTAGCACTACCACTATAAGTAAATGAATATCGCAGAATGTTCCAAGGCACAACTGGTGCATAGTTGGTAAGTCATTGGTACAGTGTATGGGTGGTCAAGATTTTGTTGCATAGTTTACAACTTTCGGCAACCTGCATTGGAATCTGGTGGTCTATTTAATAGTTCCTAGAAACAAGCATTCTATAGAACATTTAATTATTTATATATTATGTTTTGGTTATTTTTATTTTTTGAATTCGATATTGATCCAAGTTTGATCCTAGAAGAAGTTGGGAGATCATGGCTCAAAGATGGATGCAACACGTATGTAACTAGAGGGATTTTATTTTGATTTGACTCTTCTTTGACAACCATAATCTCTTTTATTCATTTTTTAAAGTTTATGAGCATATTGCAAGTGTTTTGGATACTTGAGGTAAACAAGTTCTGAGGAAGGGTTTGAGTGACTAGATTGAAGTTATGGTTGGAGAATAATTTGGGCATCAATATGAAAGCCAACATGAGTGATTGATGTGACACTTTTGTACATGAATTTAGTGGTTTCAGGTTATATGGCAGTGTACTAGATTCCGGTTGTGTTGAAGAGACAATAATTGGTATAGTGGTAATGTCTATGGCAGTGGAATTTTTCACAAGTTTTGATTGCAATTTGTGACAATCCATTAATATAAAGATTCAAAGATATATGATAATTATAGATATAGTTTTAAAATTATATTAAATAGAGGTCCATTAGGAACAAGGTTGGAGTCTTAAGTAGGTTGGATCATACTCATCCTTGATGTTGGATCCTCAATAAGTTGTAGCCTACAATGAGAAGCTACTTACATCTTCGAGGTTGGTGACTTAGTTAGGTTTGTAACCTATTGCAAGTAGCAACTTTCATATTTTTGGGGTAGCTACCTCCTGTAGGTTGGAGCCTACAAATTGATGTAAAGAATTGAAGACCGAGCATAAGAAGAGTTGGTGGTTTTCACCCATTTTGGTTTCCACCTAAAAAATTTATGTCTCTTTGTGATGTTATGTCTTTTTTTTTTATAGTTATGTTTCCTATGTGATGACTCGTTGTGATAATTTATGAAATAATGTTTATGATAACTACTAAATGAAAGTATGATAAATTAAGATTGTAAAATTGTAAAATTTTCTTCACATTGATTCACCCCCCCTCAGTTAGTGTGACTTTTGGGCCAACCGTATGGATTTTGTCACTTATGAAAATAATAACCATGCACCTTCATGTAAACACAACAAATCCCATTTTTTTATTAGTTCGAATGATTTATGTTCATCCTAAGGCCCCTTTATTTTTTGAGAGTTAACGATGGGGAGGGGTACGATATTTAGCCTTATTCAAAACTGTGAACCTTGGAACCCTACAAATCTTCAAATCGGCCATTATCCTTATTCCTTTGGAGTTAGGTCAAGTTCCATATACCATTGGAAATCTCTTATAGAGGATTATCTAACATAAAACTCTACATGTTTTATTGATCGACATAAATTTAACAAATACTCAATAAAATCAAGGTATCCTCATGCTTCCATACATCCTGCAACATAAATGACATCAATTGTCATAATTAACAACAAAATAACCAACACACTTGTGGTTTTTTGTGTGTCCAAAGAAAATAATGCCAACATAGGCTAGAGAAAATCCTCCAAAGTTATTGGGCCCTTACTAATTTCCAAAGAAAGGATTTCCTTCAAGAATGAGGCTTTGAATTTAGATTTGGGCCTATGAGAAGGCATTATGGAGCTATATTTTGAAATTAGGAAACCTTTTGAAAGAGACCCAAACTCTACTTTTTTGTCTTATATTCAACATATTAACTTTATAGATGGTTAATCACCCTTTCTTTCATCTTTTGGGATACGTTTTCAAAACGATTCAATGCACCATCTTTGAATAAATCACTATATCCTTTTGTTTATTCTTTAAATAATTCCAAATGTCCCTTTTATTCAAGCTTAACAATATTATCATCAAAACAACTCATGGGGAATTTCTCATTTGTTTCAAGGTGTTGACCTCGTAATTGATTGATAGGAATTGTCTTCATATTTTGACTCATCCTTGGAAGAGGTGAGATGGCCTCATCATTTGTTTCATAGATTTATTTTAATGATCCCAATGGGCATGTTTCTTAGGATTGGGCTACTTTTGCAAAAGAGGGTTGATGGGAATTTTTTTTTTTTAAGTTCAAGTACTAGTTCTAAAGAGGTATGCCAACCTTCCTTTGAACTAGATTTAAAACCCTTCTTTTTGAAGTTGAACTCATATTTGAAAAGGGGCCCAATGGTGCATCATTAAACTAGTTGAATAGGGCTTCCCTTAAGGTTGCTTGATGGGCTTGTTTTCAAATGTAGGTGACAAGAACATTGAAAGAAACTCGATGGGCCATATTTAAAATAAACTTAATAAATTCTTCAAAGGAGACCAAATAGTTCTTCAAATTTTTGATTAATCCATAAGTTTACCATTTGAATAGGACCATGGAATATGTTCAAATGGACTCAATGGATTAATGTTTGAAAATGCCATATGGTCTAGTACTTCAATAAGGAAATTAGATCCTTCAAATATAGTCAATGTTTAAAATTATATTGATGTGATCTATTTTAAAAATAAAATGATGTATTTATGTTTAAAATTAGATAACATGGTCCAACAAAAAAAAAATTGTGTGGGGTGTTTAAATTAGGCATAATTCAAAATGATATAAATCGATGATTCCAAAATCACCTAAATTGCTTAAAATGATAAAAAAATGGCCCACTTCCTTAAGGTGGTAATTGGATATGGGTACATGACAACGTGATACATGAAGCCATATTTTGTGTTCTAATTTTAATGTGTTTTGCAATGTAAGTATGAAAATTTTGAACTTTGTAAACGAGACATATTAGTTCAGTTCCTAGTGCAATTTATGCTATTCATTATAATGATATCATTTTGGGTGCAACTCAATTGTTTCTTATACATTGTTTAAATGATATATTATCACTTGTGTTCTTAAATGTTGCACGGTTTTATGGAACTTCAAGTCTAACAAAAATAAAAAATAATAATAAGCCAAACATTAGAATTTACATTAGAAGAAGACAAATATGATTTTTTAAATCCCATTTGCAAAAAAACATATCCCCAAATGTATTGATTTCAACTCCAAGGCAAATAAATTTAAAATAAAAAATATATGAACCACTATCTACAAAAGCAATTCTCTATCTAATATTTATCAAATTGGATGAATGTTTGCATTAGGATTATATTTGTACCATCACTTTTTTTAGGGATAAAATATCAAATAATTCTCATGTGATTCCTATGCTTATCCCTAATTCACATAAAAAAATTCATTAGTGAAACATATAAAATTAAACGACAAAATATTTATAAATAAAAGTTATAGTGTTCATTCAATCTAAATAACTGGAATATTATGCATGGTTTTTAAAATACATTGTTATTGGTTCTAAACAAATCATACAAAATCCAAGATATCCCTATATGTATTGCATATTTTTTGCCCCAACAATTGAACATTTAATCAATACATATGCACCATGATAAAAATATAATTTATTTTTTTATGAATGTGACATGTGTTGATAAGGAAAGAACATTTGAATAACAATACAACATAAATTACATTGAAAATATGATGCACTCTAGGGCTCTAATGCATTATGTTTGCACACATCCAATGAACATGAAGGGAAAAAGTAACAAATATCAGCTACTAAATAATCTCTCTCATTTTTTTATATGATTGTATGTTTCATGTACACTATATGTAACCACACATTGATTCATTGATGCATTTGTAATTATGAAAATGTGTTATACCCAACAATTCAAATGACATTTCCAACTAGCCTAAAACATTGTGAAATCATGATCTGCATCTTGGGGGCCCCAAGATCTGAGTAATTGTTGCACCTGGAAGCAAAAGAAGAAAACCCACGGAACAAACCAACCCTGAAAATGATACAGAAAACTGATTTTTATTAGATAAAAATGATGATTGTAAGTACATTGTGTTGGACAATTCTTCCTCTTACAAAGTGAGGGTGGTTTTTTATAACCTTTTTTTTATTACATAATCATGGGTAAATACCATGGGTGGGAAAATACCATGGGTGGATAATACCATGGTTGAGCTCTTTAGGGACTTTAGTTACATTACCATGGGTAAATGTCCATTCAAATCATTCCTCCCACCTTAGGAAACAATGGTCTTCATTGCGTGGAGGAAATCCTTTGTCGAAGATGAGTTGTGGATGACCAAGTTTTGTTGAAGATAAGGGTTTTGCGTGGTTGACCCATAACCAAGGATTTGTGGATGACCTATAGCCATGATTCATGAATATCTAATGATATAGATACCATGTAATGCTTGTGAGTCAACTATGATATTGACAACATGTGGCCAAGAAAATGGATTTTGGGGACAAGGGTTTTGTGTGGCTGACCCATAGCCCTAATGAACAAAGATTCGAGGATAGAGATACTCTGTAATGTTGATGGGCCAACTGTGATGTGGACATTGCGTGGTCGAGCAAGTGGACTTCAATGGAAAATGGTTTTGTGGGATTTACCCATAACCATGATGAACGAGGGCTCAAGGGTAGAGATACCCTGTAATGAACCTAGAGATCGCTTGTCGATCTATTTGGTAGATATTTGGTGGGTTATATTTGTATATTCTCATAGCACGCATAGCAATAAATCTATCAAAAAATCTACATGATTTTATCATGCTTAAGCAGAACACCTTTTCTTGGTAATCCATCTCAACCCTATGAGCTGAATTTGGGTCTACTCCTAGTTCTGATGCTCTTAGCATGAGATAAAAATATAAATGTTGTATTGGTACAACATTTAGGGAAAATAATTAAGAGGAAAGACCAATATCAGATGTATAACGTAGGTAACACGGACAATGTCATTGTGCACAACACTTTAAGGAAATACCAAATTGGTGGCAAAATCGGCCAGGACAACATCCACTGAGTCCATTGTGAAAAGCTTAAAGTATAATCTACAATATAGTGTAACAATCTTGGCACTTGGATGGTGCCATTGGAAAACTTTACAATCACGATACCAACCGTGATCACAATAAATGCAATAATGAATGTAATTGATAACATAAGTGAATTTCAAAAAATCCACTCTCCTAAAAGATACCAATGAAGCCACAATAAGAACTATGATGGAAACTACAACCGGAAGACATCCATTCCACCAATTAAATCCAAACCATTCTTCAATTATACCATCATGATGTATGCCATTTGATGATGTTCCAAATAGCACAGCGCCTATGATAATCATATAGACAATAAGAATTACCAAAGTTTTAATAAGAAAAAAGATATGCAACAATGACTTCTCAATTCTTCCTAAGAATTCTCCCATGATGCAGTCCTACGAAGCCCTTGTTACTAATAAAAGAATTTCAATAAAAGCATATGTTACCAAACAAACAAATATAATGAGAAAATTGTAGAGTACCAGTACCAAGACCTTTATAGTAGTAGGCAGAGCCATAAATCCAGTTCCCACCATTGTAGTTGATAGATTGAACAATTCACTGGAGGAGGCAGCACTGAATCCTTAATGCACACCACCTGGTAATAACCTATTGATAGTCCTAGACCTGCTAACATTCAAAGGGGTCTCCCTAATATGCGTTCCCAATTAGACCTCACAATGTTTGGAATAAGAGCCCCATCTGGAATATGGCTCAGTTACCGTTTTATTAAAGATTTTCCTTGTCTTTAGTTGTCAGAAAGGGAGAGGATCACATATCTACCTTTAAAAATCAAGTAGGTGTGTCTAGTGAATGTCCAATTATAGGTGTGCCAAGGTTCTTCTACCATGGAGGGAAAATAAAGTGAGCTTCTAAGGGAGATGTAATAGTACCACCCTAGCAGAGACACACACAAATAGGAAATATCCGTCTAAATTCTAGCAGAGTAGTCAAAAAATATGTAATAGTCATTGCAACCATTACAACACATTCTCAATATGGTAAGCACTAAAATAACAAAAATAGTTCAACTACTTTATTACAGGTGGAAAACAAACATCAAGCATAAACATTCACAGAACATACTTACAAATATTCATAATCCATGCATGAATAACGTGTTGGCCATCATGCTTCATATATTAACTAAAATTCCAAATACACATGTATACAATGAACACCACTAGCTCCAATAGTGGAGTGATGGAGCCACAACTTTCTCCCCAAAAGAACTAACTTGTCTCTCTAGTTCCTTATGGGAGAATCTAAGGTGAAAATTCCTTTGCTAGTACAATGAGGGTATATATATAACCAATGGGGTGATCCTTCACCTCCCTTATGACTCTTTGACTACCCTCATGACCATTTGAATTCCCTATGACTTTTCAACTTTTACATGACTCTTTACATTATGTACATGTCCTTTGGACTTCCACTTTACAATACATTTCGAATAATAATTTATGATAATCCACAAAATGATGTGGCACATGATGACTCATGACATGACATGAAATTTACGGCATTGAATGCATGATGACATGGCAATGTGAAGCCATTATTTGATGTTGCTTTCTTTGTTTATTCTTGAATATGATCCCTTCTTCACCATTGAATGGCTCAAACATGAGGAGTCTTTAATGTTATTAGGTCTTGGGTTGCTGTCGCAAACTGATGTCCCTATGCTTCCTCCTGATTGATCAACTCGTATTTTCATCTACAGGAGTGTCTTCTAACATGATATGCTTATCCATCTATTTATTCATCATCCTTTCATGGCATGAAAGAGTACCTACACCTGCAATTCACTAATGAGAAGATGACATCAGTCTGAAAAACTCCTACACTAAGATGTTGCATGATGATCCACTAGCTAAGCTGGAACTAGGTGAAAGATTGAGAGAGAGGCTTAGTGACTATGTAATTGCACAACTCAGGAAATCAAGGGTTAGGACTTAGCCTTGAGACTGTGCAATGCGTAGTTTAGGCTAGATTGGTCTTGAAGATTGCGAAATTGGGGGATTTAAGGAGCCAGGATGAGGGCTTGAGCACTGAAGTTGCCCGATGCGCAATGCTGGAAGGGCATGGAGGCTAGGTGATTGTTTAATTTCACATTTAAAGAGATCAGGGGCTGGGCTTGAGGGTTGAGATTGTGAAATGCACAATTCAGACCTAACTTGAGGAAGTGATTGCACAATTTTGGAGCTCAAGGGCTAGTCTTCAGCACTAGGATTGTGTAGTGTGTAGTTTTGGGAGGAAGAAACTATGAATTGCACATTTCCAAGGGACAAGGTTGTTGCTTGAGGGCTGAGAATACACAATGTGCAGTTCAGGGTGGCTAAGAGGGGATGAGTTGTCCGGGCAGGGATTTTTTTCCAATTTTGACTAGGTGTTAAATCAATGCCATGAAGTTGAACAAAACAAGACTCAGAGTATGATATAACACTTCGATTACTTGACGACACAACAAGGAACACTCATAGCACATGAATAACACAAGCCCCTCAATGATATAACTTTGCAATGGTTGGAACCAAATGTGACACCAAATAATCACTTTGTGATGACTGTGACGACACTTGTGTGACAATGCTTAAAACTTTATAAATCAATGCGACACATCTTTACAGTATAATACAAACTAACTTATGTAAATATTACCCTTTGAAAACCAAAACTAGAATTTGTACATTTTGAAACACTTAACATGCTAAAATATGACACTTTGATTTTCTCACAAACGAGACCAAAACACTTAGAGAAAACACATGGAATGACTCTTGATGTTTGCGACAACAACATGTGAAGTCAAAGTAGGATCTGAAATTTGAATGTAAGCCAAAATTTTGGAGGGTTTTGTAGCAACGATAACATAAACTTCTGAAGGGGTTCTATAACCACATTATATTAGCATCCAAGAAAATAAAACTGTAATTGTGTTTCAAATATTTTTCCATGAAACGCTTTCTCTCCTAGTACCTTAAAAGTCCATTTTCCATAAAAACATAGTGAAGCTTTTCTCCAAATGCTATGTGTATAATATTTGTCGCAATTGTAGAGTCCAAACCACCTGATGATGCACAGATGGCATGGTCCACAGGTCAAAACATTCCTCTCAGTATTAGCAGATCTTCGAGTTTCCAATCAGCTATGATGCCAAAAACACTAAAAAGAAAATGGTGTAGCGTCTCCGTCCCAAGCAATGAATAGGTCACCTCTGGATGGTACTGAATATTGGATAATTTCTTGTGGGGATTTTCAAAGGCAAGCACAACCATGAAGCCTTCATGAAATCACAACCTCCTCTTCCTTAAGGAAAAGGGGTAGGATTATGAGAATGATCGGCTGATATTTTATCGGGGATGTATAAAATAGCTCAACCTTGTTAACTTCTTAGTTTATGAAAAGGTTGAATATGTCTTCGATGATGGCTTGATATTATTTTATTATCAACATCGAGATAGTTTCTAAGAACTTGTAGATGGGGATAACCGAGCAATGCTTGAATTAGAATTTTCCCTTCTTGTCGACACTGATGATGGTGTGATTGATGTTGAGCTTGTGAAGCTGTGCCATGTGGCACTCGACCTTTTTTTTAAGACGAAAATGTTGTAACCCCGTAGAGACTGTTAGCGTCTGCCAGTTCTACCAGTCACTAGTGGTCAAATATTCTCTTACAAGGTTTTCTTAGGGTCTTAAGTCAAATTTTATGGTTTCAGTAGGTCTTCAAATAAAAATATGGTCACTGGCTAGTGTTTCTAAGTGTGTTACTACTCCTTCTAATTCATGTTTTGGTCTTGCCATCATTCATTTTTATGAGTCATCACTGAAATGTTTCCATCACCATCTCAGTCACATCATCATGGTCGTCATTCCACTCATCATTTCATGAAGTGTCACCATTAGATTTTAGGGTCAAAATCATAAAAAATCAGTCATTTCACCATTGAATTCAACATTGAAGGAGTAGTAATATTGAAATATGTTCAATAAAGGTTTTAAAGTTTAATTTCATTTAAATCATGGATGTAATATGTTTCTCAAAGGTTCTAAAGCTGCAAAGTCTTAAATCAAAAGTGAAAAGACTTGGTGAGGCCACTCAATCACTAAAGGTGAAAATCAATTTCCAAAGCTACAAAACACCCAAAAGAGTTTTCATTTGCTCATTTCATCCTCAAGAAACCTCTCTCTAGCAAAAAAACTCACTCTGACCCTCAAAAAATAAATTTCTTTGCTCAAGAGTGTCATCTCTCCTTTTTGTTGCACATTCGATGTGCAAGTGTTGTGCAGGTGTTGCGCATGCACTGTGATTTTACCTGAGCGTTGTGCTTTCTCCATTTTTGCACAAATCATCACTCCAAGTGGATTCTTCATCAACAAAAAAGTTCCAATGTATCAAATATAGGTAAGTGGGCCCTCCAAATCATCTCTTGTGTCTTCATTTTTTGATTGGAAAGAGAAATTCCCTCTTCTAGGGTTTTTTAGTGAATTTTCTTGGTTTCATGTTCGCATTGAAAACTTTCTGAAGAAAAGCCTAAGAATGAAGCTCAGTCACCTTCCCTTACTTGTTATACACCTACCTAAACACTTTCCCCACCCCCTACTCCTCATTTTACCTATTTTCTTACCAACCCTAGCCTAGACTAAACATTTCTAGGTTAGGATTGTTTTTTCCCTTTTTCGACCGTTTCCCCTCATCCATTGCCTCAAATTTCACTTTTCCCTACTCCCTAACATATCTCCCTTCCCCCTTAAATTTTATATAGAATTTATGAATCCCTAAACCCCTTCATTCCCAAAAATTAACTAAATCCCTTGTTTTTCCCTTCACTAAACCCTAATTCCCTTTCCCACTGAGGTAGGGTTAGTAATGGATTCTAAAACCACTGAGTAGAAGAGGCACAAGGGAGGTCAGATCAACAAGTATGAGCCCACTTCAACAAATGAGGTCATTTCTTCACCCTTCCTCAAAAAATCATTTCAGGATTTTGGTTGCCTTGCTTTTTGCCAAAGGGTTGAGGAATTTCGTTTTCATGACAAACTCACCAGTACTTTTTCCACTAGATTGAGGAGATATAATGTAATTATTTTAGGGGTGGTGTTCACTCTTTCAACAGATATCATTGCCTTAGCCACAAGGATTTCAAACTGTGGAGAAAATCGGTTCAACAGTAAAGACCTTGACCTTGAAAGCTACAAAATGTACTTGAAGCTAGCATACAAAGCAACTGCTACACACATCTTTCCATTTAGAAATTTTCTAGGAAAATATGCCCCTCTCGTGAAATTGATCATGAGTTACTTCACAAGTGAGGGAAGATATTCAAGGCTATATCAGTATCATATGAGACTCTTGATGCACTTCACCGGTGTAAAAACCCTAAAATTACCTCATTACCTCTACAAGAACATGGTAAATATGGTAGAGAAGGTACATAGAATGAGAGAAAATAATCATGCTAGTTTGTTTCACCATGGCTTGGTCAAGGTCTTGGTTTTCCATCGGTTATCACATATCAATTTTTCATGGGAAGGTTTTGTTTATTCAAATTCTATTTTGTCTTCTCCATCTCAATCTAGTAGTCACTCTACACCCTTGGCTACACCAACATATCAAGAGGTTTCTTCCTCAATAAAACCTACCAAAAGAGTTCCTAAGGCAAAGGTGACACAAACATATGTCAGAGGTAAGAAACTTGTGTTTGCTCCAGATATTGTTGAAAGGGCCAAGCCTACTTCAGGTGAACACAGATCATCATCACATCATGAGGCACCATTGAAAGATGAGGAGCCATTCCATATTGACAATGACATGGCAGACTTGGAGGTGAAAGAATAGAACAAAACACCGGAGCAGATCATCATGGAGAAGGATGCTGGGATCAGAGAACTTAAGGATGACTTTTCAAAGGCTAAATTCTTGGTCTCATTCCTAAAACAATAGAATATGCAATTAAAGGTAAATCAACTACTCTTAAATAAACCCAAAGTTGATTTAAGAAAAGATGATGTAAAAGGTAAGGTAGTGGTTGATATTGATGATTTAGATGATCAAGAAGAGCAGGTTGGAAGAAAGAAGCCAAGGACAAGAGGCATCGAAAGTGCACTTGAGAAACAAAAAGAAAAAACTCCACCAAGAACTCAAATGAAATTTGATGAACTCATATTTGCATAAATTGAGAAGGATAGGGAATATTGGATTGATATGGAGAATTGCCACTTGGAGAAGCTCCTCAAGAGGGAAAAAAAGAATAACAACATACAAAGACACATGGCTATGCATTACTATACAAGGAATCAGGTCTCCAAGGTCTAGATCAAGTAGTTGAAGAAAAATTGAAGGAAACCAAAATGAGGCAAAAAGAGAAGGATAAGTTGGATTTTCTTGTTGAAGCATCTCTCATAGCATGAAATATCATCAAAAACTATAATATTCCCAATTTTCCATCAGATAATTGGAATATTAGAGTTCTTAATTTTTCTAATTAATTAAGTAAATAAGAGGGTGGAGGGACCCATAAACCCCATAGATGAATAAAATCCACTTTTGATGTGTGTATGTGGATAATTTAGAAGTAGATCTACTTTGTGGAGTAGTGGAGAAGCTTATTAATGAAGAAGGAGTGGAGATCAAGCATTATTAAAGATAAGATCATGGAAATTGTGGAGGAAGTCAAATGAGATCATGGTTCATTAAAAGTAAGATCATAGAGCACTAATGATGAAATAGTGCAAGAAGTGGTGCATCTAATGCACACATGATGGAAAGTGGGAATTAAATGCAAATATGGTGGAGAACATGGAGAGACAACGCAGTCTTCATGGAGGCTAGTGGCCACATGTGCAACGCAATTATGAGGTGGGACAGGGCTACGAAAGGCTCACAAATCATAAAAGAGAGATGAAGGCATGAATAGAAGGCAGGCTTTTAGATTTTGATTATTGATCTGTTTAGATCTGGATTTGTCATTTGACATTTCTATGCACTCTTCAGTTGTTTAGCTAAGTCTGCAGTGTTGTTTAGCACACTTGTGTTTCTCAGTGTAAATCCCACCCTTATCCATGGGGGGCTTCGAGTTCCTACACTAGGAAGGTTATTTTGAACTACCATACATCATCAGGCATTGGTGCCACATTCAACCACTCTCATATGCACATTCAGTATCGGGAATTACGCATTCCTACTTGAGGGTTTGAGAGGTGGAGGTTGTTTCTACCAATTCAACTAGGAAGCCATTGGAGGATTCATCCTTTCACCTTGTGCTTCAAGATAAGCCTTTCAGGAGAAGCATATTCATCTAGCATTCATGCCATTATTTCATACCTCCATGCAACAACAATTCCCCAAGGGATTGCGCAGTCCAGTCTTGCAAATCTGAAGGATGAAGGAAATTTCCAGTATTTCAGCTGGAAATCATATTTGGTACCATCTCCTCACTTTTGGCTTACTATTTACATCATTCAGGAGCTTCATTGAACCATCTAGCATCAGGCTATAGAGCCTCCCTCTCTGACATCGCAGTTTTACTCAGTTGTTGTGTATTCAGCAGCTTGGAGGATATTAGAGGAGACAGATCTTGAGCTTCTAGCTTAAGGATCTAAAGGAGGGATCAACCCTCTATGCATTGAGTTGGTTGTGCCTCATTTCAATCATCATATCTTTAGGTCATGCAGTAGATTTTCATAACCAGGAGTGTTATAGTTTCAGGGCCTAAGAGGGTGATTTTCCAAGATTGTCAGATCTGGAAATCCTTTCTGGGTTATCTTGGGTATTTATCATAGATCCTGGATCTAAAATCCCAACATCATCTGAGCTCCGGAACTGCCAGATATACATTGTTATATTTTGTCGGTAGTTGTAGTCCCCACATTTGCAGCAAGGACAACTAATTATTCCTTCCACCAATCCTACAGTTACATAATCCCTCTTGTGGGAGGACTTCAGGGTCATTCTAGGCCACTTGTTTGGGTTGAGCGTCTCATATTTTGGGCACTTTTGTACTTGTATTCCACCTCATATATAATGAAATGGCTCAACATTCTGTCTATTTGGATGTTGTATTTAGATTATTTGTTCATTGCTGCAGTTTACAACTATTATGTTTTTGTATTACTTCATTCTCCCTTTTGGGATATTACAGTGGTATCAAAGCATGATCTTTGGCTCAACTTGTGGGCACTTCATCTTTAACATCAAAAGAAGAAGCAGATAGTAGAGATCTACAATGACGGAGGGTTTATTTTTTGCCACTCTTCTCTTTATATCTATGAAATATCTCTCCAAGGAGGTCAAACAAATGAAGAAATAAAGGCAAAGGGAGGATCCAAGAAGATTTCAGAAAGAGGAAGGTCCAAGCACTTCCTATCAGCAGCAGAAAAAATCGACAAGGAAAAGGGCTCCACAACATTCTACTAGATCCCCTTTACTTGAGAAGGAAGGTGAATGGTATAAATATGAATGAGACTTGGGGTATGAGACCCCAAGTAAATATATGTCCGAGTACAAATCATAGCCTAGAGCATTCAAGGAGAATCTATCTCTCCAACAGTTTTTACAGCTCAAAGAAGAAAGGAGATCCTGCAACAACAATAGAAGAAAGAGGCATAGATTCTTCTAGCCTACATTTGATGGATCATCCTCAAGCATAGTAAGGGCTTGGAGGGAAGAGTTGTCTGCTTTCTTTCAGCTATTCCCAGAAGTAGAAAGAGAGGCTATTGAGATTGCAGCACTAAACCATGAGGGTGAAGCCAAGGAATGGTGGTTCAGTCATTTGTCACATGCCAAAGTGACTGCGTATTCATATTTTTTTCAAAGATCGAAGAAGAAGTTTGGTAGAAAGAGACTGGAGACATTTCCCATAGATACATCTCCCATAATTGAAGAGGGAGTACATGAAGAGCCAAAGGAATATGTCCTCATTATCTCTCCGGAAGAGGAGCCCCTACCACCACCACTAGCTGCAGAAGTACTTGCATCAGGAGGAGGAACACTTGCATCTTTGCAAGATGGTCTTGAGCTCTTGACATTGTGAGCCCCATGCATGATTCAAGAGATGCATGAGGAGGAGGAGGCAGATACCAGCACTGGTACAGTAGAAGAGATGCAACCATCATCATTACCAGAAGTTAGAGAGGCCATTGTACCGGTTGGAGGAAATTTTGTAGATGTGAAAGATGTTCCCGAGATTCAACTTATCCAAGGTTTACAAACAATTTAATGTCATATTATTCCAGTACCTCATATTGAGATTTGTGAGACCATGCCATCAGGGAAATTGCATAACCAAGGATTAGAGCACCTTGCTGATTTCGAGCAGAAAATTATCAATACACAGAGGACCCTTGACTTGATTAAGGAGAAATATGTATAGCTATTTCAGTTTATCATGGTTGAGCTACACCCAACACTTTGTGTTAAAGTGTGGAGTTTCAGAGGATGGGAGGAGCACAATCCTATTCAGTACAGTGCCAATTTATGAGTTCAATGTTGTGTATGGCCAGGAGACAACAGATGCATCACCATGTAGATCTACAGCGCTGTCACTGAGCAGCAGTGATGAGATGAGGGCCCCACTATTCTTGGAGCATCCAGAAGACATCTTCACTCATGAATCAATAGAGGGAAAAATAATAGATGGTAGACATATTATGATGGAGAACATTCCCCATTGTTAAGATGGAGTTTCCTTGATGAGCACCTCACAGCTCAAATAGGAATTTATACCTACAACATGCATGGAACCTTATGGGTTCTATTGGGCCATTGATGAGAGGATCTCATGGAGAGACCTCAAAGGAGGTGCACTTTAACATATCATTGAGTGCAAAGCTTTGCAGATAGAGGAGAATGGTATTCTACCTTGGGTGGATACCAAGTATGAGCATGACATGATTCATCATCCATAGTGGGATGGATGGATGAGGAGGATGAGAAAGGGGTTGAAAAAATACTTGCAGATCTATGATACAGGGTAGCAAGAAGCATGGTTGCGCTGGTTACTTTTGGGTGAGTATGGTTACTACCCAACATCTCACATTGGTATGATCCATGCCATGTATATTACTGATGATATGAAGCAGTAGGAGGCATGGTTGCACTGGTTATTGTTGAGAGAATTTGGCCATCACATGATATATCTTATATCCATGTATATACTTTTGTTTGGGATATATCTCATGTCCATGAGTGTATTTTTGTTTGGGATATATCTTATGTTTATGTATGTACTTTGATTTGGGACATGGCTTAACTCTCACATGATGTGGCAGCAGGGAGCTGGTTTGTATTGTTCTGATGTGACATTCCACAATTCAATCGATATGTTTTTTCTCTATGACTTGTATCAGGATGATGTAAGGAGGCAGAAAGAATCTTTGTTGATTTGGTTACTCTTGGGAGAGTATGGGCTGATTTTTCCGCATACATTGCATGATGATGAAAGAGGATGGAAACATGAGGCCTTACTGCGTTGGCTTCTATTGGGAGATTAGGGTCATTATACTTGGTATGATGATGATGTGGTATGGAAGCAAGAGGCATTGTTGTTGTAGCTTCTTTTGAGAGAGTATGGCTCTCATACTTGAATTGATGTTGATTTGGCATGGCAGCAAGAGGCATTGTTGTGGTGGCTTCTATTAATATAGTATGTTTCTCTTACTTGGTTTAATGATGATTTGGCATGGAAATAGAAGGCTTTGTCACAGTGGTTGTTATTGGGAGAGTATGGTTTGACATTGTACATGTTCATCCATATGTCTCTACTTCTTATTTTTCACATCGTTGGGATGATGCTTGGATCCAATAAGGCCAACAGGGCCAAGGATGGAAACATGGAGAGATACAATCTACTTCATGTAGCGTGGGATGGAGAGATATTTTATGATGGGGGGCTTTCCACTTTTGGAAGATACCACTTCACTTTAAGTATCTCATGCGTAGAGGAGGACCGTGGAAAACATATGGTTGCCACTTGGAGATTCGTTGATGAGGAGAGGCATTTAACCTTTCAGTTGGAGGCCCTTCTAGACATTCTAGAGAGGCATCTTTGGAGTTGGGCATGCATTACACATTCGAGAAAATTGGGAGTCATTCCGTATGAGGATGCCATTTGGACGGATATGGATTGTAGTAGCATCCAATTTTGCAGTTGCTTGAGGACAATCAACATTTTTGCGGGGAGGATTGTAATATTCCCAAATTACCATAAGATAATTGGAATATTAGAGTTCTTAATTTTTCTAATTAATTAAGTAAATAAGAGGGTGGAGGGACCCATAAACCCCATAGATGAATAAAATCCACTTTTGATGTGTGTATTGTGGATAATTTAGAAGTATATCTGCTTTATGGAGTAGTGGAGCAACTTATTAATGAAGAAGGAGTGGAGATCATGCATTATTAAAGATAAGATCATGGAGATCATGGATGAGGTCAAATGAGATCATGACGCATTAAAAGTAAGATCATAGAGCGCTAATGGTGAAATATTGGAAGAAGTGGTGCATCTAATGCACACATTATGGAGAAAGTGGGAATTAAATGCAAAGATGGTGGAGAACATGGAGAGACAATGCAGTCTTCATGGAGGCCAGTGGCCACATGTGTAGCTCAGTTATGAAGTAGGCCAGGGCTATGGAAGGCTCACAAAGCATAAAAGGGAGATGAAGGTAGCAATAGAAGGCAAGATTTTACAATTTGATTATTGATCTGTTTAGATCTGAATTTGTCATTTGACATTTCTATGAACGTTTCAGTTGTTTAGCTAAGTTTATAGTGTTGTTTAGCACACGGGTGTTTCCGAGCATAAATCCCACCCTTACCCATGGGGGAATTCGAGTGCCTACTCTGGGAAGGTTATTCTAAACTGCCATACATCATCAGGCATTGGTGCCACATTCAACCACTCTCATATGCACATTCAGTCTCAGGAATTACACATTCATGCTTGAGGGTTTGAGAGATGGAGGATGTTTCTAGCAATTCAGCTAGGAAACCGGTGGAGGATTCATCCTTGCACTTGTACTTTAATATCAGCCTTTCAGAAGCAGCATATTCATATCTGGAATTTAGGCCATTATTTCATACCTCCATGCAGCAACAATTCCCCAAGGGATTGCGCAATCCAGTCTTGCAGATCTGAAGGAGGAAGAAATTTTCTAGTATTTCAGCTGGAAAACCTACGAGGGACCATATCCTCACTTTGGGCTTACTATTTCCACCATTCAGGAGATTCATTGTAGGATATAGCATCAGGCTATAGAGACTCCCTCTATTACAACGCAATTTTACTGAGTTGTTGTGTATTCAACAATTACATCTATTGGAGGATATTAGAGGAGACATATCTTGAGCTTCTATCTTAAGGATCTAAAGGAGGGATCAACCCTCTATGCATTGAGTTGGTTGTGCCTCATTGTAGCCATCATATCTGTAGCTCATGCAATAGATCTGCATACCCAACAGTGTTATAGTTGCAGGGCCTAAGAGCATGATTTTCCAAGATTGTCAGATCTGGAAATCCTTTATGGGTTATCTTGGGTATTCATCATAGAGCCCGGATCTGAAATCCCGACATCATTTTAGCCTCGAAACTTCCAGATCTACATTTTTATATTTGGTTGGATGTTGCAGTCCCGACATTTGCAGCAGGGACAACGTAATATTCCTTCCAGCAATTCAACAGTTACATAGTCCCTCTTGTGGGAGGACTTCAGGGTCATTCTAGGCCACATGTTTGGCTTGAGTGTCTCATATTTTGAGCATTTTTGTACTTGTATTCCACCTCATACATAATAAAATGGCTCAACTATTATGTCTATTTATATGGTGTATTTAAATTATTTGTTCATTTCTGCAGTTTCCGAATATTGTGTTTTTGTATTACTAAATTCTCCCATTTGGGATATTACACAAGCCTTCATGGAACAATTTTGGTGAATTTTTGAATAAATTTTGGAAATTTTTGGTTTTTTGGGACTTTTAGCTAATTTGGAAATTGCAGTACATCCAAAAGCACAGCGCCTTGGCGTTGTGATTTTTCCTCAGCCATAAAAATGCCAAAAATTGATATTATTGGATAGATATTGACTCATACATCTTTGATATCCACTTGGGGTGCCTTGTCAGCAAAATAGTGAAGATAAAATGCCAAAAAAGGGGTCAAAAACACACTTTCTGCCATTGTTTTGGAACATGCGCTGCACTTTTGGGAGTAGTTGTAGGAAAATGCAATTTTCTCCCTCATGGAGTGTCTATTTGTTTGTCTTTAGGTTTCTAATGAAAACTATACATCGTCAGCTTTCCAATGCATCTTTTAGAAGTCAATTTGGAGCATGGGAAGGCCTCCAAAAGCTTCTCATTAGACAGGTGTTGCGCTTTACCAGAAGTGCATTGCACTATATCAGACATGCGCTGCGCTTTTCCCTGTGTGTATTTTTTCGAGGTTTTTCTTAGTGATTCTTGGTATGGTGATGTAATTACTCTAGTTTTATGTTGATGTGATGTAATTAAGTGTAAATGGGCTTGTATAGTCCCTTTTATGTAATTTTTTACCTCATTAATGAGGAGAAACTTAGTCAACTCTATTTGGAGGATTTGTTTTAACCACCCTAGACATTAGGGTTTTGTTGAGAGATATTTATGAGATGTTTCTATACTAAGGGATTTGACCCCTGAGAGAGGGGAAGTTGTTTTTGAGTCTATATGTATGGATTTTTCAGTCATTTTGAGGGTTGGACATCAAAGGGTGGAAATCTTGTAGCTTGTACTTCATCACTTTTTACAAGAAATCAAAGGATAGTTGCAGCTATTATTTAGGAATTATTGTGTTGTGAATTTTTGATAATGTTTTCTCTCTGTCATAGTTTTATATGAATGATATACTTGTATCCTTACCATATCTTTTATCTTTAGTGATTTTCCTAAGAGGTTATAAGCGTAATTCCTTTCATGAAAGATTTGTTTTGTTAGGAATGTCATTTTGTGTAATTTTCATCCTTGATTAATGAATTCATGGTGCACATGCTCTTTATGATCTCTTTCTCTTCCAAACCATACACTACACCGAAAAACCCCTAAGCCATCACAAAATCATAACTACCTTGATCCTTTATATCTCTTGCAACTAAAACCTTTGATACTTTGACCTAGCTCCCTGATCTTTGTCCCTGATCTAGTAGAAAAACCCTAAAACTTCCAAAACCTTAAAGTTGAGCTATCTAACCTAAAATCCACTCTTTCACTAGTAAAACCCTTGGTTATGTTTTTCATAGAGAGAACCCTCTCTAGTTTGGTAGGGCTAGCTTCCAAACTAAAATCTTGGCTTGAGTTTACCTCTGTCGATTTATTTTTAGTCTTGGGACATTGTGGAGGCCAACAGAGACCATGGTTTCTCATGATGTCCATGATGCAATCTTATTGAGAGGATGGAATTTTGTGTGTGTGATGATGAAACCCTTTGTTTGGAGTTGCTCACTAAGGTGTAGATAATCTAAATGAAGGTTTCTAAGAAGGGACGCCCATTTTAAAAAATTATCATGACAACTTCTTTAACGATGAAGGTATGTAGCGAATGATTTGTTTGAGACCCCTCAGGTCCATGATTTGGAGAAACTGGAGATATCCCAAGGACTCTTGTTAGTGTGCCCTTCATTTGGGTATATGATATGAAGTGGTTGCTCGATAGCAAACCCAATTTCAGAAGCCCCACAACACATCTTATCTACCGCAAGATACCTCCTTTCAGTGACAACATTTGGATCCATTCCATGAATGCAAATTCCCAAATGTGTCACACTTCCCCTTGTGTCTCTAATCCATCTCCATGTCTAATTCAAAAAAAAAATTGCAACGCCGACAAAATAATAAACCCCATATTGATTCCAACAAACGACAATGTCGTCGAATGGGAAATGGAAGCATAAAAACAATTTACCCAAGTGTGGAACAAGTTACCAAATCCATCAAAACGTAAGAATACCTAATTTTGAGGACTCGATCATACAAGAATCATACCTATTATGAAAAAGCATGGTTAAAATATGAAAAGGGAAACAACTAATAACAAAGTAAACTTGTGCGACGTGATGTCAACTAGTGATCATTCTTATCATTTTGTGGGTTAGGTGAGAAGTTTCCAAAATGTTGTAGATCGTAAAAATTTATTGCTAGAAGCCAACAAATTCACCTTGGAAATTCATATAAAACCTTGATTTCCATGGAATCACAATCTGTTATGATACCATTGATATGAATCTTGGGGGCGCGAAGATCTAAGTAATTGTCACACCTAGAAGCAAAAGAAGAAAACCCACACAACAAACCAACCCAGAAAATAAATAAGAAAACTATTTTTTATTAGATCAGAATGATGATTGAAACTACATTGTGTTGGACCATCCGTCCTCTTACAAAGTGAGGTTGGTTATTTATAGCCTTTTTTGGTTACATTACCATGGGTGGGAAAACTCCATGGGTGGATAATACCATGGGTGAGTTATTTAGGGCCTTTAGTTACATTACCATGGGTAAACTTCCAAAAATTTGTCCATATTCATCTATAATCATCTCCAGAACTTGTGTAGCCTCTGTAAACATAAAAAACACCTCAGATACATGTCATTAGGCCTCTGATCATCATGAAAAATACTCCAATCTAATTGATTGATCCGAAAATGGGTTGGATAACTTTTTATGCTTTTCAAGAACCTCCCACTCAGTTAAAAAAATAAAAGATCTAGCTTATACTTGACATTTAGAGAATTTTATACTTGAAATAGGTGTATGTTTTTTAACTGTTTAAGCGTCTTAAGTCCATTTTCTTTTTTTGAAATTAAACATGTGTAACAGAAATATAATGCAGAAAATAAACATCCAAACATAACAACAATATTAATCTAGGAGATCACCCGAATGTCGTGAGCTACGTCTCCTTGAGCTCTTGTCATCTTGACTTGGCTCTTTGGGATTATGGAAATTTTTTTTTTACAAGTTCCACACTTAACTCCATTTGTTACTGAACTGAACCAAAGGGCTTATAATACCATCTATATCCCTGTCATGGCTATCATCACTCTGCAAATAGATCTAGGCTCCTTTAGACTTGATTCCTTCTGTCGGTGCTCTGAGCTACACTAAGCTTCTCCATGGCACTAAATCCTTTATAATTATTCTTATATCCCTAAAACCTCACCTACTATCTCCAGCACACATTAAACACCAAAAGTAGACTGATTTTTTGCTCGAAATGAGCACTACATCCCCAAACTAGGCCTCCCTCCACGGTTGGCACTAGGTTGCCCAAAAATTCCCTGTAGCTTCTTGAGCTCTAGAATTATTCAAATGGCTTTAAAAATACCTTCATTGGATTCATAATTCCAAAAAATATCAAAATATACTATTTTTTCACTGAATTTGGCCTCCGGCTGCTCTGGTTTCGCTTCCAACACCTGTCGGCACCCCTTGGCACTAGTGTCACTGAAAACTTATCTGATGGGTTCTCGGCCTCTAGAACTCCTCAAAAGCTTCTAAAAACTCCTCCATTGGATTCATAATGCTCATTATAGTCAGAAATTACTATTGGTTTGCTGCATAAGGCCTCTAGCTGCCCTGGCTAGGCCCCGAACTATTGTTGTCATTTGTTGGCACTAGTGGCACCTGGAACTTAACTGAAGCGTCTTGGCCTTCAAAAATCCTCTACAAGCTTTGAAAACCACACAATTAGTTCCAGAATGTCTGAAACATCCAAAATTTACTATTGGATTGCTAATAATGGTCTCTAGCTGCCTTGGCTAGGCCTCAAACTATTGCTGCCCCCTGGGGGCCCTGGTGGCCCCTTGAGCTTGACTGAAGAAAAAAACTGCTCAAAAGTTCTCTTATGGCTCTTAAACCCTCACCAATGAGTTTGGAATGTTGGAGATAGTCGAAATTGATTACTGGCACTCCAAAATTGGTCAAATCTATCTCAAGATAGAGCCTGAACTGTTTTTGCCCAATGACCTCGGATATTGAGAGAAATCAGCTTAATCATGACAAGGGCTTAGAAGGGTCAATTTCTCTAAGGATCCGATCAATCACCAAGGTAACAGGGATATCTCTGAAATTTCCTTCCTCCATCAACCCACCCGCAGTGTTCAATGATAAAAACTTCTTCTTACACTGTGGGCGGCCCTTACCTTTTCGAACTGTCACATTTGATCTTGAGGAAGGACTACAAATCACAAGGGGTGACAAATTCTTTCCTCGGTCTACTGTCAGAGGGACCAAATTGACGTCAGGGTCCAGAATTAATAGATCTAGGTCACTTCCAACAGAGCTGGTAGGGGATGAAATCATCCTCCCCTGAGGGAGAGGTTCGAATGCCTCTTCCGATGAAGACAACAGAGACTGCTTCATCGAACCAGAAGGAAACGAAAAAGAGACATGATTATCCAGTGGAGTGAGCAGCCCAGAACCCATGGAAACCAAAGATGAGTCCAGCAGAGAGTCTGCATGAGGAATGCAAATAATAGGACGGGCCATACAGTCCCCATCCACCAACTGGGATTCCTCATCCAACAGAGGGCAAACAACGGTCTCAGGCCTGATAGCGTTAAACCCAAGACCCTAATTTCTCGCCACATCCAAATTATCAATCTTAATAGACCGCTTACTGGATAAAGACACAAAAGACGGGCTCGAGAAAAAAGGGCTCAAAGGAGCTTCAGGATCTAGATCAACCACCCACAAAGCTGGAGAAACTCCCCCTAACTGTGCTCCAATCTCATCAAGAGGCTCCAAATTAGGAATCATAGAGTCCTTCCCAACCATCTCCACATCCCCATCCCACACATCATCATTTTAGTGATTTAAGGACAAGTAAGACTTACCCGAAGTAGGCGGACCCGAAGATGAATGCAGATGTCACTTGGTCGTCCATCGCTTCCCCCGCCAGCTAGAATGTGCACCCGATGATTATCTGTTGTAGTCGTCTTTCCATTGCACACAGTTTCTCATAAGATGCCCCGTGTCATGAAACAGGTGGCAATAGAACAGAGTGTTCCAATAATCCAGCTTTTGCCTAATGGTTTTTCCCTCCCATTCAAGATTGACGTCAGTCGGCAAACCTCCAGCGAAGGAAACTTCAACCAGTATCCAAGCGACCCGTTTGTCGAAGATCCCGGTACATTTTGGATCACCAAAGCAGCAAATGCCGATACTATTACCTATAGTCCTTAAGACTACTAGAGACCAGAATTGAATAGGCAACCCAATTAACTTAACCCATAATATATGCAACTTGGGCGTGTTTTCAACAGGGTGAAAGTCGACAGACCACCTAAACAGAGGAATGAAGGATCTTCCCTTAACCCAGGTCTGAAGTAGAATCTCTGGCACATCTTCGTCCTTCAGTAAATGATAACAGAACCAACCGTTTGGTAACATACTAACCCTCGGCTCGTAACCAATAACCAACTTCTAGGCCCCCATAAGCCAAATCTGTAATTCTTCCTTATTATGGGGAGCACCCTCCCATTTACCTACCAGAGCCCGTGAGAGCAGGCTCTTTTCTCTCTCCCACATAACATCAGCCTCGAAGCTGAGAAGATGCCACCAACCCGCCGACTTAAAGGGTTTTGAAAATCGATGGTTTGCAAAAATATTCTTATGCCCCGACACATCCTCTCCCCCCTTTACGAGTGCCTCCCCAATGATCGCCCCAAGACCCAACTCCACCTGCTCAATCTCAGGGACTGAAAACAACTTCAGTGCCTAAAAGGCCTGATCACTCACCTGAGACTTATCAGAGCCTTGACACCCTGGTCGAAGAGAAAAGGGTATAGAAATAGGGTGGTAAAGTGATATACCAGATTTAGAAGAAATATCTGTCGCTTCCGCCAGCTCAAGTGCATGCAATAAAGAATCGTCGATAGACTCCATCTCGGGATCATCCGATAAGCTACCTGTCAACATGTCATCCAACACTAGTACCAACCTTGACTAAAACGACAATAAAATTCCCCGCCTATCCTTCGAAAAAACAATAAAAGGAAGGTCTCAACTAGCACTCCCTTGTAATGGAAAGGACTAAACCATCCCTTCAGCACCTCTAGCAACGAAAACCAATATTTACAAGTCTATAGAGCCATTAATACGCTCTAAGTACCGTCTTGGGAAAGGAACTCTGGCATTGGCTTGGCTGTCAACCCGTGTAGTAATTTCTCTAGCAAACAATTTCTGCTTAACAGAAAATAGGTTTATGTCATTGTACTTCTATGCACTCATCATCCACATCATCCATGGCTTATGTCAATGCCATGCGCATGATGGATCCAAGATTTGAATTTTCCCACTAAATTTTGATATTATTTTTCCACCAATATTTTTGTTATTTCAAGTTGCAGGCCGTGCACTCAAAGCTATATAACAATTTTGGGTAAGCTAATTCTTCCTTATCAGATCAAATTCTCTTTCTGGCTTCTTTATTTTGTCTCAAAATTCTGAGAATGAACATGAAACCCTACATCCTTGACTTCAAACTGGAAGCTCAGTGTTCTGTATGCACGCTGGAGGCCAAGGTGTGCTTGATACAGTGCAGAAGAGTTTATCTTTTACTGATATCGATATGGAGCCTTCTCGGATGACCCTTCACAGGTTTGGCAATACATCCAATAGCACGCTTTGGTATGAGCTTACTTCTATGAGCTTGCATACCTTGAAGGGAAGGAGAGAATCAAGAAAGGCGACATAATATGATAGGTAGCTTTTGGCTTGGGATTCAAGTGTAACAGTGCGAAGGACTAGCAAAATTTCCTCTAAAAGTCTACAGTTGGACTGTATTGATCGCTATCTAGTAGCAATCCCAGATTTAGAGAAGATCATAAATTGAATGTAACAACAAATCATATTGCAAACTGCCAGGGGTGATATAGCTAATGGATCCCTTTAGTGTTGAAGTCGTCGTGGATGCCTCTAGAGTGGGTATCTGTGTGGTGTATTGCATTGGGCTTCTAGTTTGGGTTTTCAAACAAGCACCATCCAAGACCTTGTCCAACCCAGCATCGAATCCGGTAGACTTGATATCCCATTTGAGAATCTAAATAGAAGAACTCCGTAGAGCAATAGAAAATTTCAGTCCTGGAAATCTACTGGGAGTTGGAAGCTTCAAATCGGTTTACAGGGGAACTTTAGCAAGAGGCGAGATTGCCATTAAGGTGTTCGCGGACCTAGATGTTGAAGACAAAGAGAAGAGTTTCGGTTGGGAGTGCAGAATATTGGGCAAAGTCTGGCATGGGCATCAGATTCTACTGAAAATTATCAAGGCGTGCTCCACTGCGGATTGCAATGCTTTGGTGCTGGAATTCATGCCCAATGGAAACCTCCCAACACTAAAGGGATTCTTTTGGTTATATCGCCCCTTATTTATCATTTATGTAATTTTTTCATGGTTTTTTGGTTGTGTATTTTCAATAATAAACCTTGATGAACAAATTTGTTCTAACCAAGTGATAAAAAGACGACGTTTCTTGACTTTGTAAAGGGTCATAGACTATTGCGTAATATTTATACTTTGCTTATTGGTAATGGACTGCTCAAGGCTTTTAACTTTTTATTTTTTTAATGGAGTAACATATAAATTATATAACTTCATTGTGGAGTAATCAAATATCAAATTACCAAAAGCTATGATTTATTTGTAAATTTTCATTAGTGGTTGGTTTGTTATTTGTTTATAATAAATTAGTTAGATTTATTATGTCTAAAATTTATATTTATTAAATTTTAAGTTTGATTAGTTTTAGATAATTTAGTTTGTTATTTCTTTATAATAAATTAGTTAGATTTATTAAGTTTAAAGTTTGTATTTATTAAATTTTGAGTTTAAATTTATCAAATTTATAAGATATATTAATTTTTTTTTTTTAATTAAAAATTTACACAAGGTTTTGGTTGAGATTTGATTGTGTTGATAAATTTTGAGTTAAACTGGATTTCGATTGATTTGTTGAAATATTTAAATGGATTTGACATGTTTTAAATGAATTTGATATTTTAAATTAGAAGTACCAGTAAGACGACTCTTTAAAAGATACATGAAAATTAAGAGGAATGGTATAGTGTTAATTTTATTGTACAAATTAAAGTTACATGTTATCATTACCATTTTTTTATATTCATCACATGACAAATGAAATTTATTTCAATTACTGTTGGAAAATTCAACTAGATATATTGTAATAAAGGTCACATCATATCATGTCTATCTTGATTTTGTATATAGTAAATGAAATTGATTTCAATTACTATTGGAAAATTCAACTAGAGATATTGTAATAAAGGTTTTTGGTTTTAATGCATTTTTTCTTTTCTTTTCTAATAAGATGATATTCCTTCGGTCTTTATAAATAATATATAAGATGATCTACAAAAAAACAGTTACTTACCACTAGCTTAAATCAAGATTAGCATTATTTTCCTAAAAGTAAACTACAATATCTAGGTATAATTGTATAGAATCACCAATCTATTTCTTGTGAGATTGGAGTTTTTCCAATGAACTACCACCCTTTAAAGAATTAGGAAAGAGACTTGTATGTAAATATGGTAGTCCAAGAGAGTCATCAATTAGAAAAAAAAAATATTTGTTGGATTCTTTGATTAGCTCCATTCTAAATTAAGAAATATGTTTGATGGGTCTTTTAATTAATCCTTAATTACTTAGTGGATAGTTGAGAAGTTATACATTTAATTTTCAATCTGATGTTCATATGGAACATGTGAATTGTCATGCATTGTATATCCAAACAAAAATTGTCAAGTGTTGATTAGGTTGCAGTACTAATTAAGTATTATAGAGGTGGATGTTAATGCTCTTTATCAAGTCACCAAACCACACTTGTAGGAAATGAAAAGTTCGCACCTGCAGGGATCGAAATATCACACTTCACACTTGTAGGAATTGAAATGTCACACTTCACACTAGCAAGAATTGAAAGACTAGTACAACATTCCTGCAAAAATGTATATCATTCTTTGTTAGATAGGTAATCACATAGACAAGAAAGTAAATCACTATGCCGAAAAGAAAACACATAGGAAGAAAAGTAAAACACTCTTGTTGGAAAACACACAAACAATAAAGTAAATGGGTGTCTTGATCAAGATCACTGCTCATTCATAAACTCTGCAATAGAAATGCTCATAAATTGATGAGATACTAACAAATTGTTATAAAGAAATCCTAACTCACAAGCTAAATTAAGACTAATACAATAAAATTGGAAAGGGAATGAATCATTGTTTGATTCAATCAACACATAGCATTAGAAAACATAGTAAATCACGGTGAATGCATGAAGCTCATTTACACTTTTTTGCAAGCACATGGGTTGGGAGGGCGGGAAAAGTAGCTCAATTGAGAAATATTTTAGCCCTTGATTGTGCTATTTGAGGGCTTAAAAAATAAACCCTCGATCGAGCTATATGATCGATTAAGCTAATTTTTAAAAATTGCCCAAAATGCAACCGGGAGTTTATGGTTGGAAGGGATCGATCAAGCCCTTGTTTAACTATGTTAAAAGCTCAATCAAGGGTTTTTTAAACCCTCGTTCGATTTATTTCAAATTTTTCCTTAAGCACTCGATCGAGCTTTTTAAGTGCTCAATTGAGCTGTTGAGGGCCTAAAAAATAAAGTTTTAGCTCCCCTCCTGAAAATATATTTGCAAAACCATCTTGTAGCATGGTGAACTTAAGGAAAGTATTTTTCTTAAGGTGGTAGAGTTGATTACATGCACAAAATGGAAATGGAGCAAGAACTAGGAAGCTTCTTAATTAATAGCAATTAGAATTACATCAGTCTTCACTTCATTCACATATGCATTCGCCTTGGCTTGAGTAAAGTAAGGTATTATACAATTCTTTAATCTCTCAATTTGATCATGACATCAAGAGACAAACATGAGAATATATGATTTTCAAGGTGTTGTCCCTTCATTACAACAACATAGTCAAAATATGGAAATCTTAGGCATATGTTGATTCACTCAACCACTACGACAGGAAAGGAGGCTGGGTCAAATTAGTTATAGTTAAGCTCTCCATGTTAGATGAAAACCCACCCTTTTCATTTTCTCCATTGCATACTCAAGTGTTTGATCCCTTAATTTAGTAGCTAGTAGTGGCAATTATGCATATAGTAGTTGATTTCATTGTGTTGCTAGAATTTTCCACAACGTTGTAGTAGTTGCTTCGATGGTTAGTGTACTAAGGTGTTGCAGCATTAGTTCTCAGTTGTGTTTTACCATCGATTCTCCTGATTTTTTTACAAAATTGGTATTTAATTGTGTTGTAGCATTAATACGCCAATGTGTTATGACATTGATACTCCTAGTTCTGTGGTAGTAACAATATGCTAGAGGTGTTCTAGAAAAAATGTGTTGGAGGTGTTGTAGCAATTGAATGTGTGGTGTTACATCAACAAGAGTTGGCTTAAACATAAAGTTGTTGTAGCAACACAAAGGTGTTGCAACAATTAAAGTTCTCCAAATATTTTTTCATTGCCTCCAAGGGTACCTGTAGGAGTCCGTCTAAAGTATTTCTCATGAATTCTCATTAGATAACATAAAAGGAATATTCTTTCCTTAATACATAAGAATGAACATTAAAAGCCATATAACTAGAAAAAAATTGTACATTGGAAAAAATGCATCGTTGTGAGTAAAATGGGCTATAAGTTGGTATGGAGATGGGAAATAAGTATAAAATTGTTTGGTGAATTGGTGCTGAAAGGATGCCAATTTGTGCACCTATCATCTTCCCCCAGTCGAAAGTGTTGCATGTACCCATGCAACTAGATATTCAATGTGAATGAGAGTGAGAATGACTCCCATAGAGGTTGATGATGTTGTTTTTGACCTCCTATACATCATGGGAAAATAAATAGAATTTTTTCCTCTCAATGTTCCTATAGCAACCGACCTCTTCATTCAATGTTCCTTAATGTTCCTCCATGTTGCTCTACCAAGTGATGAGAGGGACCAAATCTATTTGCATCTTAAGATATTTGCATCTCAACAAATTTGTTCCCTTTGGAGATTTGGTAGATCCAGACTTAAGATGCATCTAGACTAGTTTTATTCCCCTTTTTAAATATGATATATTCCACATGAATACCATTGGAAATACCATGGGTTCTCATAAAATTGGAGCTAAGAAAAACCACCAGTAACTTGAAAATAGCTCATAGAGCCTTATGTAATGATGTTTTGTGAAACTAATTAAAATGTGATGTTTCAGGATCACTGTGTTATGACTGAATGGTTACTTATCTTTTATAAACTTTTTGTTGAATGTGTGTATCTAAGTAGTCTCTTTCAATTACTATGCATGACCTGTTACGAATGGTATCAGCCTTGAATTCTTTGGATATATTTTTATTATGGTATAATTGATAGGCTTCTTCCCAATATTGAATCCCTACCCCCCCATATAACTGAGGTTACGACATGCCTCGGGTGAGACTCCTTATTCAATATTGGGTAAGGTGAAAATTTTAGCATTGTTCTAGACTGCAGCAGAATACCTATGACAGGGCTCTTGGAGGACAGTTTTGAATTTTGACTATTGATTGGTTAGGGCACACATGACTGCTGTTAACTTGGAAACCTTATTCACGTCCCTTCCAAACTCAGCCACACCCTTCCCAATTCTTGGGCCAGCAAAGAGAACGAGAACAACAATATCATTTGTTGTGACTACTAGAAATGTTATTCTACAACATATCATGGCAGGACAAGGTCCACCTCACAATCAGAAAAACCTGCCTAATCATTCATTATCCTGAGTAGAAGCTTGATATGCACCCTTGTCCTTACCTTATATCTTACATGATATCCCAAAATACTAGTTGAAACTCCTACACAAATTCGATGGGGAAAATAAAGAGACGGTTGAGGAACATATCAATGCTTTCAATATTTTACTAATAAATTCATGGTAGAGTAAGAGGATGTGTTCATGTGGCTCTTTGTACAAACCCTGGAAATAGATGTGCTAAAATGGTTATGGATTCTTCGTCCTCCCTCTATAAACTCATTGGAAGACTTAGAAATAACATTCCATACGTAGTGGGGTGAAAAGAAATACATCCAATATCACCTCAAAAATTTCAGCAGTTAAGAAGAAAACCTAAGAGAATGTAGAGGAACTTACTAAGAGGCTTAAAAAGGTGTATAACAAGATCCCTAATGAGATAAAGCCAAAACCTACCACTGCCATTGTAAATTATGCCACAAATTTTAAACTTTATTTTCTGATCATGCTAAGAGAAAGAAAACTCACAACCCTAACAAACATGCAAACTGAGATAGTTGAAATAGAAGGAAACCTAACCGCAACTAGAAAATTAAGGAGAAATAATACAGGGGATGAGAACTATGGCATAGAGAAAGAGAAAGGAAATGGGAAGGACAAAGACAAGAATAAATTAAAGGATGAGCCTAACCACTCCAGACATAATAAAGACATAGCAAAAGAAATTATTGAAGAAATGACTAGGCTAATAAGGATCTTATCCAACAATGTGTCTAGAATCAACTTAGAAGATCCAAGTAGAAACCAAGTGCCACCACCCCAAATTCCTAATTTCATTTGTAGGTATTTTAACCTATTGAAATTACAACAAGAAATGACACCCATGGGGCTTCTTATTTAATTTCCCCTTAATTAATTGGAAGAGAAATTGTAATTTCATCACATGACAACTGATATTATTTAACTGAGTTAGGAATACTTAGTTAGCTTAGTAAATACTATTTTAGGGTCAAAGAGGAGGGATGTAGAGTTCTCCCATGATTTTCGGGGGTCCAGTTATAGTTATTTGTGATTTATAATTAGTTAACTCAATTAATTGAGTTAAAATTAGTTTAACTAGTTATAACTGAGAGATGAGCTAGTGATAGGTCCAGTGAAATAAATCTGATTTAATTCAAAATTAGTGGTCAATAAATTAAATGATAATTCACTGTAAATAGTTGTTGCATGTCATTTCTAAGGAAGGCCCAGTTGATATTGGTGTTAAAGGGAAGCTAACTATCAGTTGTATAGTTAGGAAATTATACAGGTCATGGATGAGGTCACCACCAAGCCTTAGATGAAATGCACAATAAATTCCAAGGAATTTCATATTTAATAGGGCCAAAATTCCTACAGGAATACGTAAGCAAGGCTAGACAAGCAAGGGCTAAGAATTGGTAAAGTATTGAACCAATTTTTCCTAGATCAGAGTGAGACAGTCTGCAGAGTGCAAAGATTTCTCAGTGGAGGAATAACATTGTATTGTTTCATGGCCTTGAATTTATGCAATATATAGAGAGTGGGGTTTTGAGAAGTTTCTTTGCCCATATACATCTTTTGTCGTGTGATTGATTAATTTATTTTCTCTTACTTGTTATTTGATTATGCAATCATGTTGCATTTCTAAAAATTGTAGAAGGATTCAGTATTTTGTTTTAGTACATTACAAGATCAGATTGAATCCCTTGGTTATATTTTCTACATAACCCACAACCAATGCAGAGAGAAAAGAGGCCGATGACCATTAACATAAAGCTATTTTTATTTTTATTATATTTTATTTCTACCTAGTCAAAAAGATCACACGACAGATTTTTACAACATACCTTGCATACTCGGCTCCACAACACCTCTAGGGGAAATGAGGTGTAGTCAACCAAAGTATAGCTACAAAGTATAATCAACATCTTTTGAATTAGAAATCCCAAGTGTGATCTCAAAAAGTACAAAGGTAATAATCAACTCAACAACTTATAACCAACTATAACATGTTAGTCCACAACTTGTAATAACATGGTCCATGCATGTAGCAACCTATAAAACTCAATCCAAGCCCTCAACTACCTCATTAACCTAGAGCTGTGGTCAATGAGATAGAAATGATGTTGTAGCCAACCTATGTACATATAATTTTATTTTCTCGCACCTTTAAAGAACAAGTTAATTTTTTACAAATTGAGTAAGTCTTAGATACATATTGCACTATTATATGCCATATTTCATATGAAAGGGAAAATTTCTCTAAATAACTTTGTTAGAATAATGTGGTCTTATTTAGGAATATCTAGGAAGATCATTGTATGATCCTAAAAAGACCACTTTGTTAGGATCATACAAAGATATTCCTATCTAGGAATATCTGTAACAAAATAACAGAACCACCAGGATCACCTATTATTTTTTTCTAATGTGGTTACTGAACCAATCTGGTACTAACATTACATGTTTTTCAGAAATAATTATTCTTCATACGTTTTTCCACGAAAAAAGGTTCGATTTCCATGTCGTTTTCAAACTCCGCAACAACTAAAATTACGACGACCATTCATTGTTTCTCTCTAAATATCAACACGAAACTGTAAGCACTTACAGAGCAGTATACACCATGGGTTTCTTTCCAATTCCACCCACCATTCAAAGGTTTATTTTTTAATCTTTACATAAAAATATAAACGATGGTAGATAAACACATACCTTTTCTTTTCTTTTCAATTCTACCCATTCCATACATTGCTCTATACTGCACCATTTCTATTATCTTTTCCTCCACCAACTGTACAAAGATAATAAATATATATTGAGTAAAAGGCCAATGGAATACCTAATTATCCTAAAAAAACACTTGAGGTATCTTACCTAGACTTCTTACCTGAATCTCAACAGCCCCTGGTACAAGCTACCATGGCACCATGGATTTGAGAAATGGAACAGTGAATTTTTTTTATAAAGTAGCAGTGATAAAATATTAGTGAAATGAAAAGGACATGATTGACAGAAAATTAGGGTAAGCTGTCATCGGTCATATCAATCACACACTTAACACTGAAAACTTGCAGGCGTGCCTTTCATGCCACTTTTGTGTCACACATCTGATATCCTTCAAACAGACGATGTGATGAGTATAGCTTCAAACTTTTAATAATATATCAAACATAATTATGATGTAGCCTCGTTGCTTATCATTACCAAACTTTTTTTAAGATATCATTGCCTAAAAATTAATTGAAATTTATTTATAAAAAAACTCAAAACCGGAAAAATATGATTACACTCTTTTCTAAATATTCAAATATAAAAATCCAATTACAATCTTTTCTGAATATTCAAATGTGTGACATTAAAATGGTTATATTTTATGGTTTGACATGAATATTTCCATATGATCGTATTCAAATTGCACTGGAATATTATTGTCTACGACATCCTCCAAATTTGAAAACGAGGCTACCTATATTTATTATGGTGCTATAGCTCTATTAATGTACTAATGTATTGGCGAAATTGATGCCAATCCTTAAATTTAACCATATGAAAAATCCAATGTACTATCCCAGTGCATTAATGGAACTATAGCTCCACAAATATTGGTTACGGTTGAATAGGGTACTCCATGTATTTGATAGATTCTGAATGAAATATCATTAAAACTCAGTGAGCAAAGACCTTGGAGATTTTGCCAGGATTAAAACATAGCCAGCGCAGACCTCGATATCATGTCAGATTGCAATTTAATAAAGCACATCTTGTGATATACAGTCCACCAGAAAATGGAAATCAATATTTATAAGGCTATATAGCCATTAATACACTATAAAGGACAATATTGAGAGAAGGACTCAGACATCGGCTTTGGAGGACAACCCGTGTACATAATTTCCCATCAGATAATTTCCAATTAATAGGGAATGGGTTGATGTATCTGTACGTATTCACATTCATTATCCATGGCTTATGTTGATGCCATATGATCCACCATGCTCATGATGGATCCGAGATTTAAATTTTCCCACCGAGATGGATGCGCACTCACTCTATTTTGAATTTGTTCGTGTTTACTCCACATTTGGTAGCGTTGGGTATCATCAAATTTATATCCTCGGGATCACACTGGTTTGTATTATTGTCGACATTTTCATGCCATGGACACTGCAGAAAAGTGAAAAAGTATGGTGTGCCTTGAGTTTTGTTCAATATATGCGGAGCATTCACCACGACCCTCCTCAAATCCGTTGCGGCTTCAATATCTCACAACGCGTTGCAGAAAGAAGGGGATAACGTTGTTCTCAGCATGAATTTTCCAATTCCCATCAGACTGAATAAGAACAAGATAACAGCCAATTTCTTCAATTCCTAGTTGTTGAACTCGTTACAACAGTTCGTCGCTCGGAGCGTACAATCACTAGGTCATCGCTGGGGAATGCTCATTAATACTTTCGAATACGCCTAGCCTACTCACCTAAGGCACATGAGAAAATTGACACAGAAGCCCATTTGGCCCAGTTTTCGCCTAGCATTGCACGGAAGGTGGGCAAAGGGAAAATGGAGGACATCAACGAGGACGATCCGGTTTAGTGGTTGAATTTTCAGAGGCCACATTTGGTTGTGTACACAGTGAGAGAGACCCACTTGAGATTGGAGTTAAAGGGAAGTGTACTATCAGTTGTATAATCAGAAAATTGTATAGGTGGTGCATGGAGCCAGAAGAAGAAACTTGATGTATTGCACATTAATTATTGAGGAGTTTCCTTGTTAATAGGGGCCTAATTCCCTAGGAAAGTGCGCAAGGAAATAGGGATTCCTAAAGCCAAGAAATTAGTTAAGTATTGAACTAAGATTGCCTAGGAATCAGTGAGACAAACAAAGATAGTGCAGAGAGCTCTCAAGCGTGAAAGAAGAATTGTATTGTTCTCATATTCTTTGACTTATGAAATATACAGATAGTTGAGCTTTTAGTTGAGCCTTTTCGCAGATGAATCTTTGTGTTGTGTGATTGAAACTATTTCTCTTTCTTGTTCATGTGATTTTGAGATCCTAATTGGTTTCTGCAATTTGTAGAGTATATTCAAGTAATTTTTTTAGCATATTGCAAGATAAGTTCAATCTACGTGGATTTTCTACATTGTATCAGAGCATGAATCACTATAGAAGAGAATAATACGAGTTTGTTTGGAGAAGGTGAATTGAATTTGTAGATCTACTCTTCAGGACGAACATCAGGATCATGATGTCTTTCTTTGGATTGAGACTCGAATATGCCCTTGAGGGTAGTTCGAGTTACATAGCTTGGAAGGAAAGGATGGAAGCAGTGTTCGAAGACAACAGGCTAAAGGAGTTTATAGATAATGATATTCCTAAGCCTACAATAGCAGATTCTTAAGATCTAGCAGCAGATGTTGAAGATCTAGCAGCATGGAAGCAGAACGTAGTGAAGGCAAGAAGGATTATATTGGAAGGAGTTCGAGATCATATTGTCTCAAACTTCCATGGAAAGGAAAATATATATGATATGTGGAAGGCCTTGACAGATTTATTTCATAAAACAATGGCCATAGGAAGCTGGTGTTGAAGGAAAAACTCAGAAAAATCAAGATGGAGGAGGGCGAAAAAATACCAAAGTACTTGACCAAGTTCACCCAATGTCAGGATGAGCTTGGAAGTGTTGGTGCTATCGTTGCTAAGGATGATCTGGTGAGCCTAGCACTTCTAGGCCTTCCCAAGAGTTGGCATAATTACCAGGATTCAGTAAATGGGAGGGAGAAGTTACCAGAGTGGGATCAATTATGATTTGACTTGGTGCAAGAAGAGATAAGGCAGAACACTAAAGACGAGACCTCTTCCAAAGAAACAGAAGAAGACTTTGCATTAGTTAACAAATGAAAGAAAGCCTAGGGAAATAAATCCCAAGGTGAATAGGGCAATAAGATAGAATTGTCCAACAACAAGTGTTTTCACTGTCACGAGTTCGGGCATTATGCCACGAAATTTACATAGAAGAAGGAAAGAAAGAAGGAGCCTGTAGTTGCAACAGTAGGTGAAGCTTTAGCTTCACAATTCGAGCTTAATTTTACTCTCATTGCATGCATGGAAAGCACAGTAATGGGAAGTGTTAGCCACCTATGAAATTTGTTATATCAAAAGGTGGCTAAAACATTTTTGGAGCCTTCAAGGAACAATTTTTATTGCAAAAAAATGTTATCTCTTGAAGCCTCATAAAGACATCACCACCTCTGTTTAACCTTCATTGCTGTTTCCATTTCAAACTCTGAAATTCTACTGATTTTATAGAGAAAAGACTGTTGTAAAAACACCATTCTTTCCCTTCCTCCACTCAAAACTAACCTTCTTTTTCACCCCTTCATTCCCATGGAATTCCTCCATTTTCCATTTTGTTCCCCTTTTCTCCTTCATAAAGTCCTCTTTAAAAGGTTTAAAACTCATTTTTGAGCCTTGCCGAAACCCCCAAATCCATCAAAAACATTGAAAATTTCATAAAAAATACATTTTTCATATTACAGGCTTAAGCCCCTTTGGGCTAAGTCCTAACCACTCCCCCTCCATATGCCCATGCACTAGAACCAAGTGCTAAACCCTTTGGCGTTTATCGCATCGGAGAAATCGAAGTACGCAAGTCTATTTTCCATGTTAAAACCTTCGATGCTATTAATCCTTTTGTTTATAAACCCCCGATCTTATTATTATTTCATATAACCACATAGCCCGCATTCGGCGCTAAGCATTGTTTAAAACCCATATCCGATGCATATTTCCCTTTTTAAATTCAAAAAACCCACTCTTTCCTAAGTTTCGGTCAAAACCCGCCAGAGCAATGTTTTTTAATATAAATGTGTAGATTGAAAAGCCCCGCATCAAAGTTCTGATGCGATTGAGCCCCATTGAATAAACCCTCGCCCTCTGCTTTACTTCATACAAACCTACACCTGGGACCAAGAGTTAAAGTCCCGAAGCGCTAATCGCATCAGCGAAAATCAAAATGGGTAGATTGAAAAGCCCGACCTTTCGATGCGATTGGCCCTCATACATATAAGCCCTGGGCCTATCGCATTCCATATAAACCAATGGCCCCGCATACAGGCGCCAAGCCTTTTCATATATATAACCCGCCCGAGTCGTTAAAAACATTTTTTTTCATTAAATTTTTGGTTTTGTATATTATAACATGGTCCCGTCGTTCATTAATCAAACCCATTCCCGACCGTCGATCTAAAGTCGATCAATGATCAGCGCAACATCGCATCGCAGATTTTATCGGGCACTTTTTCTCTCCCTTTCCAATTGGTCATTCCTCCGATTCACTCCCCACCGTCGATATGATATGTAGATCGATGGCCCGTGCTCAATCGCATTGGCACCATTCAAGTTCTTCCCCCCGTTGATCGCATGCCCTCGATTGAATCTGAGCCATCCACGTGTCCGAATTGGACAGTCCAAATTGCCTTCCCGACTTTGGTTAAAAATTATGTGGCCCTAATCTATAATTTTTTTTCAACCAACCTTAGCCATTGATCTCTGCAGATCAACGGCCCTTATTAACCCTCTTTCCGCCTTGTTATTATTTCGTTCAAACCCCAATTCAATCCTAGCCGTTGATTTTTTTCAACTAACGACCCATACTAACCCCGACAGTCCCTACCCATGTGGGAGAGATCAACAACCCTTATTAACCCTCTTTCTGCCTTGTTATTATTTCATTCAAACCCCAGTTCAATCCTAGCCGTTGATTTGTTTCAACTAACGACCCATATTAACCCCGATAGTCCCTACCCATGTGGGTCCTGCCTTCCTCGGTTTTTAATCTCCGTCGTCCAATCTTTCATCCAACGGCCCATATTGAAACCACCTTACCCACTATCTTCCCCCGCATCTATCCAAGATCACGCTCATTTCCCCACCGTTGGATCTGAGGTCCCAGATCTAACGACCCAGGTTCCATGTCGCGTAACTTTAAGTGCGGAGGATAATTTTTAAAAATCACGCGATATAAGTTGTTTTCTGATGCCACGTGTCGGACGGGGACACACATCGCGTTAGAAAAGGCAATACCGCCTGCCCGCCCTTTCATCGCGCGAAAACAACTGTTTCGCCCTTCGAAACCATCTTTCCCCATTTCTATTATGATTTATCATGCGCCTCCTCAGTCGTTGATCCTTATGAGCCAATCTCATCTGGCGGCTCATGTTCCTCCCGAAACCCATTTGATTTTTAATTCATTTTTCCCGCCGCCAAAGGTTTCTAACCTATTTTCCTTCGTATTTTCTCCCATTTCTTTATTGAGTGGCCTTTCTCCATTATACATCCTAGATCGCTCTGAGCCGTTGATCTCTGCACGATCAAACGACTCTGACTTAAAAACTCCTTGCCATTTCATCAACCGCCTCCTTTGACCCTGCAAGCGAATCTTTTCCATTGGATGCTGTCATCCAACTACCATGCTCCCACCCGAAACCTCCTAAGCCTTTTTGCCCAATTATGTAGGATTTCTTAATTATTTTTGTATTTTGCAGGTTTTAAATGGTTTTTCCATTATATTAAAGGGAAACCAAAGGTCGGGGATGATGATCCCCACGCCTTTGTTCATAAAAGAGAAACCATCCACAGGGTTCTAATTCACGTTTCGTCGATGCTTCATGGGCATTGATTCCATATGAGCCCTTTGCGACACCTGCACATCAACAAGACACAAACATTAAGTCAAAGCTGAAGAGTATCAGTGTTTAAGAGTTAAACATAGTAGAACAGAGGATTGAAGACTGTTTTCACAGTTTTGGAGGATTACGGCTAAGATTGAAAAATCAAAAGCCTAATCCTCCGAATTAAAAGACAATTACAGACAAATCAAAAGATTTATTAGTCAGAGGATGCCTCCACCGCCACATCAGAGGGATTCCTCTCAGCTACCCAAAGCCACCTGTAGCCTCAAAGCGTTCAACAGTGGCTGAGTTATGATTAGAAAAGAATATATTTGCCTCAGCACAGCCGAATAGTTAATTCTGTCAAAGGAACTTAATGCAAAAATATCAGCAGAGTTATTAAAACATGAAACAGAGCCTTTAAAGTCAACAAAAGCTCCCACTGAGCTTAACTCTTAAATGTAAAACAATTAATACGGACAAATATCTGTAAACTTCTCCATTGAGCTCCTCAAAGGCCAAGAAGTACTAAATCTGTATTAATTGAAACCTTGGATCTTTTTTCTTCCAACCTCCTCATCCTTCTATAAAATCTCATTGAGGAGTTCATTGTAAACGTTGGTTGTAGAACTTTGAAATATACTTGAGCTTGAAACTTCTACTTGTAAATAGTGTTCACGAGCTTTTGAAGCTCTGCTTGTGATTAAATAAGTTAGTCTCAGAATTGAATATGATTTTTGAACTGAAACATTGGACTTAAAGCTGTAACTGGTTTGAAGCATCAATACAAGCTGATTTATGGGATCCTGGTCTATGTCAACGGTGATGTTATTTCTTATTGTAAATCGTTATGTTATTTCTGTTTTCAATTTGTCCATCTTCTCTGATAAAGAAAAACAAGCATAGAGTTAGGATTTAATGTATATCAGTACCCTTCTCTGACTGATAAGCTTTATCTACATGTTTTCTTCCAATTTGTGTTGTTTAGGAATTATTTAATTCAGTTTCAAGAAGTTAGGAATGTTGGCGTTCCCTCGTCCTACTATCTAGGCTAATTGTTATTCTTGAATGTTATTTTCAGTTTATGTTAAGTAGAGATGAACTGAGGAAATTATGGTGAGCCCTGTCCTTTAGTTTTATCCCAAAAAACTAGCTGAAAGTTTCCCTAAGAGTGTGTTGAAAGCAAGCTAGGTTAAAAGTCCTTACCTGATCTTAGACCATTCTTTGTTATCTTATGTGTTTGTCTTGAAATTTCACTAAGTAAATCAAAGCTAGAGAAGTTCATGGTGAGCCATGTCCTCTAGTTTCTTCTCCAACAGTTGCTTTTAAAGTCTCCCTTTGTGTTAAAAATGTTTTTCTATTGAAAGTGCATCAAAACTAGCTAGTTTCGAAGTACTTACCAGATCTTAGATTACTTTTATGTCTCTCTTAAGTGTATGTTGAAAGTAGGATAGTTTCAAAGTACTTACCTGATCTTAGGCCGCTCTTTGTTCTTCATTTTTTTATTTCCCCTTCTTGTTGTATCATTTCATTCCATAAAATCAGCTTTAAAGAGATCCTTAGACATAGATGACTTGCCCCATGGACCACTCTTGAACCTTGTTGTTTCAATTAAACCCTATTATGACTCCATAGCCCAATGGACTAAAAACCAGTGTTACATCTATCTTTTTAGCCAAAGCTTTTTATGATTGCTTGCAACTTCATAACTTTGAAACTCTTTCCATTTAGAACTTTCCACCCAAGTAATAATCATGCTCAACCATCCAAAAAAAAAAAAACCCTCGGTCTTCATAACTAGCCTAATATCATTACCTCAAAAGCTTTTAAAAGATAAATCAATCTTTGCACTTCATTGGAGAGATCTCTCTCCGGATAAGGAGGGCTAGATCCTAGAATCCCAAAGTGGTTGAAATAAGTGTTCTCCCTGCAGTTGGACTTTTTCCAATCTTGCTAATTACATGGGGCTAACATCTTCTGGCGACTCCGCTGGGGAATTTCTGGGTTGATAACATTTTAAGAACGCCTTAGGACACCAAAGAAATTTGTTTCAAAAAACATTTGGCATATTAACCAGTTGAGCCACCAGCAGCTTAACATCTTCTGGCGACTCCACTGGGGAACCTGAGTCAAATTTCATCTTAGGCTCCCTTAAACACTTCATAAAACTATGTGAGTAAAAGAAACCCTTTTCAAGCACTACCAAGTAATGGTAATCATGATAAAACTTGTTTGAATCAGTGACAAACTAGGTAAACCCTAGGATTCTCATAAGACTTTATCTAACCTTGAAGGATCAGCTGGCTTAGCCATAAGAGTAGACTGTCTTTGTCTCATAACCGTAGCTAAGTTTTGAAACAAATTTAGGACACTCTTAAGAACCAATAGGACTGAAAAATAACTCAAAAAACCCAAAAATATTTCAGATTTTTATTTAATAAGCATGGTAGTGGACCATAAAACCTTTTACCTCTGAAAAGAGCTAAAAAATTCCACTTGGCGACTCCACAATCCTAAACAGACCTTAAGACTCCTTTGGAAAGAACCATTATCTTCATAACATCCTTCAAACTCAGTTAGAGGACTTTATGATTAAAATTGTGTAAAACATATCAGTTAACCTCTTAAAGACTGTCATATCTAGTTAAACTGTTCTTTTTTAGTAGGGTCTGAGAAACATAACATAGTGGCTCCTAGAAATATTCATACTAGAGCCTATCTTGACCCAAACCCACCTGACATAGTTGATAACCCGGAAAGCATCCTTAGGAAGTCTCCTAAGATAAAGTTTTCAACTGTTTTCATATCACCCTTGAGAGCTAATTCAGTTCCTGAAAATCTTTCAGCTCTACAATAAGCACAAGTTGACTTAGTAAATACATTTAGAACTAGGTCACTTGATGATATAATTTAGCTAGACTCTGAGTCTTCACTTTCATCCTCGGACACAAGTGAACATCCTGGTAATAGAGAAACCACACCACCTGATTTACACTTCCTTCACAATTTAGGTGTCTCTCATCCAAGATCAGCTCAGCAATCTACCCCTGGTCCATCCACATCTGCTCATCCTACACCCACTGTCCAAACCACTCCACTCCAGCCCACTTTCCCTCTTGTTAATCCACCTCTTGTAAATCCACCCCCACCACATATCATGGCAGCATGGTATGGTCCCTTAGTCCTTCCTGTTCCGTTAGTCAATCTTCCACAAAACTATCAATCCAAAATACCATTGTATGATGCCAATAATACTGCAACTGCATCACAACATGTGGATAGAATGAATGACTACTTTGACAGAAATGAAATCGATGATGATTCTATCAAACTTAGACTATTTGCTCAGAGTTTGGGGGGAGAAGTAAGAAAATGGTTTAAAGGCTTAACCCCCCACAGTATAAATGATCTCCAAGCCTTCCATCGGACCTTTCTAAACAAATGGGAAGTAAGGAAAAACCCTCTTCAAATACTCTCTGATTACAAAAATCTCCACAGAAACACTGGGGAAAGTGTACAAGCTTACTGCACTAGATTTAATAGTGTGTATAATGCCCTTCCCCCAGATTTAAAACCTCCACAAGGCTCAGCGTTAAACAAGTTTCCTAAAGGGTTAGACCCTGAAATGGCCTATCAGCTGATAGAAAGAGACCCTTTAACCCTTGAAGATATGCAAAAAGGGGCTCTTGCTGTGGAAGTTAACTTAATGGAGAAAAGAGCAAGAATGAAGAATGAGAAGAGAGTATCCTTCAGTGAGGAATCCACACCTTCTACTTCCAGCTCAAAGATGGAAAGAATGATGGAGGAGATGATGAAGAAAATGAGCATTCCTGAGAGAGCACAAGCAAGTCAAAACCAAACTGATCCTCAAAATAGAAACCAAAACCAAAATCAGAATTTTAGAAGAAATCAACCTCAAAATAGGCCAAGGGAAGATGATCAATAGATCACTCCTCCCTTTCATCAAAACTACGTGAGTGAGGTTGAAGACACAGATGAGAAAATAGAGGAAGATGATATCAATATGCTGGGAGTATATAATGATGACTTTGAGGTTCATTATGATATAAAACAAGGTCTATACACACCTTATGATGACAAAAGAGATAGTGATGAAGGTTATTATCAAGACATGGAGAATGTCATCATAGAGTCTCAAAGAGAATATGACCTTAGAATTAAAACCAATCAACAAACTCCCAACAATAAAACCTCTGACAAATCTTCACAAAACAACACTGTAAACAAACCAAAAAATGTAAAACAAAAAGACAAAGCAGTGGCTGCAAATTCTGATAAAGGTAAAGAGAAAGGCACTCAAAATAATGTAAAACAGAGTGCAAACCTTAGCAGTACTAACACTTCAGCTAGTACTCCTGTTAAAACCATTTTTTCAAACGTAAATAGAGCAAGTCAGTAAACAGATTTTGCTAACAGAGTCGCAGTAAATAAGGCTGAGACAAGCACTTCAAATAACCAAATTCCTTTAAGCCTGGAGTAGGAAATTTCCAAAATTAAAATCTTTGTTCCTCTCTCTGAGTTAGCTGCCTAGAATGTATATAGGACCCAAATTTTGAAGGCTTTAAACATAGAGGATAATAATGACATAGTCAATATTAACGATGACCAGCTAGAGCTTATTTTTGGTCCAAAGATTGAAGGTAGATATCAAGAGGGACCAGTTCCTCCCTTTTGTGTAAGTTTAAACGTTCATGACAAAATTTTGCATAACGCTATGCACGACTCAGGGGCTTCTCATAATTTAATGCCAAAAGCTGTAATGGAGAGCCTGGGCATGTAAATCACTAGACCTTATAAAGACCTTTACTCCTTTGACTCCAGCAGAGTAAAATGTTTGGGTTTAATTAAAGACCTTTGCGTTAAATTGGCCCAAATTCTAGCCAAATGTCTGGTCATGGATATAGTTGTGGCTGATGTGCCCCCAAAGTATGGAATGCTGTTATCTAGGTCTTGGGGGGCTAAGTTACAAGGGACTATGTAGATGGACATGACCTATGCGACCATCCCTGTTTTCAATCAGACAACAAAACTTTACAGGGAGTCCCATATGCAATACATGGTGACTAGTCAAGACAGACCGCAAAACTCTCCTCTGTATTATGTAAATATAGGCCTTGATTCTTTTATTCTATTTAACGATGAAAAATTCACTGAACAGGTGTCTTTAACAGAACTGATGGCCGATAGAGAAGAGGAGGGGGACAACACAAAACTATTAAAACGGTTTGCTGAACCTTTAAACCACAGCAAACCAAACACGCGTCTTGAGCTACAAATCATTAGTCCATTTCTTTTTAACCTTGAGAGTCAAGAAATCATTCCTCAACATAGTAAAAAATTAGAGGAATTAAATCAAATACAATAGAGTGCTGATTTTCAAGAACAAACCGAAAGCACGCTTGTCGAAGAGGACAGTAATCAAATGAAAGAACCCAAAACTAGTCCTTTGTGGAGTATGTACTTTGACGGGTCCTACACTAGAAGCAACGCTGGTGTAGGTGTCTGGATACGAAACATTGAAAACAACCACACAGAAAGCCTTTCCTGTAGATTAAACTTTCAGTGTTCGAATAACATAGCGGAATATGAATCCTTTCTCTTAGGCTTACAATTGTTGAAAAAATTAGGAGCCAAAAGAATTAGAGTGCATGGGGATTCAGAATTAATCATTAGGCAGGTCAACGGGGAATACAACTCTAACGATCCTAGACTCAGAGCCTATCAAAATGATGTCGTGGATTTACTTAAAACTTTTGAGGAATCCCATTTGATTTTTGTCCCAACAAAAAAAAATAACGCAGCCCACAGCTTAGCTTTTGTAGCTAGAACATGCTTAACGTCATACGAAACCAAAGAATGTTCAACTCAAATTAAATTTAGACCGATCGTCCCTGATAATGATAAATATTGGCAAGTGTTTGATGGAGACAAACAAATAGAAGACTTCATGCAGTTCAGAAATGAATTTGAACTTCACAGTTCAGATTCAGATTATGAAACAGACTGCCCTAGTGAAGAAAATTTTCTTGGTGAAGAAGAACCATCTCCTGAGCTTGTTGATGTGAATCTGTTATCAAGCAAACTTTAAAACAACATAGAAATGATTACAGGGATAGAAACATAGGAATTAGAAACTCTGCAGTCAAATGATGAAATCTTGCTGAAGGGTCTGTCTCCTTTAGAAGAGTTGTTTGATTTTAACGATGTGGCTAAGAAGCCAAAACTGGAGCATGTAGAGACTGAAGTGGAAGAGTGTAATATAGGAAATAAACTAAAACCGAAAATGATTAAACTATATAAGACTTTACCAGCTCACATTAAACTCAAATACATAGAGCTGTTTAAATAATTTTCTGATTTTTTTGCGTGGATTTACGAAGATCTGAAATCCTATGACACTGAAATAATTCAGCACAAAATCCCTCTCAAGGAAAATCGAAATCCATTCAAACAGAAGCTGCACAGAATAAACCCTGTTCAGTTACCTTTGGTTGAGAAGGAGATTAAGAAAATGTATGAAGCTGGTATTATTGTCCCTATTAGATATTCTGAGTGGGTGTCTAATCTGGTGTCTGTTAGGAAGAAAACATGAGATATTAGGCTTTGTATAGACTTTAGAGACTTAAACAAAGCTTCACTCAAGGACAACTACCCTTTACCCAAGATGGACCATATTTTACAAAGGGTAGTTGGTTCGAAAATAATTTCTCTGCTTGATGGCTATTCATGGTACAATCAGATCTTAGTCCACCCTGATGATCAACTAAAGACAACATTTACTACACCTTGGGGCACTTTCATGTATGTGAAAATGCCCTTTGGTCTAATGAATGCTGGAGCAACTTTTCAAAGAGCCATGGACATAGCATTCTCAGAAGAATTAGGCTACTTCATCATTATTTACCTCGATGATGTCACTGTGTTTTCAAAGACAGATGAAGAGCACTTAGAACATTTGAGAAAAATTTTCGAGAAATGCAGAAAGTTAGGGATATCTTTAAACCCTAAAAAAACACTATTTGGGCTTCAAGAAGGTAAACTCCTTGGGCACATTATTTCTGAGGAGGGTATAAAGATAGATTCAAAGAGGATTGAGGCCATATTGCAAATCTCTCATCCTCAAAACATCAAGGAATTGCAATCTTTCATTGGAAAGATAAATTTCTTGAGAAGGTTCATACCCAACTTGGCTGAGCTCCTTAGGAATATTACAAACATGTTGAAGAAGGAGTAAGGGGTAAAATGGACCTTGGAAGCAAAGAAGTCCTTTGAGTTGGTGAAACAATCGTTAACTAAAACACCGGTTCTAATCAATCCTGATTTTTCAAAACATTTTTATATTTTTTCATTTGCATCAGAACATACAATAGCTGCTATCCTTTTACAGAAAAATCCACAAGGGCAAGAGCAGCCTATTGCATTCTTTACCAAGGCATTGAGGGATGCCCCTTTGAAGTATAACATTATGGAAAAGCAAGCTTTTTCTTTGGTTAAAGCTTTGAAAGACTTCAGAGTATACATCCTTCACTCACACATCATTACCTTTGTCCCAAATTCAATTGTGAAAGACATTCTAACACAGGACCCAGATGGTAAGAGAGGTAAGTGGATAGTTGTTATTCTTGAATATGATTTAGATATCAGACCTACTAAACTCATCAAAGGCCAAGGTCTAGCTAGATTGATGGCTAAATCAAATTTTGAAGTTCTTAATATTAATATGATTGATGCTTTAGATGACCAAGAAGAATTCTCAACTCCCATTTTTGAATATTATTTTATGAATTCCTCTTGGTATGTTGATATTTTGTTTTTTTTGCTTAATTTGAACACACCTCCTTGTTTATCAAAAACAAAGGCAAGGTTTTTGAAGTTAAAAGCTATAAACTAGTGCATTATAGATAAATGTCTTTATTGGAAAAATGCAAGTGGGATATTGCTTAAATGTTTGCCTGAGTTTGATGCAGAGAAGGTTAAGCACGAGTTCCATGAAGGATAATGTGGAGGCCACTCTACTGGAAGACAACAGCCAACAAAATCCTAAGGGCTGGTTACTATTGGCCCACTCTCTTTCTAGATGTCCATAAGATGATAATTGTCTGTCATAAATGCCAACTTTTTTAAGGCAAAAGGAAGATTCTACCCTTACCTCTGCATACAATCACTGTTGAAGCTTTTTTTCAACAGTGGGGACTTGACTTCATAGGAGAAGTCCATCCACCATCATCTGCCCAACATAAATGGATTCTCACTGCCACAGACTACTTCACCAAATGGATAGAAGTCATCCCTTGTAGGCAAGCCAATGATTTTGTCATTATAAAATTCATAGAAACTAATATTCTCTCTAGATTTGGCTGTCCTACCAAGATCATCACTGATAATGCAGCAGCATTTGGATCAAAGAAGATGGTTGAATTATGTCACAAGTATCAAATCACATTAGGTCATTCCACGGCCTATTACCCTCAAGGTAATGGACTTGCAGAATCTTCAAACAAGAGTTTGGTGAATATAATCAAGAAGTTGTTGGAGGACAACAAGAAGTCTTGGCACACAAAGCTTGTTCATGCACTTTGGGCTGACAGATTGACTTTGAAGAAATATATTGGAATGTCACCTTTCCAGCTTGTGTATGGTACTAATGCAATCTTTCCAACCAGCCTTGGTGTACCCATTATGAAGTTGATTCAAGAGTTGAAAACTGAAGATAATGACATGATCAGAAGAATAAATCAAACCATTCACCTTCAGCAAACCAGAGAGGAGGTTTATAACAAAGCATTACAAAAGTAGGACAGCATCAAAAAGCTTTTTGACAGAAGAACAAAGGCCAGCAATTTCAATGTTGGGGACAAAGTCTTAAAGTGGGATTCAAGGAGAGAAAACAAGGGCAAGCACAGAAAATTTGAAAACTTATGGCTTGGCCCTTATCTCATTCATTCAGCTGCTGGTAACAATGCCTATTTCTTAGAGGAGTTGAATGGAGCTGAACTGTTTCGGGGTCCTATCAATGGCAGGATGCTTAAACATTACTTCACTTGATCCATGTTATGTTTTGAAGCCTTTTTGTCTTTTTTCCATTATAAATATTTCATCCATCATTGCATTCAAAGTTAGAAGAAGCAAAGATACAAAAGCAATAGAAGAAGGAAAAGAGGGCAGATTGTAAAAACAATAAAGGTACAGGCCCATACCAAAAAAGAGAAGCAAATCTGAAAGTGTGCAAGCTCAAATGCCACTCCTGAAAACACACTTCTAATTATTCAAACAGCCTAATATTGACTAATTAGTTTTAAATTGACTATTGATAGGTTAGTGGATTTGATTGCCAAACAGCTTAATCTTGGCTTATCAGTTAGATAGATTAGGTTAGAAATTAAAAGGTTCAAACAAGCTCAAAATCTGAACCTAAGTTTCCAAACAAGAATGACTCAAATATGTTTAAATTTCTTGAGTAAAAAACAGAGGTAAAACTGGTTCTAAATAGCTCAAAATCTGAACCAAAGAACAAGCAAAAACAACTCGAATAAACTCAAAAACAGAGCTGAAAAAAGATGAAGGCCGTGCTTTGAACTTTCAGATCTTAAGCCTTCAATTTTGATTTAATTTTCTATAAAATAGTATCTATGTGCAGCTTTTTTTTCATGCCATGGATCAGCAACAAGTTAGACTACTCAATCCTGACTTGTATGCTTTTAAATTTCTGTTTTAGAAAATAGTGAATAAAAATCTGTTAGACTGTTTAATCCTAACAAATTAGTAGGTTAGCTAGAGAAGCATATGAACTCAACTGTTTAATCTGAGTTCATGGAGAAATAAGGAGTAGAAATAGATTAGATGTTTTTCTTTCAAAAGAATAAAATGTTGTAAAAGAGTTTGCCAATCCAAGTGCACTCTAAAGAAGAAAAAATGTTAGATCAGTAGGATTGGGTAGGTAGAAATCTTGTTGATGAAGATCCATTTTTTTTTCATGGCTGCTAACATTTTTCAGAGCAAAAGAAGAACATCCAAGAAAATAATGGTAGCCCAATGGATGAGGAACTAATCAGCCTCCCAGAGAATGCAAGTCTGAAGTTCTTGATGCCTTCAAGAAGGCACCATCCCCAAGTGGAGCCACTGTTAGCCACCTATGAAATTTGTTATATCAAAAGGTGGCTAAAACATTTTTGGAGCCTTCAAGGAACAATTTTTATTGCAAAAAAATGTTATCTCTTGAAGCCTCATAAAGACATCACCACCTCTGTTTAACCTTCACTGTTGTTTCCATTTCAAACTCTGAAATTCTGCTGATTTTATAGAGAAAAGACTGCTGTAAAAACACCATTCTTTCCCTTCCTCCACTCAAAACTAACCTTCATTTTCACCCCTTCATTCCCCATGGAATTCCTCCATTTTCCATTTTGTTCCCCTTTTTCCCTTCGTAAATTCCTCTTTACAAGGTTTAAAACTCATTTTTTAGCCTTGCTGAAACCCCCAAATCCATCAAAAACATTGAAAATTTCATAATTTTTTTTTTTTCGTATTACAGGCTTAAGCCCCTTTGGGCTAAGTCCTAACCACTTCCCCACCATATGCCCAGGCGCTAGAACCAAGCGCTAAACCCTTTGGCGCTTATCGCATCGGAGAAATCAGAGTATGCAAGTCTATTTGCCATGTTAAAACCTACGATGCGATTAAGCCTTTTGTTTATAAACCCCCGATCTTATTATTATTTCATATAACCACATAGCCTGCATTCGACGCTAAGCATTGTTTAAAACCCATCTCCGATGCATATTTCCCTTTGTAAATTCAAAAAACCCACTCTTTCCTAAGTTTCGGTCAAAACCCGCCGAAGCAATGTTTTTTAATATAAATGGGTAGATTGAAAAGCTCTGCATCAAAGTTTCGATGCGATTGAGCCCCATTGAATAAACCCTCGTCCTCCACTTTAATTCATATAAACCTACGCCCGGGACCAAGAGTTAAAGTCCCGAAGCGCTAATCGCATCGGGGAAAATCAAAATGGGTAGATTGAAAAGCCCGACCTTTCGATGCGATTGGCCCTCATACATATAAGCCCTGGGCCTATCGCATTCCATATAAACCAATGGCCCCACAGATAGGCGCCAAGCCTTTTCATATATATAACCCGCCCGAGCCATTAAAAACCTTTGTTTTCATTAAATTTTTGGTTTTGTATATTATAAGATGGTCCCACCGTTCATTAATCAAACCCATTCCCGACCGTCGATCTAAAGCCAATCAACGATCAACGCAACATCGCATCGCAGATTTTATTGAGCGCTTTTGCTCTCCCCTTCCGATTGGTCGTTCCTTCGATTCACTCCCCACCATCGATTTGATCTGCATATCGATGGCCCACGCTCAATCGCATCGGTGCCATTCAAGTTCTACCCACCGCCGATCACATGCCCCCGATTGAATCTGGGCCGTCCACGTGTCTGGATCAGACGGTCCAGATTGCCTTCTCGACTTTGGTTAAAAATTATGCAGCCCTGCTCTATAATTTTTTTTCAACCAACCTTAGCCGTTGATCTCTGCAGATCAACGGCCCTTATTAACCCTCTTTCTGCCTTGTTATTATTTCGTTCAAACCCTAGTTCAATCCTAGCCGTTGATTTGTTTCATCTAACGACCCATATCAACCCCGAAAGCCCCTACCCATGTGGGTCCTGCCTTCCTCAGTTTTTAATCTCCGCCGTCCAATCTTTCATCTGACGGCCGATATTGAAACCACCTTACCCACTATCTGCCCCCACATCTATCCAAGATCGCACCCATTTCCCCACCGTTGGATCTGAGGTTCCAGATCTAACGACCCACGTTCCATGTTGCGTAACTTTAAGCGCAGAGGATAATTTTTAAAATCACGCGATATAAGTTGTTTTCTAATGCCACATGTCGAACGGGGACGCATATCGCATTCGAAAAGGCAATATTGCCTGTAGCCCTTTCATCGTGCGAAAACAACAGTTTCTTCCTCCGAAACCACCTTTCCCCATTTCTATTATGATTTATCACGCGCCTCCTCAGCCATTGATCCTTATGAGCCAATCTCATCTGACGGCTCATGTTCCTCCTGAAACCCATTTGATTTTTAATTCATTTTTTCCGCCACCAAAGGTTTCTAACGTATTTTCCTTCGCATTTTCTCCCATTTCTTTGTTGAGCGGCCTTTCTCCATTATACGTTCCAGATCACTCCTGGCTATTGATATCTGCATGATCAAATGACTCTGACTTAAAAACTCCTTGCCATTTCATCAACCGCCTCCTTTGACCCCGCAAGCGAATCTCCGTCGTTGGATGCTGTCATCCAACGACCATGCTTCCACCCGAAACCTCCTAAGCAGTTTTGCCCAATTATGCAATATTTCTTAATTATTTTTGTATTTTGCAGGTTTTAAATGGTTTTTCCATTTTATTAAAGGGAAACCAAAGGCTGGGGATGACGATCCCCACGCCTTTTTTCATAAAAGAGAAACCATCCACAGGGTTCTAATTCACGTTTCGTCGATGCTTCATGGGCATTGATGCCATATGAACCCTTTGCGACACCTTCACATCAACAAGACACAGACATTAAATCAAAGCTAAAGATTATCGGTGTTTAAGACTTAAACACAGCAGAACAGAGGATTGAAGATTGTTTTCACAGTTTTGGAGGATTACGGCTAAGATTGAAAAATCAAAATCCTAATCCTCTGAATTAAAAGACAATTACAGACAAATCAAAAGATTTATCAGTCAAAGGATGCCTCCACCGCCACATTAGAGGCAAATTGATTCCTCTCAGCGACCGAAAGCCACCTATAGCCTCAAAGCATTCAACAGAGGCCGAGTTATGATTAGAAAAGAAGATATTTGCCTAAGCACAGCTGAATAGTTAATTCTGCCAAAGGAACTTAATGCAAAAATATTAGCAGAGTTATTAAAACATGAAACAGAGCCTTTAAAGTCAACAAAATCTCCCACCGAGATTAACTCTTATATGTAAAACAATTAATATAGACAAATATCTGTAAACTTCTCCATTGAGCCCCTCAAAGGCCGAGAAGTACTAAATCTCTATTAATTGAAACCTTAGATCTTTTTTCTTCCAACCTCCTCATCCTTCTATAAAATCTCATTGAGGAGTTCATTTTAAACATTGGTTGCAGAACTTTGAAATATACTTGAGCTTGAAACTTCTACTTGTAAATAGTGTTCACGGGCTTTTGAAGCTCTGCTTGTGATTAAATAAGTTAGTTTGAGAAGTGAAGATGATTTCTGAACTGAAACATTGGACTTAAAGTTGTAACTGGTTTGAAGCATCAATACAAGCTGATTTATGGGATCCTGGTCTATGTCGACGGTGATGTTATTTCTTATTGTAAATCGTTATTATATTTCTGTTTTCACTTTTTCCATCTTCTCTGATAAAGAAAAACAAGCATAGAGTTAGGATTTACTGTATATCAGTACCCTTCTTTGACTGATAAGCTTTATCTACATGTTTTCTTCCAATTTGTGTTGTTTAGGAATGATTTAACTCAGTTTCAAGCAGTTAGGAATGTTGGTGTTCCCTCGTCCTACTGTCTAGGCTAATTGTTATTCTTGAATGTTATTTTTAGTTTATGTTACGTAGAGAAGAACTGAGGAAATTATGGTGAACCCTGTCCTTTAGTTTTATCCCAAAAAACTAGCTGAAATTTTCCCTAAGAGTGTGTTGAAAGTAGGCTAGGTTAAAAGTCCTTACCTGATCTTAGACCATTCTTTATTATCTTATGTGTTTGTCTTGAAATTTCACTAAGTAAAGAAAATATAGGGAATTTCATGGTGAGCCCTGTCCTTTAGTTTCTTCTCCAACAGTTGCTTTTAAAGTCTCCCTTTGTTTTAAAAATGTTTTTCTATTGAAAGTGCATCAAAAGCTGGCTAGTTTCGAAGTACTTACCAGATCTTAGATTACTTTTATGTCTCTCTTAAGTGTATGCTGAAAGCAGGATAGTTTCAAAGTACTTACTTGATCTTAGGCTACTCTTTGTTCTTCATTTGTTTATTTCCCCTTCTTGTTGTATCATTTCATTCCATAAAATCAACTTTAAAGAGATCCTTAGACATAGATGACTTGCCCCATGGACCATTCTTGAACCTTGTTGTTTCAATTAAACCATATTATGACTCCATAGCCCAATGGACTAAAAACCAGCGTTATATCTATCATTTTAGCCAAATTTTGTTCTGATTGCTTGCAACTTCATACCTTTGAAACTCTTTCCATTTAGAACTTTCCACCCAAGTAATAATCATGCTCAACCATCCAAAACAAAACAAAAAACCCTCGGTCTTCATAACTAGACTAATATCATTACCTCAAAAGCTTTTAAAATATAAATCAATATTTGCACTTCATTGGAGAGATCCCTTTCCGGATTCAGGAGGGCTAGATCCTAGAATCCCAAAGTGGTTGAAATAAGTGTTCTCCATGCAGTTGGAATTTTTCCAATCTTTCTAATTACAGGGGGCTAACAGGAAGCATGTGGTATCTCGACATAAGTGTCTCATTCCATATGATGGGTAATAGAGATCTCTTCAGCGACTTAGAGGAGAAAGAGCGGGGTTTTTAACTGAGGATTTCCATAGATAAATATTTCTGTTGTGTGATTGAAATTCTTTCTCATTCTTGTTCATGTGATTTTACGATCGTAATTAGTTTCCGAAATTTGTAGAATAGATTCAAGTATTTTGTTTTAAGATATTACAGGATTAGTTGAATCTATGTGGATTTTCTACATTGTCCCTCGCCCAAATCCCCATGGAGAGCGTGGTCATGGACATTGTTGTGGCTAACATTCCAGTGGTCTATACCATGTTACCTTCTAGATCTTTGACCAGAAAATTAGGCAGCACCTTGTAGATGGATTTATCATATGCAACCATATTGTTATTGGAGGTCAAGAGAGGAGACTGTATAGAGAGTCTGAATTCCTATATGTTGTAAGTAATGCCAAAAGGCCTAAGAAACAACCTCTATATTCCATAGAAGAATTCATTAACTCAACCTATTCTTGAAACCAAAGATGAAGTCAGAAGTAAACAAAGTCCCTACTAAGATCAAATAGTGACGGGACAATTTTATACAATTATCCAAAACAAATAAATAAATAAAAATCTTTTAAAATATTTCATATACAACAATAATTTATTTTTCATCAACTTTGTATATTCTATATTTATGGTATGTTATTTAAATTATGTTTATTTTAATTTCATATAGTTAAATCAAAACTATTATTTTTTATTCAAAACTTAAGAATCATATTTCATTAAAACTTTACATCAAAATAACCAAATAACAATTATAATTAAATAACAACAAATTTTCAAAAAATATATAAACTTCTCAATTATAAATTCTAAATTCTAAAATAAAAAATTGCACTTTTAATAAACATATATATACTTTGTATTTATAAAATATGCATATACATAATCTTTAACAAATAAATATTATAATTTATTTATACAAAATTTCATTCCAAATTAGCACTATAACCCATTTTACTTTAATTATGTGGAATTTCAATATATAAAGTTCAATAAAACATAAATATATTAATAAAATAACAACAACATATTAATATAATATTAATATAATAAAAATAAAATAGAAAACTGCATTTATCCATAATATTTTTAATCTTTTAGCTCTTCCCAATAATATTAGTATATAAGTCATGTTATTTAATTAAATAATATTATATGGTAAAATCACCTTCGAAATTTTCGAATGTTGAGGTTGCAGCGATGAAGTGTATATCATATGATGTACGTGTATATTTACAGCCTGTGATAAGTGTCGTGGGTGCATCATCTCCTTATCAGCCATCAACATCAACATAGGGCGCGAAATAGATTTCAAATTTTCAACTTCAATGAAGGGTGTGAATTAAATTTCAAATTTCAAATTTGCAGGTATGGGTTGTATGGATGACTATGGGATGGACATATTGTAGATAGCAACATGATACACATGTTTTTGGAATGTGATGGACATACGACAGCTAGCAACATGATATGTTTTGGACAGACCGGAAACAGAAATATATTTTGCCAGAAAACAGAAGGGAGGTCAAGACACTGAAGGAAATGTCAGATGTCAGAAGCAGTTATTGGCATATTAAATATTCCATTTTCAAGCTTCTTAATAACTTGTCTCAAATAGAAAATACCCCTACCATTTAAATAGCATAGAAGCTAATTTTTGCACCGGGAAAACTCTTCCTCCCCACACAGACCGGAGCATCCTTTCATAATCCTTCCACCGTTGCCAAATTTCCAACGTAGAGATTTCTGAAAAACGGGCCAGCAATTTTTAAAACCGTTCCAAATTACCAAGCCGCTTCTTTTTTTATTCCACCCAATCTTGAATAATGGCTCCAATTCCGCCATCTCCAGATACTTATACCTGATAATTTCATTCCAGATTCTGGTTGACATTATCCCTCTCCATATGGATTTGTGTAAGAGTGCTCTGCCAAAAATATCCAACTCTTTTATGCCCTAACCCCTGCAGAATTTTGGTCTCATAATGAGGTCCCATTTCACCAGATGAATTTTTCCTCTGTCCTCCTTTCCATTGCAAATAAAATTCATAAAAACCTTTCTTATTTTGTGTAGAATTAGTCTTGGAATGACAAAAAGATGAGCCCAGAAAACCATAATATTTTGGATAACAGCCTGAACCAGAATGAGTCTTCCCCCATTGCTCAGCCATTTTGAAGTCCAACCCCTGATATTCTTCCCCACCTTCTCAACCATCCAGTCCTAATCCTTATTCTTATAATTTTTCGGCTTCAGATGAAAACCAAGATATTTGAAGCCCAAGTTTAAAGGGGCAGTGCTGACATTAAACAAACTAGCTATATCAATTGCTAAAATACTCCCCTCCTCGGTGTGGTAAATACATGATTTCCTTGTGTTGGCCTCCATGCTCGAAGCCTTTCCAAATATAATAAGAATCTCATGGAATACTTGACATACATGTCTATTGAGCATCCCGAAAGACATAACATCATCCACAAAAAGATTGTGGCTTATCTTCCTATTGTGTGTTAACCTGATACCCTTAATTCTCCCAGAAATTACAGCCCTGTTAATCTTCAAACTCAAAGAATCCATAACCAAAATAAAAAGTAAAGGGGAAAGAGAACATCCCTGTCTCAATCCACAACCAGGTTTAAATAAATTGGAAGCCTTACCATTTATGATAATCGCCATAGTAGAATCAGTTAGACAACCCATTATCTAGTTTACCAATGCTCTGTCTAATCCGATCTTGTATAGGATCATCCTGAGGAAACTCCACTCAACTCTGTCATAAGCATTACTTAGATCCATTTTCATTGCCATAGCCTGCATATTTTTAGTATGGATAGAGTGTATGACTTCCTTTTTTGTGGCTACCGCATCATGGATACTCCTTTTACTTAGAAACCCGGATTGTTTAGGAGAGATGTGATTTGACAGTACTCTTTTCAGCCTCTCTGCAATCGTCTTTGAAACAACCTTATACAATGTATTACAAAGAGATATAGGTCTATAGTCGTTAAAATTCATAGCATTCTCCTTCTTAGCAATCAGTACCAGGAATGTAGCATTTAAGGCCCCTCTAACTCTCCCGAATACCCTAGCCTCCTCGGTCAGCTCCGTTATAAGGTCTATAAAGAGATCAGAGAAATGAATGAAAAAGTCTGGGGTCCAGCCATCTGGCTCCAGAGTCTTGTCCACCGAGAATGATTTCAGGATAGTCACAATCTCTTCTCTGCATATAGGTTTGTACAATTCATTCCTCTCCCTGTCATCGAACATCTGAGGAAAGTCTTCAATAGCCCACATACAATCCCCGGCATGAACCGTCTTTCCAGCATTATAGTGTCCTTTAAAATGTCTAACAGCCTCCGCCATTATATCCTCCGATGAGATTAAATACGTGCCATCCACATCAATCTTCCATATGGAGTTTTTATTCCTTCTCCCTTTTGCGAAAGCATGAAAAAAATTAGTATTTTTATCTCCCTCCTTTAGCCACACAGCCCTACTTTTAAGCTGCCACATATGTTCTTCAATAAGAAAAATATTCCTTTTTTCAAGTTCCACTTCCTTCAATCTGGTCTAGAGGCCTTCTCTAGGATTATCAACTTCTAGATCCTTAATAAGTAAAGCAGTCTCCCTCACAAAGGAGAGGTAACGGGACTTCAAAATGAGATTCTTCTGTCTCTCCCACTTCTTAACTTCTTGCTTCAACCCCCTGAGAGTGTTCATTAAAAAATCTGATACCGCAACCCCTACCTCCCTTCGACTATGTATCATATAATCCACCACCAGAGTGTTGAAACCCGGGTCCTGCAACCACACCCTATTAAACTTAAAATGATACCCCTCTCGTCTACTTTCAAAGTCCCATTCAAGAGTGATGGGTCTATGATCCGATATCATGACATCCCCAATGGATGCCTCCCACTTCTCCAACCGCACTAGAAATAAGGAGCTACCCAAAAAACAATCGATCTTTTTACCGATCATAGCTGAGCCCCATCTGCCATTGACCAAGTCGGACCGGGATTTTTCATAGAAATGTCAACCAAATTCAGAGATTTAAAAATCTTCGAAAGTGAGTATGTCATCGGATCCTGTCTGCCCAGAACACCCCAGGTCTCCGAAGCGAGAAGAGAACAGTTGAAATCCCCAGCAATTAACAGATTATCCAATAGAAAATTTCTACTACACATCATCCTTCTCCAGAAAGCCACCCTGTTCTGGTAGGGGGCATATAAATTAACAAAGTGAACTCTCTGTTTAAAACCCCGAAAATGTCCAGAGAGTAAAATACCTCCGAAGAAACCAAATGCTTTAAAATAAACAACATCAGGGTCCCACATAACTATCTCCCTATCGGAGAGTCCCGCCGCATCCCAAGCAGCCATATGCCACCCTGGGAACATATCACAGAAACATGAAATAGCTTTTTCAGCAGAATTCATGGTCTCTTACAGAAAAATAAAATAGGAAAATTCTTCACAAAATAATCTCTCAAAGAAATAAATTTAGCCCTCACCCCCAAACCCCGGATATTGAGAGAAATCAGCTTGATCATGATAGGGGCTTAGAAGGTCAATTGCTCTAAGGACCCGATCAATCGCCAAGGTAACAGGGATATCTTTGAAATTTCCTTCCTCCATCAACCCAACCGCAGTGTTCAATGATAAAGACTTCTTCTTACACCGTGGGCGGCCCTTACCTCTTCGAACTGTCACATTTGATCTTGAGGAAGGACTACAAATCACAGGGGGTGACAAATTATTTCCTCGGTCTACTGTTAGAGGGACCAAATTGACGTTAGGGTCCAGAATTAAAAGATCTAGGTCTCTTCCAATAGAGTTGGTAGGGGATGAAATCAGCCTCCCCTGAGGGAGAGGTTTGAATGCCTCTTCCAACGAAGACAATAGAGACTGCTTCATTGGGCCAGAAGGAAACAGAAAAGATACATGATTATCCGGTGGAGTGAGCGGCCCAGAACCCATGGAAACCAAAGATGAGTCCAACAGAGAGTCTGCATGAGGAATGCAAATAACAGGACAGACCATACAGTGCCCATCCACCAACGGGATTCCTCATCCAACAGAGGGCAAACAATGGTCTCAAGCCTGACAGCGATAAACCCAAGACCCGACTTTCTCGCCACATCCAAATTATCAATCTTAACAGACCACTCACTGGATAAAGACACAAAAGGCGGGCCCGAGAAAAAGGGCTCAGAGGAGCTTCTGGATCCAGATCAACCACCCCCAAAGTTGGAGAGACTCCCCCCAACTGCGCTCCAATCTCATCAAGAGGTGCCAAATTAGGAATCACAGAGTCCTTCCCAACCACCTCCACATCCCCATCCCACACATCATCATTTGAGTGATTTAATGACAAGTAAGACTTACCCGAAGTAGGCGGACCCGAAGATGAATGCAGATGCCGCTTGGTCGTCCATCGCTTCCCCCGCTAGCCAAAATGTGCACCCGATGATTTTCTGTTGTAGTCATCTTTCCATCACACACAGTTTCTCATAAGATGCCCATGTCATGACACAGGTGGCAATGGAACGGAGTGTTCCAATAATCCAGCTTTTTCCTAATGGTTTTTCCCTCCCATTCAAGATCGACGTCAGCCGGCAAACCTCCAACAAAGGAAACTTCAACCAGTATCCAGGCGGCCCGTTTATCTAAGATCCCGATACATTTTGGATCGATAAAGCAGCAAACACCGATACTATTACCTATAGTCCTTAAGACTGCTAGAGACCAGAATTGAATAGGTAGCCCAATTAGCTTAACCCATAATATATGCGACTTGGGCGCGTTTTCAACAAGGTGAAAGTCGACCGACCACCTAAACAGAGGCATGAAGAATCTTCCCTTAACTCAGGTCTGAACTAGAATCTCCGGCACATCTTATTCCTTCAGAAAATGATAACAGAACCAACTGTTTGGTAACATACTAACCCTTGGCTCGTAACCAATAACCAACTTCCAGGCCCCCATAAGCCAAACCTGTAATTCTTCCTTATTATGGGGAGCACACTCCCATTTACCTACCAGAGCCCGTGAGAGTAGGGCTCTCTGCTCTCTCCCACATAACATCTGCCCCAAAGCTGAGAAGATGCCACCCACCCGTTGGCTTAAAGGGTTTTGACAATCAATGGTTTGCAGAAATATTCTTATGCCCCGACACAGCCTCTCCCCCCTTTACAGGTGCCTCCCCAATGATCACCTCAAGACCCGACTCCACCCTTTCAATCTTAGGCACTGAAAACGACTTCGACGCCTGAAAGGCCTGATCACTCACCCGAGACTTATCAAAGCCCTAGCACCCTAGTCGAAGAGAAAAGGGTATAGAAACAGATTGGTCAAGTGATATACCAGATTTAGAAGAAAGAGTTGTCACTTCCACCATCTCAAACCAGATTTAGAAGAAAGAGTTGTCACTTCCACCATCTCAAATGCATGCAATAAATCATCGTCGATAGACTCCATCTTGGGATCATCAATAAGCCACCTATCAACATGTCATCCAACACTAGTACCAACCTCGACTAAAACGGAAATAAACGTCCACACCTATCCTTCGAAAAAACAATAAAAGAAAGGTCTCAACTAGCACTCCCTTGTAATGGAAAGGACTAAACCGTCCCTTCACCACCTCCAGTAACAGCCCGAGCCCACTAATCCCACACCCCTCTTAAATGTCAGAGAGGGTAGACATTAAGGCCCCGCCGTCTAAAGATCACAATCACGTACAAAGTACGCAGTGAAACTGCCACAGAGAGCCATACTCTCTAGACGCCAATCTCCTGGAAAATTTGAACTAAAAATCCGGCGGAAAAACCAGACCGACTCCTCAGAAAAATAAATGAATAGGATCGCTCTCCTGCATCCAAAAACCTGATCCCGAAAAACACCTCTTACAGGCCACTGTGCATCGGCATCCTAGACTATCAGCTTAACTACACTAACGAAATAGCACCCCCTCGATAACAAAGAAAACCAGAGAGGCTCCTTACTAAAAAAAAGGTCTAAAAAACTCAAACAGCAATCCCTTTAGCCTTGAGAGGCTCCCTCGCTACAACGTCCTGTCACCCAAATCTTTCTACCAAATCCCAACACCCTGCAGGGAAAGTTAAACAAAAACCTTTACGGCCTCCTCGGCAGTGTTGGAAGTTGTGAGCCACTCTATAATTTCAAAGGCGGCCTTCGGTCAGAGTTTGATGCATGGCGAACAAGTAGGCTGCTGCTGGGCAATTCTCCCGCCTCCTTAGACAACTCTCATTTGTTCAACATAAATGTGGTGAGAATTGAGCAAATAAGATTTTAGATAAATAAATTTAAATATTATGGAAAAATAATATTATTTATTTATTAATATTAAACTATAGAAGATTTATATATCTTTAAGATCTGTATGCAGTAGTATTTTAAATTTTGAATTAAAATTCATTGAAAATAAATGAAATAAGATAATTATTGAATTTGATGTTTCTATAAAGTTCCTCATGAATGACAAACTTGCACGCCGTACAAACCCTCTATCATTTTGACTATGTCCAAATAACTCAATTTTAGTCACCGGCCAATTAATCCAGTTTTTACTTATTATGAGGAAGTTTAACGCATATCTGGTGTTAGAACATAACAACTTCAACTTAAGGTCCCAAAATTTTCTTGAATTTCATAATAGTTGGTGATGAATTTTTAGTTTCTCTACCCTCACCTCTAAGTTAAGTTGTTAAATCCATGGTATTCTAACCTTAACCCTTACAAAATAAAGATAAATCAATGTATTATTAATGTATCCAAAAATATGTGAATGCACTTTCCATACAATGAACCCTACAACTTTTCAAATTATGTATTATCTGTGATTACTTACACAACATTAGAGGGACTAACATCACTCAACAACGATAGTTAAAATAATTGTAATAAAATGGAAAATAAATATTGATATTTACATTGAAAGAAAATAAATATGATTGCTAAATCCTATATGCAAAAATAACATATCCCCAAATGTAATAAATTTAAAATAAAAAAACATATCAACCACTCTCTTAAAAAAAATAAAAAATTGTGCATTTAATATTTATTAAATTGGATGAATGTTTCCATTAGGATTATATTTGTACCATTTTTTTTTTAAGGATTAAATATCAAACAATTCTCATGTGATTCCTATGCTTTTCCCTAATTCACATAAAAAATACATTAGTGAAACTTATAAAATTAAAGGTCAAAATATTCATAAATAAAAGGTATATGATTCATTCTATCTAAATAAATTGAATGTTATACATGGTTTTTTAACTACATTGTTATTGGTTCTAAACAAATCATACAAAATCCAATATATCCCTATATGTAGTGCATATTTTTCGCCCCAACAATTGAGCATCTAATCAATACATATCCATCATGATAACATTATAATTTAGTTTCTATGAATTGCATGTGTTGATAAGGAAAGAACATGTGAATAACAATATAACTTCAATTGCATTGAAAATATGATGCACTGTAGGGATCTAATGCATTATGCTTGCACGTAGAAGGTACATCCAATGAACATGAAGGGAAAAAGTAACAAATATCAGTTACTCCATACTCTCTAATTTTTTTATATGATTGTATATTTCATGTACACTACATGTAACCACACATTGACTCATTGATGCATTTGTAATTATGAAAATGAGCTATACCCAACAATGCAAATGACATTTCCAACTAGCCTAAAGCATTGTGAACTCATGATCCAGATCTTGGGTGGGGGCCAAGATCTGAGTAATTACCGTGCCTAGAAAAAGAAGAAAACCCACGCAACAAACCAACCGAGAAAATAATTCAAAAAACTAATTTTTATTAAATCAAAATGATAATTGCAACTACATTGTGTTGGAAAATTCGTCCTCTTACAAAGCGAGGTTGGTTATTTATATCCTTTTTTTGGTTACACCATGGGTAAATCCATGGGTAGGAAAATACCATGGGTGGATAATACCATGGATGAGTTATTTAGGGACTTTAGTTACATTACCATGGGTAAACACCATGGGTAAATTTCCATTCAGATCATTCCTCCCCTCTTAGGAAACAATGGTCCCAATTGTGTGAGGGAATCCTTTGTCAAAGATGAGTTTTGGATGACCAAGTTTTGTTGAAGATAAGGGTTTTGTGTGGTTGACCCATAACCAAGGGTTTGTGGATGAGCCATAGTCATGATGCATGAATATCCGGAAATAGAGATACCCTATAATGCTTGTGAGTCAACTATGATATTGACAACACGTGGCAAAGAAAATGGATTTCAAGGACAAAGGTTTTGTGTGGTTGACCCATAGCCCTAATGAATAAAGAGTCGAGGATAGAGATAATGTGTAATGTTGATGTGCCAACTGTGATGTGGACAGTGTGTGGTCGAGCAAGTATACTTCATTGGGAAATGGTTTTGTGTTGTTTACCCATAACCATGATGAACAAGGGCTCAAGGATAGAGATACCCTGTAATGAACCTCAAGATCGTTGGTCGATCTATTTGGTAGAGAAATGGTGGCTTATATTTTTATATTCTCATAGGACCCATAGCAATAAATCTATCAAAAAATCCACATGATTTTATCATGCTTAAGCAGAACACCTTTCCTTGGTAAGTCACCTCAACCCTATGAGCTGAATTTGGATCTAATCCTAGTTATGATGCTCTTAGCCTGAGATTAAAATAAAATAAAAAAACTTCTATTGGTACCACAATTACGGAAAAATAATTAAGAGGAAAGACCAACATCAGATGTATAACTTAGGTCACATGAACAATTTCATTCCGCACAACACTTTAAGGAAATACCAAGTTGGTGCCAAAATCGGCCAGGACAACATCCATAGCCCACTGTGAAAAGCTTGAAGTATAACCTGCAATATCGAGTAATAATCTTGGCACTTGGATGGTGCCATTGGAAAACTTTACAATCACAATACCAACCATAATTACAATAAATGCAATAACGAATACAATTGATAACACAAGTGAATTTCAAAAAATCCACTCTCCTAAAAGATACCAATGAAGCCACAATAAGCACTATGGTGAAAACTACGACCGAAAGACATCCATTCCACTAATAAAATCCAAACCATTCATCAAGTATACCAGCACAATGTATTCCATTTGTTGATGTTCCAGATAGCACATCGCTTATGATAATCATATATACAATCAGAATTCCAGATGTTCTAATAATAACAAAGATACACAACAACGAATTCTTAATTCTTCCAAAGAAGTCTCACATGATGCAGTCCTACGAAGCCAATTCCCTCGCTCTGCTCAACCTTAAGAGAATGTCAATAGAATCATATGTTACCAAACAAGCGAAGATAATGAGCAGATTGTAAAGTACCAGTACCAAGACCTTTATAGTAGTAGGCAGAGCCATAAATCCACCTCCCACCATCGTATTTGATAGATTGAACAATGTTGAGATTCAAAAAGATGATGAGCTTAGTGAAAAGAGTCGCCTTCACTAAGTGGGCCCGTAGGCTATTTTTGGCACAAGTCTATTTTTAGACTATGTCTATTTTTAGACATGGTGATCATATTTCAGAAGTTGCAGGATGCTATTTGTGGATGGTTGATCAAATTGGAAAAACAGATGAAATTATATTTTTAGAATATTGGGCGAATTCTATTTATAGATCGTTAATCTAAAAATAGATGCATGTTGATTATTATTAGCTCTTAATAATAATCAGACTCTAAACAACAACTTATTATCTTGGAGCACTTTATTTCAGTGCACAGATGTGGCACATCAGTGGACTAAGGGAATTACGCAATTCCCAAGGGTTTACTAGATTTCATGCATGGAGGATTCAATTAGAACTCAAGTGGCAGAGTTATGACAGAGTTGGAAGAGTAGTTTATGGAGTTGTATTTAGTTTAACTCAGTTAGACTCAGTTGAGCTAGTTGTATCTAGTCTAACTGAATGATACACTAGTGAGAGTGGATTGAATTAATTAGTTAATTAATTCACAAATAATAACTCATTAATCAACTGGACAATACAGCAGTTAACTACAGTGCATGGCAGTTCCAGTGGAGACCCAGTGGAGAGATAGGTGAAAGGGAAAGATGGACTATCTGTTGTGACGATAGTGATGCATTGATTGCATCACACACACATTGGAGTTGCCAATGAGGATTGCGCAGTCAAGGCAAGGGTATTTCGAATTCATTCAGAGCTATTCTTCAGCAGGCATTTGCGCAGTGGAGGCAGGCTAGCAGGGGGCAAAGATCGGTGCATGGATTTGCAGATTTTTCCTGATTAGTGTATGACGATTGTATTGTACTGAGAGCTTGATGTACTAAGCTTTGTATGAGATTTTCATATGATCTCCATGATACATAATATATGATAGTTGGGTTTTTCAGCTTCAGTCTTTCCCGTTAAACAACTGTGTTGTGTGTGATTGTTTTTATTTATGCTTTACATGTGTGTGCAATTAATTTTCCACAAAATATTAACAGTGGAATGATTCAGTATTTTGCAAGAAGTTAAATATTGTGAGATCAGGTGAATCTAGGACATATGCATGCTTAGTGCATATAATTTCTACATGGTATCAGAGCATTGTTAATTCTTGGAGATTGCAATTGTGAAGTATTGGTGAGCTTGTGTTGGTGGACAATTCAAATTTGCTACAGAAGATTCTTGGTGCAGAAGTTGAGTATGCATTGAAATGGCTTTCAATGGGTTGCGATTGGAGTATGCCCTTGATGGGAGCTCGAATTACATAGCCTGGAAGGACAGGATGGAGGCAGTGCTAGAGGATAATGGAATGAAGGAGTTCATCGATAGCAATGTTCCTAAGTCGGGATCTAGCGATGTTGCATTACTTGACACATGGAAAAAGAAGACAGCAAAGACGAGAAGAATTTTTTTGGAAGGTGTGGAGGACCATATTGTGTCCATCCTTCACGGGAAAGCCACTCCATGCTTAATTTGGAGGCTTTGACAGATTTTTTCCAAAGCAGAAATGACCATAGGAAGTTGGCGCTTAAAGACAAGCTCAGAAAAATAAAAATGGAGAAGGGCGATAGTATTCCAAAATACCTCACAAAGTTTTTCCACTGCAAGGATGAACTGGGAAGTGTGGGGGTTATTGTTTATGATGAAGAATTGGTGAGATTGGCTCTCCTTGGGCTTTTGAAGAGTTGGCGTAGCTACGAAGACTCTGTCAATGGACAGGAGAAACAGCTGGGATGGGAGTGACTTTGGTCGGATCTTGTGCAGGAGGAGATAAGGCAGGGTACCGGGGATGGATCTTCATTGAAGAATGAAGATGAAGAAAATTGCGCTTTGGCTGCCAAAGCAAGGAAAGGGAAGGCGAAGAAACATCCTTCAAAATCCGATGCTAAAGGCAAGAAGCAGGATTTTTCCAAAGTGAAGTGTTTTCACTGTCATGAACATGGGCATTTCACCACTAACTGTCCACAGAAGAAGAAGAACAAGAAGGTTGCTGGAGCTACAGCTGGAGAGGCATTAGCCTCACAATTTGAGCTTGATTTCTCTTTGATCGCATGCTTGGTTTCAAGCTGTATGGGATCGGTGTCGTATCTTGATAGTGGTGCGTCTTTCCATATGATGGGAGACAAAGATTTGTTTAGTGACTTGTAGGAGAAGGACCTCCAGATGCATATAGAGATGGGAAACGATGGTTGGTACAGTGCGACTGGCATTGGGACCATTACCTTTGAGAGGGATTCTAGTATTCCATTCTTGTTGAAGAATGTTATGCATGTTCCAGGTCTGAAGAGGAACTTGGTCTCAGTCGCAATGCTGGAAGACAAAGGTTATGATGTTGTTTTCAGTGAGGGAAAAGCCTTCCTTCGACATAAAAAAACAGGTCAAACCAAGAAGATAGGGGTTCGAATTAAGAATATCTACAAGCTGGAGGTAGATGGTTGCACTGCAATGGTGGGCAAAGTAGAAGAAGTGGTGAGCCGGGATGAGGGCGAATTATGGAACAGGAGATTGGGCCATCTTCACCATGGCGCTTTGAATATTTTGCAGCAGATTTATACTGGAATTCCCAAGGGTATTCTTGCGCAGTCAGATCAGTGTAAGGGATGTACTATAGGTAAGTTTTTGAAGACCACCTTTCATGAGAAGGATAACCGTGCTTCGGTGATCCTGGAGAGAATTCACATAGACGTGTGTGAACCTTTCTCGGTTGATTCAACAGAAAAACAAAGGTATTATGTTATATTTGTTGTTGACTATTCTCGTAGACGTTGGATCTTCTTCATGCAGAAGAAGAGTGAAACGCTCTCAAAGTTCTGTGAGTTCAAGGCATTGGTGGAGAAGGAGTCGGAAAAGCAAGTGAAAGCTCTATGGAGCGATAATGGTGGTGAATACATCTCGGGTGAATTCAAAGACTTCTGTAGCAAAGAAGGAATTCGAAGAGAACTCATAGCGCCTCATAACCCACAGCAGAATGGGGTCATGGAGAGGAAGAACAAAACGATTGTGGGTGTTGCACGAGCGATGTTGCATGACCAGGGCCTACCAATGCACTTGTGGGCAGAAGCATGCAACACTGCAGTTTATGTGAAAAACCATTGTCCTCATAGAGTACTTGGCATGAGTACACCCAAAGAAGCTTTTACTGGTAAGAAGCCTGATATTTCTCATTTGAAGATTTTTGGCTCACCTGTTTACATTCATGTGACAAAGGAGGCCAGGAAGAAGCTAGAGCCGACTGCAGAAGTTGGGATATTTGTGGGGTACACAGAAACACCCCATAATTATCGTGTGTATTTTCCAGACAGTCGGATGACTATGGTGCGACGGGATATAAAATTCAAATAGGTGAAAGCCATGAAGTTGTCGCTTGAGAGGGAGCTACACTTGCATGCAGAGGAGGAACTTCTTGCTCCCAAAGATGAGCCTCTGGATGTGGATCGGCCATAGGAGGAGATTCATGGACTGGAGGAGTCCACTCTTGCAGAACCAAACATCAGACAAGGCAAAAAGAGTACCACAGAAGCTGAGAGACTGAAGCTTGATGCGGCACAGAATGTAAGAGTCCCTACATCACAGCGCAGATAGAGACAGTCACCTGACTGATTTACTGGATACATGGCTCTTATGAGCAAGTGTATTGTGACAGAGCCATATTCTTTCGAAGAAGCAGTGCAGGAGCCCACATGGGTAGATGCCATGGTGGAGGAGTATGACTCCATTGTTAGAAACAGTGCATGGGAGGTTGTTCCAAGACCAGTGGGAAAGTCAGTTGTAGGATCAAGATGGATCTACAAGGTAAAGCAAGCTGCTGATGGGAGCGTTGAGAAGTATAAGGCAAGATTTTTTGCTCGGGGCTTCTCACAGATCGAGGGGATTGACTATGAAGAAACCTTTGCACATGTCACACGGTATTCTTCCATAAGGACCATCATTGCTCTCTCAGCGCAGATGGGTTGGCACATTCATCAGATGGATGTGAAGACTTCATTCCTTAATGGGATCATTGAGGAAGAGGTGTACATTGAGCGGCCTGAAGGATTTGAGATCTTCAGCAGCGAGTCACATGTCTGCAGGCTCAAAAAAGCGCTGTATGGGCTGAAGCAAGCACCTCGTGCTTGGTACACACGGATCGACAACTATTCCACTGGACTTGGCTTCACCAAGTGGGGGCTCTGGCTGCTTCCTGTGTAGTGATCCTGACTTGTACTCATGCGAGGCGGAATCCTTTGAGAGTTTGAGATGAAGGATTTGGGCCTCGCCATTGCTTTGCTTGGATTTGGAAATGTAGTCGGGAAGGTAGTGATTTTGTCTCAAGGCAAGTATGCAGGAGATATCTTAGAAGTTTCACATGCAAGGCTGCAAGCCTATCGACACTCCTCTTCTAGGAAATTGGAAGAAAGAGGATGCTACATCAGCAGAGGTAGTGGATGCCACTGTTTGTCGACAGTTGGTGGGTTTGCTCATGTATTTAGTCAATACAAGACCAGACATATGCTATGCGGTGAACCAGCTTTCACAAGCGATGGTTAAGCCTACCAAGCTCTTTTGGAAGGTAGGCAAGCATGTCCTGAGATATCTCTGGGGCACATCTGAGTATGGTTTATGGTACACATAGATGGATGAGGTGAATTTGCATGGCTTCACGGATGCAAATTGGGCAGGAAGCCCAACAGACAGAAAGAGCACATCAGGAGGGATTTTTAGTATCGGATCTACTACAATTTCTTGGTACAACAGGAAACAAAGATCCGTGGCACTCAGTTCAGCGGAAGAAGAATACATGGAAGCAAGTCAAGCTGCATGTGAGGCTATCTGGATGAGGAAGATTCTGGTTGGTTTTTTCAATTAACATTTAGATCCTACAGTGATACATTGTGATAATCAGAGTTGCATTAAACTCTCAGTTAATATTGTGTTTCATGATAGATCTAAACATATTGATATCCGGTATCATCATATCAGAGATTGTGTGTAGCGGAAGATCATGTTGCTTCAGTACATTCCCACGGAGGATGAGGATGCAGATATTCTGATGAAGGCGCTCACCAGGAGAAAATTCGAATACCATAGAGGAAGGATCGGGGTGAAGGATAATCCCTATCTTGTTGAGAGGGAGTGTTGAGATTCAACAAGATGATGAGCTTAGTGAAAAGAATCGCCTTCACTAAGTGGGCCCGCAGGCTATTTTTGGCGCAAGTCTAGTTTTAGACTATGTCTATTTTTAGACATGGTGATCATATTTCAGAAGTTGCAAGATGCTATTTATGGATGGTTGATCAAGTTGGAAAAATAGATTAAATTCTATTTTTAGAATATTGGGCGAAGTCTATTTATAGATCTTCAATCTAAAAATAGATGCATGTCGATTATTATTAGCTCTTAATAATAATCAGACTCTAAACAACAACTTATTCTCTTGGAGCACTTTAGTTCAGTGCACAGATGTGGCACATCAGCTGACAGAAGGAATTACGCTACTCGTAAGGGTTTACTGGAGCTATTGCATGGAGGACTCAGTTAGAACTCAAGTGGCAGAGTTATGACACAGTTGGAAGAAGTAGTTATGGAGTTGTATTCAGTTTAACTCAGTTAGACTCAGTTGAACTAGTTGTATCTAGTCTAACTGAATGATACACTAGTGAGAGTGGAGTGAATTAATTAGTTAATTAATTCACAAATAATAACTCATTAATCAACTGAACAATACAGTAGTTAACTACAGTGCATGGCAGTTCCAGTGGAGACCCAGTGGAGAGATAGGTGAAAGGGCAAGATAGACTATCTGTTGTGACTATAGTGATGCATTGATTGCATCACACACACATTGGAGTTGCCAATGAGGATTGCGTAGTCAAGGCAAGGGTATTTCGAATTCATTCAGAGCTATTCTTCAGTAGGGATTGTGCAGTGGAGGCAGGCTAGCAGGGGCCAAAGATTGGTGCATGGATTTGCAGATTTTTCCTGATTAGTGTATGACGATTGTATTGTACTGAGAGCTTGATGTACTAAGCTTTGTATGAGATTGTCATATGATCTCCATGATACATAATATATGATAGTTGGGGTTTTCAGCTTCAGGCTTTCCCGTTAAATAACTGTGTTATGTGTGATTGTTTTTATTTATGCTTTACATGTGTGTGCAATTAATTTTCCACAAAATATTAACAGTGGAATGATTCAGTATTTTTCAAAAAGTTAAATATTTTGAGATCAGGTGAATCTAGGACATATGCATGCTTAGTGCATATAATTTCTACAAACAATGCATTGGAGGAGGCACCACTGAATCCTTCATGCACACCACATGGTAATAACCTATTGATAGTTCTGGACTTGCCAACATTCAAAGGGGTCTCCTCGATATGCAGTCCCAATTAGACCTCACAAAGTTTGGGATAAGAGCCCCATTTGGAATATGGATCAGTTACCATTTTATTAAAGGTTTTCCTTGGCTTTAGTTGTCAGCAAGAGAGAGGATCAAATATCTAACTTTGAAAATAAAGTAGGTGTGCCTGGTGAATGTTCGGTTATAGGTGTGTCAAGGTTCTTCTACTATGGATGGAAAATAAAGTGATATTCTAAGAGAGAGGTAATAGTACCACCCTAGCAGAGACACACACAAATAGGAAAGATCCATCTAACATATAGTGGAGTAGTCCACAAATATGTGATGGTCATTACAACACATTCTTAATATGGTAAGCACTAAAATAACCAAAATAGTTCAACCGCTTTAGTACAGGTGGGAAACAAACATGAATCATAAAAATTCACAGAACATACTTACAAATATTCATAATCCATGAATGAAGAATGTGTTGGCCATCATGCTTGATATATTAATTAAAATTCACAATACACATGTATACAATGAAAACCACTAGCTCGAATAATGGAGTTTTGGAGCCACTACTTGCTCCCGAAAAGAACTAACTTGTCTCTCTAATTCCTTATGGGAGAATCTAAGGTGAAAATTCCTTTTCTTGTACAATGAGGGTATATATATAACCAATGGGGTGATCCTTCACCTCCCTTTTGACTCTTTGACTACCCTCATGGCTGTTTGACTTCCCTATGACTTTTCAACTTTTACATGACTCTTTACATTATATACATGGCGTTTGGACTTCCACTTTACAATACATTTCAAATAAGAATTTATAATAATCCACAAAATGATGTGGCACATTATGACTCATGACTTGACATTGATGACATGGCAATTTCAAGCCATTCTTTGTTGCTTCTTTCTTTATGTATTCTTGAATATATCCCTTCTTCACCATTGCATGGCTCAAACATGAGGAGTCTTCAGTAATATTAGGTCTTGGGTTGTGTTCGCAAATAGATGTCCCTATGCTTCCTTCAGATTGATCAACTCATATTTTTATCTACAAGAGTCTCTTCTAGAGTCCTTTCATGGCACGATAGAGTACCTGCACCTTCAATTCACTCATGACAAGATGGCATCAGTCCGAAAAAATCATAGTCTAAGATGTTGAATGATGATCCACTGGTTGAGCTGGAACTGGGTGAAAGGCTAAGAGAGAGGCTCACTGACTATGTAATTATGCAGCTCAAGCAGTCAAGGGTTAGGAATTATCCACAATAAGTATTATGGTGAAAACTACAACCGGAAGACATCCATTCCACCAATTAAATCCAAACCATTCATCAATTATACCAACGTTTGGGATAAGACCTCACAAAGTTTGGGATGGAAAATAAAGTGAGATTCTAAGAGAGAGGTAATAGTACCACCCTAGCAGAGACACACACAAATAGGAAAGATCCATCTAACATCCAGTGGAGTAGTCCACAAAGATTTGATGGTCATTACAACACATTCTTAATATGGTAAGCACTAAAATAACCAAAATATTTCAACTGCTTTAGTACAGGTGGGAAACAAACATGAATCATAAACATTCAAAGAAAATAATTACAAATATTCATAATCCATGCATGAAGAATGTGTTGGCCATCATGCTTCATATATTAATTAATATTCACAATACACATGTATACAATGAAAACCACTAGCTCGAATAGTGGCGTTTTAGAGCCACTACTTGCTCTTGAAAAGAACTAACTTGTCTCTCTAATTCCTTATGGGAGAATCCAAGGTGAAAATTCCTTTTCTTGTACAATGAGGGTATATATATAACCAATGGGGTGATCCTTCACCTCCCTTTTGACTCTTTGACTACCCTCATGACCGTTTGACTTCCCTATGAATTTTCAACTTTTACATGACTCTTTACATTATGTACATGGCGTTTGGACTTATACTTTACAATACATTCAAATAAGAATTTATAATAATCCACAAAATGATGTGGCACATTATGACTCATGACTTGACATTGATGACATGGCAATTTCAAGCCATTCTTTGCTGCTTCTTTCTTTGTGTATTCTTTAATATATTCCTTCTTCACCATTGCATGGCTCAAACATGAGGAGTCTTTAGTAATATTAGGTCTTGGGTTGTGTTCGCAAACAGATGTCCCTATGCTTCCTCCCAATTGATCAACTCATATTTTCAGCTACAAGAGTCTCTTCTAGATTCCTTTCATGGCATGATAGAGTACCTGAAACTTCAATTCACTCATGAAAAGATGGCATCAGTCTAAAAAAATCCTAGTCTAAGATGTTGAATGATGATCCATTGGCTGAGCTGGAACTGGGTGAAAGACTAAGAGAGAGGCTCAGTGACTATTTAATTGTGTAGCTCAAGCAGTCAAGGGTTAGGAATTATCCTTGAAACTGTGCAATGCATAGTTTAGGTTGGATTGGTCTTGAAGATTACACAGTTGGGGGATTTAAGGACCCAGGATAAGGGCTTGAGCACTGAAGTTTCCCGCTGCATAGTGTTGGAAGGACTGGGAGGCTATTTGATTGCATAATTGCACAATTCAAGAGATAAAGTGTTGGGCTTGAGGACTGAGGTTGTAAAATGCACAATTCAGGCCTGACTGAAGGAAGTGGTTGCACATTTTTGGAGCTCAGGGATTGGGCTTCAGCACTAGGATTGGTAGTGTGCAATTCTAGGAGGAGGAAACTATGAATTGCATAATTCCAAGGGACAATGTTGCTACTTGAGGGCTGATACTGCACAATGCGCAGTTCGGGGTGGATGAGAGGGGATGAGTGGTCCGATCAGGGATTTTTTTCCAATTTTGTCTAAGTGTTGAATTAGTGCCATGAAGTTGAATAAAACAAGTCTCTAGGTATGATATAACACTTAGATTACTTGAAAACAACAAAAAAGGGACACTCATAGCACATGAATAGCACATGCCCCTCAATGATACAATTTTGCGACGATTTGCACCAAGTGTGACACCAAAGACACACTTTGTGACGACCGTGACGACACTTGTGCGACAATGCTTAAAAATTTATAAATGAGTGTGAAACATGTTTAAAAATTGTAATAAAAAATCATTTATGCAAAGATTACCCTTTGAAAACACCAAAATTAGCTTTTGTACATTTGATCTAAATTTGAATGTTAGTTTTGTTGTGCTAATTTCATATTCATATTTATATTTAAAATTTTTACCTTTGCTTCATGTGCATAGACTTCTTGAAGTGTTTATGAGTGTTAAACACGTAAATGTATGGAGATTATGTTAAATTCATGAACCTAAAAACATTAAAACATAATGTTGAACAACAACAACAAAATATACAACAAACCATCACAATTGATCCATTAACATAGCGTTTTCATGAAGGAGTTCACCCCTCCTGGGCTACATCTCCTTGGTCTAGATTCCATGGCTTGGGCCTCTATATTAGCTCAAATGTGTAAAAAATGTTGTTTACATTCACCTACTACTCCTGAAACCTGCTTCGATGTGTTCAGAACATCCAAATCTTCTAGGATAGACTCATCATGAGCCAAAATTGGTCGAAATTTTCTCCAGTTATGCTTCCTTTAATTTTTCTTTAGAATTCTCCTCCAAAACTGGAGAGAACTTCAGGTAAGGCAGCTAAATTTGGAAATCCGCCAAAACTGGCTGACTCCACCAAACCCACCGCTATTTTAACACTGGATTAATTAGTAGTTAAGAATAAAATTAATGCGGATAAGCTTGTGTAAACTACACATAAGCGCGTTTTTCAATAAGCATGACTTAGTCCTTAACTCTGAGATTAGCATCACTTAATCATGCAGTTAACCGTTAATCTGTCGCTAAACAATCTTCTGCTCTGCTTGTGGTCTGGTGAAACGGTTTTATGGGGAGGAGGCTGGCCTGCGGAGCTGGCCCCCTCCAAAATCCTGTCAGTCATACCATGCAACATCAAATATAAATTGAACCCATATTATTACAAGGACTACGTTGATGACTTGGTGGTAAGCCAGGCAGTTAGCACAGGGGAGGTCGTGGGGTTGAGCCCCAACCTCCGCCCATCCATTCATAAAATTTTTGCAGCTAAAAGAAAAGGAAAAAGAAAATAATGGCCACATATAGTAAACAAAAGAAGATTAAAATGCAAAATATGGTCGGGACAGGCACATTAGCATGTTCACAAAATACTAGAAAAAATCATACCCCCAAATGTATTGATTTCAACTCCAAGGAAAATAAATTTAAAATAAAAAACATATCAACCACTATCTACAAAAAAATAAATTATCCATTTAATATTTATAAAATTGGATGAATGCTTGCATTAGGATTATATTTGTATCATCATTTCTTTTGAAGTATTAAATATCAAATAATTCTCATGTGATTCCTATGATTGTCCCTAATTCACATAAAAAAATACATTAGTGAAACATAAAAAATTAAAGGTCAAAATATTCATAAATAAAAGTTATATGATTCATTCCATCTAAATAAATTGAATGTTATACATGGTTTTTAAAATACATTGTTATTGGTTCTAAACAAATCATACAAAATCCAATATATCCCTATATGTAGTGCATATTTTTCGCCCCAATAATTGAGCATCTAATCAATACATATCCACCACGATAAAATTATAATTTATTTTCTATGAATTGCATGTGTTGATATGGAAAGAACATGTGAATAACAATACAACATAAATTTCATTGAAAAGATGATGCACTGTAGGGATCTAATGCATTATGCTTGCACATAGAAGGTGCATCCAATGAACATGAAGGGACAAAGTAACAAATATCAGCTACTCCATGCTCTCTCTAATTTTTTTATATGATTGTATGTTTCATGTACACTACATGTAACCACGCATTGACTCATTGATGCATTTGTAATTATGAAAATGAGATATACCGAACAATGAAAATGACATTTCCAACCAGCCTAAAGCATTGTCAACTCATGATCCAGATCTTGGGGGGGGGGCCAAGATCTGAGTAATTTCCGCACCTAGAAGAAAAAGAAGAAAACCCACACAACAAACCAACCCAGAAAATAATTCAGAAAACTAATTTTTATTAAATCGAAATTATGATTGCAACTACATTGTGTTGGACAATTCATCCTCTTACAAAGTGAGGTTGGTTATTTATAGCCTTTTTTAGGTTACATTACCATGGGTAAATACCATGGGTGGGAAAATACCACGGGTGGATAATACCATGGATGAGTTATTTAGGGACTTTAGTTACATTACCATGGGTAAACACCATAGGTAAATTTCCATTCATATCATTCCTCCCCTATTAGGAATCGATGATCCCCATTGCATGGAGGGAATCCTTTGTCGAAGATGAGTTTTGGATGACCAAGTTTTGTTGAAGATAAGGGTTTTGAGTGGTGGACCCATAACCAAGGGTTTGTGGATGACCCATAATCATGATGCATGAAGATCCAATGATAGAGATACCCTGTAATGCTTGTGATTCAACTGTGATATTGACAACATGTGGCCAAGAAAATGGATTTTGAGTACAAGGGTTTTGTGTGTTTGACCCATAGCCCTAATGAACAAAGAGTCGAGGATAGAGATACTCCGTAATGTTGGCAAAATGTGATGTGGGCAGTGTGTGGCCAAACAAGTAGACTTCATTGGCAAAGATTTTGTGTGGTTTACTCATAACCATGATGAACGAGGGCTCAAGGATAAAGATACCCTATAATGAACCTTGAGATCGCTGGTTGATCTATTTGGTAGAGATATGGTGGCTTGTATTTTTATCTTATCATAGGACCCATGGCAATAAATCTATAAAAAAATCCACATGATTTTATCATGCTTAAGCAAGACACCTTTTCTTGGTAAGTGAAGTTGGGTCTACTCCTTGTTCTAATGCTCTTAGCATGAGATCAAAATATAAATGTTCTATTGGTACAACATTTAGGGAAAAATAATTAAGAGTAAATACAAGCATCAGATGTATAACGTAGGTCACACGAACAATTTCGTTCCACTCAAAACTTTAAGGAAATGCCGAGTTGGTGCCAAAATTGGCCAGGACAACATCCATAGTCCACTATGAAAAGCTTAAAGTATAATATGCAATATCGAGTAACAATCTTGGCACTTGGATGGTGCCATTGGAAAACTTTACAATCACGATACCAACCATGATCACAATAAATGCAATAACGAATGCAATTTATAACACAAGTAAATTTCAAAAATTTACTCTCCTAAAAGATACCAATGAATTCACAATAAGCATTATGGTGAAAAATACAACCGGAAGACATCCATTCCACCAATTAAATCCAAACCATTCATCAATTATACCAACACGATGTATGCCATTTGTTGATGTTACAGATAGCACATCGCCTATGATAATGATATAGACAATAAGAATTCCCAAAATTCTAATAATAAAAAAGATATGCAACAGTGACTTCCTAATTCTTCCAAAGAAGTCTCCCATGATGCTATCCTATGAATCCAATTCCCCTGCTCTGCTCAACATTAAGAGAATTTCAATAGAAGTATATGTTACCAAACAAACAAAGATAATGAGCAGATTGTAAAGTACCGATACCAAGACCTTTATAGTAGTAGGAAGAGCCATAAATCTAGTTCCCACCATCGTAGCTGACAGATTTAACAATGCACTAGAGGAGGCACCACCGAATCCTTAATGCACACCACTTAGTAATAACCTATTGATAGTTCTGGACTTGCCAACATTCAAAGGGGTCTCCCTGATATGCGGTCCCAATTAGACCTCACAATGTTTGGGATAGGAGCCCTATCTGGAATATGGCTCGATTACTGTTTTATTAAAGGTTTTCCTTGGCTTTAGTTTTCATCAAGAGAGAGGATCACATATATATATATATGCCTTTTGTTAGCCCCCCATAAATTTTTGACAAGAAAACAGGGGGTTAAAATGTTTTTGAGCCTTCAAGGAATGCATTTCCTCTGAAAACACATCATCCTTGAAGTCTCCTTGTGCCTTTGTCCTTTGATAAATCCCCTCTGCTGATTCCCATGATAAAGCCTCTTTGATTGCAAAAAATTGCGCCCCCAAAGGCCTACATTTGCCCCTTGTATCCCTGCAAAATGTCCCATTTCAACCCTTTTTACCTTTGTCCAAATTCCCCTTTTTACCCCCAAATCTCCCTCCCCTAATCCTTATAAACTTTCCCAAAACCCCCTCTAAACCATACATACATCCCTGGTGTGGTTTAATTTCCCATTCTTTCCCCTATCATTACCCTTTATTGGCCTGAAAATGCACTAAAAATGGGCCAAATAATCATATTCTTCATGTCTATGGGTTTAGCACCTTTCGACCAGCCCCCTAACCTTCTCCACCACGTGATTTGGGCGCTAGAACCACCCGCCTGCTCGAAAAGCGCTTATCTCAAATATGTATTGGGGGCGTCGTGAGCCGTCGATCTGCATCGATCAGACGGTCATCGCAAGCTCCGCAGCGTCCATTACCCTACGCTTTCACCACCAGTTCGTCGCATCATAACCGTTCATCTACCCGCAGATCCGATGGTCCGGAATCTGCCCGCCTCGGTGGTCCCCGCAATGCGCATTGTTCATAAACCACTGGTTTCCATCACACCGCATTTGGAGGATGGGTGGTAATTTTATTTTCGGAGCGATTCCACTCACCGCCCGACACGTGGCTCCGTCACTATTTCAAAACCGCCCCCCCATCGCACGTTATCGTTCGGCATTTGACCTAGCACGATATGCATATACACTGTCCGATCTGCGATCGTCCATCCAACGGTCCTCGCACCGCAAAGATGCACAAGAGTTAAACCAAGGCAGTCGTACCCCTGGCCCACTGTCCATCACCCTCCGATGCATTTTCAGCCGTCGATCTCTTCCCGAGATCGGACAGTCCAGATTCGATTGCACGTCCCGCCGTTGACCGGTCCCGCCACGTCACCCTTTCCACAAGTTTCATCATATTTCTTGCCCGTCCCTGTATATATATGCATTCAAAGGTAAAATTTTAATGTTTTACATTAAAATTTCCGTTCTCGCCACCCTCCAACTGCATTTTCCCACTGCGCCACCATTCTGCAAGCCTCCCACTGCATTCTCCACTGTAATCCCGCACTATTCCACCATTTCACCAGCCGCGCGTCCATTTTCGTCGTCCCCGCTGCATCCACCCTCCCCATGCATGTTTTTTTAACGATTTTTCGTGTTTTGCATGGTTTCGAGCTGCAATAAACCCCCATAATTCACAGTCTCTGTCACAGTAATAGAGAACGCAGGGAAAGACCATGTGCAGAGACCAAATTAATGAAAAAGGGCCTGGGAAAGTGTTTTGACACGACTATCATCAAAGGGACAGGGTTAAAACTCTGTCAAACTTCTCCAGAGCTATTAAAATACATATTTCGCAATCAGAGGCAAACGTGGAAGCGGAAAAGAGTATCAGTGAGGGATTTAAGGGTCTAATGCACATTGTTAAAGATCTTAAGCCTTAATCCAGTGTTTAAGGGCCAAAGGTACCAGTTTGAAGACCCCGTGGATCGCTCAGAAGGTCTAGTCCACAGAAAACCATAATAGCAGGGTTTTGACATCAGCAGAGAATTCTTCCATCAAAGGACAAGGAGCCCATACCGTCTGCATGCTTTTTCGTGTCCCTAAGGAAATTTAGCCCTGGAAACAGTCCTGATGCTATCAGAGCATGTGATTCACAGTATGGCAGACCCTAGCATCATTTGTTTACTTTTTGTTTATTCACCAGAAGTACAACAGAGTACTGCAGCCAAAGTACATCAGAGACATACCGGAGTAAATGGAAGCCTGGAGAAGACCAGTCTTTCACCCAAAGAGTGCCATGGATAAATGCACAGAATTTAAATAGAATAGGCTTCGACCCTCTTCCTTTCCTGAGTTTTAATGCTGCATTTAGTTTTCACCTACTTTCTCTTCTCCATTTGAGCTATAAATTCATGAAGAAACTCATTGTAAAGGTTGTTGATCAGTTATCAGAGAATTGCAAGCTATTTCTTTTGAGACATAGTATCTTTGTAGAGTTGTAAGATAGGCTGAGGAAGATGTTTTCTGACTGAGTATCCAGCTATTGGCAATGTTGTACTTGACTGGTGTTGCTTTTTAATATGACGAGCACATTTCTTTGGATCCTGATCTAAAGCAGCGGTGATGTTTTTCTATCTTTGTATTTGTGTTTAACTTGCATTTCATTTCATTTCTACTGGCTTGCATCAGAAATCTGGCATAGGATTTACCCTTGTTAGGTACCCTATGTTTCTGCTCTCCTTACCTTTGATGTTTTATGCTAAATGTGTTATCTAAGAGTTGATTTCAGTTAATTTAACTAGTGTAGTGGATGTTATTTCCTGCTAGCTGATGTATGAATTAAATGAATCTGTTCTTAGATTGTTCTTGTTAGGATTTAATTGAAAAAATTGGGAACACCGGGAGGTCTAGAACCCTGTTTCTATCTCACTGGGATCCTTTTCAATTGATTGAACCCTTCTAAGATCCCTCAAGCTAGAGGCTGAAGCATTGAGAGTTCAAAGTCTCTCTCTAATCTCAGGTCTTTAACTTTGTGTCCTAAACCTTTATTGTTCCTCCCCTCTTACCTTTTCATGCCAACCTATCATCTTTAACATCCAATGTTTTAGATGACTAGCCCAACTGAAAGCCTGCACATTGAATAGAAAGTAAACCCTTTCTTGACTCCATTACCCAATGGTCTTGAATGCTCCCTGGAATACTTCACCTCTGCCTAAATCCTCTTTGCTCATCCTTGTATTACATTGAACCCTTCTTTCCTGATGACCAGCAACTAAACAAACAAACCCTGTGCCTATAACTAGCCTAATATCTTGACATTTGAGCTTCAAAGACATAAACCTTGCTTAATATAGAGAGATCCCTCTCTAGACCCAAGAGGGCTAGATCCTGAGGTCTGAAAGTGGTTTTGATGTTGTCTCATCTTTTGGTCTTGCCATTCTGGCCAAAACATGGGAACCCCAACATAATGGCGACTCCACTAGGGAATTGAGTGCATTTATCATACACACTCTTAAGCACTCAAAAGACCCAAGATCTCTAGTTAGATTGGCATCCAATTTCTGATGGTGGACAACATCCTGCTTCAAACAGTCAAATTCATCCACCTGGCGACTCCACACTCCATAACTCTCAAAGACTCCACTGGAGGAAGAACCTGAAATATGGCCAGACCTCATAGAAGGGTAGAACACATGGGTTGGATTTGGTTTAAAGAATTCATTTTTTTTGTCTACCACTATGTTCTGTCCTACTTTAAGCCTGATAAAATGTACAAAGATGAGACCCACGTTGAATATGAGAAATATCTCAAGCCTCAGTCTTCAGACCATGAGCAGACCTGTACTCCTGTGAAGAACCTGGTGGAACAAGAGGCTCATGTTGTATCTCCCACTCCTGAAGAAACTTCAAGCAGCCATGAGCCCATTGTTATACCACCTACACCTACAAAGGTCATAGAAAAATATAAGCCTCTGGTTTTACCTCTTATTTTCCAACCCCTTCCTTCAGAACTTATAAACCAGCTGCCTCTTTTTGATGGAGAAAATAAAAGGGCCGCTACTGAAGAACATGTTCAAAACCTTGAGGATTTACTTGAATTGTATGAAATAGAAGAAGATGATGTGTGCATTAGAATTTTTGCCTTGTCTTTACAAGGAAATGTTAAGAGTTGGTTCAAAGGCCTTCTAGTGGCAAGCATTTTCAGCTTTCACCAATTTTCTCAAGTTTTCCTTGATAAATGGGCAGCCCCTAAGAATGCTCTCCTCATCCTAGGAGAGTATCAAAATTTGAAAAGGCAGCCAGGAGAGACAGTACAAGAATTTTCAGCCAGGTTCAATAAGGTATATCATGCAATACCTTCTGATATAAAACCACCTCTAGGATGGGCCCTATTGCACTATCCGAGTTCTTTTGACCCCGAGGTGGAATTCCATATAAGAGAAAGAGAGCCTTCGAGGCTGGAGGAAATGTAGAGCATAGAAATTACTGTCGAATTCAACATAAATTGTAGGGAGGAGAGATTAAAGGCTGCAAATAAAGACCGAGCAGAGCAAATAAGTCAGGTCTCTTTAGAAAGCAAGTTGGAAAGATTGATAGAGACCGCCAACACCCTGCTGAACACAAAAGAGGAAGAATATGAGGCTGAAACCAAAAATGATGATTGGAAAAGACCTGCTCCTTGTCCTCAAGAAAGACAAACCGGATCACTGCAAGACAGAAGCCACATGCCAAGCATGTATGATGAACCAGAGCTTGAATCAGAAAAGGAACTTGCAGACTATTTTGAAGAAAGACTTGCCGTGAGTCCTGAAGATTTGATGGGTGACATTGCTTATAATTATGATTTATCTAATGATGATTCCTATGATGATGATTTTTTCCAAAGGGAAACTGAGCTTGCAGGGCCATCATCAGTAGATTCATGGAAGGAAGATCACGACCATCAACTTCAAGAAAATGATGAGCCAATGTAGGCCATCTATGATACTGATGGAGAAAGTGTTGAAAGCATGATAGCAGATGAAGATTCAATGAATCTTCTCTCTGCCTTATATCCGAACATTAGTTATACTTTCCAAGAGGACGAAAGCCAGCAGCTCTTCAGCGTAGAGGACAAGGAGGAAAGAGATGAAGAAAATCTTGAGCGGAATGAATATCCTGAGCCTTCTCCCGAAAGGATTAAGGTAATCAAAGAAGCTCCCGCTCAAGAATATGTTGATTTTTTCACAAAGTTCAGTCTGTTTCAGTAGAACCAGCCTGCGTTACTAGAGGACAGCACTGTCGAATATAATGAGCCCTCTAGCTCAGGCTGCAGTGAAGATGAGCAAGATCTTCTTTCCCACAGACATATTTGTCTTGATCCAGAGGAAGAAGAGGTATTCTTGGTTTATGCTCATCTGTCAAATACTCCCAACCAGGAAAAGGAGGAGTGTGATTACAGAGGCCACATTGCAGATGCAATGATTGAAATTTCCCAGGATGCAGACAGCCTATCAGTCATGGGAGGCTTTGAAGAAAAAAAATTTCCTCATGTTTTTGTTGATCCTATGGAAGAATACATGGAGGCCCTGATTAGCTCAGCCCCTCAAGCATTAATCTTTTTCAAGAACCAAATACATCAGAATTGGTCACCACTGCTGGTGGCCTCAGTTTTGAAGATCCACATGCAGAGCATCCTATGGTTATCTCTGATGAGCAGTCAGTTCTTCTTCCCCTTTTTTCTATTTCTTTACTGGCTGCATTGGCATTATTGTATCACCTAGAGCATCAGAGATTTCCAGTTAGAGTAGGGTAGGTAGGAAAAGCTCAATAAAGCTTAGTCTGTGAGCATGTAGTTAGTTGTTTTTAATTTCTGCAAAGCCCAGCAAGTCATACAGTCTAATCCTGGCTTGATTGTTTTCAATTTCTGTCTTAGAACGTAGAGAAGAAATCTGCTAGATAGTTTAATCCTAGCATATACTAGATTAGGTAGAGAAGCATGTGAGGCCAACAGTTTAATCTGGTCTCATGGAGCAATAAGGGTAGAAATAGAATAGGTTTACTTTCTTGTTTGTAAAAAATAAAAATGATGTAAAGGGTCTGCAAGTCCAAATGCACCCAGAAGAAAAAAGGTTAGGACTATAGACTGGGTAGGTAGTTGTTTGGGAGAAATTTTACTGCTGATTTGATGTCTTCACAATCTGTGGCAGCTGATCCAAGAGAAGAAAAGAATGATTCAAGTACCAGGCATCTGGCCTACACCAAAGATTTATTTTCTGAATTCTTGACTCCTTCAAGAAGAAGCCATCCCCATGTGGAGCCACTGTTAGCCCCCTATAAATTTTTGACAAGCAAACAGGGGGATAGAATGTTTTTGAGCCTTAAAGGAATGCATTTCCTCTGAAAACACATCATCCTTGAAGGATCCTTGTGCCTTTTTCCTTTGATAAATCCCCTCTTCTGATTCCCATGATAAAGCCTCTCTGATTGCAAAAAATTGCGCTCCCAAAGGCCTACATTTGCCCCTTGTATCCCTGAAAAATGTCCCATTTCAACCCTTTTTCCCTTTGTCAAAATTCCCCTTTTTACCCCCAAATCTCCCTCCCCTAATCCTTCTAAAATTTCCCAAAACCCCCTCTAAACCATACATACATCCCTGGTGTGGTTTAATTTCCCCTTCTTTCCCCTATCGTTACCCTTTATTGGCCTGAAAATGCACTAAAACTGGGCCAAATAATCATATTCTTCATGTCTATGGGTTTAGCACCTTTCGGCCAGCTCCCTAACCTTCTCCACCACGTGATCTGGGCGTTAGAACCACCCGCCAGCCCGAAAAGCGCTTTTCTCAAATATGTATTGAGGGCGTCGTGAGCTGTCAATCTGCACCGATCGGACGGTCATCGCAAGCTCCGCAGCGTCCATTACCCTACCCTTTCACCACCGGTTCGTCGCATCATAACCGTTCATCTACCCACAAATCCGACGGTCTGGAATCTGCCAACCTCGGTGGTCCCCGCAATGTGCATTGTTCATAAACCATCGGTTTCCATCGCACCGCGTTTGGAGGATGGGCGGTAATTTTATTTTCGGAGCGATTCCACTCACCGCCCGACACATGGCTCCGTCACTTTTTAAAAACCGCCCCCCCATCGCGCGTTATCATTCAGCATTTGACCTAGCGTGATATGCATATACACCGTCCGATCTGCATTCGTCCATCCAACGGTCCTCACGCTGCAAAGATGCACGAGAGTTAAACCAAGGGAGCCATACCCCTGGCCCACTGTCCATCGCCCTCTGATGCATTTTCAGCCATCGATCTCCTCTCGAGATCGGACGGTCCAGATTCGATTGCACGTCCCGCCGTTGATCGGTCCCGCCACGTCACCCTTTCCACGAGTTTCATCGTATTTCTCACCCGTCCCTGTATATATATGCATTCAAAGGTCAAATTTTAATGTTTTACATTAAAATTTCCGTTCTCGCCACCCTCCAACTACATTTTCCCACTGCGCCACCATTCTGCAAGCCTCCCACTGCATTTTCCACAGTAATCCCGCACTATTCCACCATTTCACCAGCTGCATGTCTATTTTCGTCGTCCTCGCTGCATCCACCCTCCCCGTGCATGTTTTCTTAACGATTTTTCGTGTTTTGCAGGGTTTCGAGCGGCAATAAACCCCCATAATTCACAGTCTCTGTCACAGTAACAGAGAACATAGGGAAAGACCATGTGCAGAGACCAAATTAATGAAAAAGGGCCTGGGAAAGTGTTTTGACACGACTATCATCAAAGGGACAGGGTTAAAACTCTGTCAAACTTCTCCAGAGCTATTAAAACACAGATTTCGCAGTCAGAGGCAAACGTGGAAGCGGCAAAGAGTATCAGTGAGGGATTTAAGGGTCTAATGCACATTGTTAAATATCTTAAGCCTTAATCCAGTGTTTAAGGGGAAAAGGTACCTGTTCGAAGACCCCGTGGATCGCTCAGAAGGTCCAGTGCACAGAAAACCATAATAGCAGGGTTTTGACATCAGCAGAGCATTCTTCCATCAAAGGACAAGGAGCCCATACCGTCCGCATGCTTTTTCATGTCCCTAAGGAAATTTAGCCCTAGAAACAGTCCTGATGCTATCAAAGCATTTGATTCATAGTATGGAAGACCCTAGCATCATTTATTTACTTTTTGTTTATTCACCAGAAGTACAACAGAGTACTGCAGCCAAAGTACATCAAAGACATACCGGAGTAAATGGAAGCCTAGAGAAGACCAGTCTTTCACCCAAAGAGTGCCATGGATAAATGCACAGAATTTAAATAGAATGGGCCTCGGCCCTCTTCCTTTCCTGAGTTTTAATGATGCATTTAGTTTTCACCTACTTTCTCTGCTCCATTTGAGCTATAAATTCATGAAGAAACTCATTGTAAAGGTTGTTGATCAGTTATCAGAGAATTGCAAGCTGTTTCTTTTGAGACATAGTCTCTGTGTAGAGTTGTAAGATAGGCTGAGGAAGATGTTTTCTGACTGAGTATCCAGCTATTGGCAATGTTGTATTTGACTGGTGTTGCTTTTTAATATGACGAGCACATTTCTTTGGATCCTGATCTAAAGCAGCGGTGATGTTTTTCTATCTTTGTATTTTTGTTTAACTTGCACTCCGTTTCATTTCATTTCTACTAGCTTACATCAGAAATCTGGCATAGGATTTACCCTTGTTAGGTACCCTATGTTTCTGCTCTCCTTGCCTTTGATGTTTTCTGCTAAATGTGTTATCTAAGAGTTGATTTCAATTAATTTAACCAGTGTAGTGGATGTTATTGCCTGCTAGTTGATGTATGAATTAAATGAATCTGTTCTTAGATTGTTCTTGTTAGGATTTAATTGAAATAATTGGGAACACTAGGAGGTCTAGAACCCTGTTTCTATCTCACTGGGATCCTTTTCAATTGATTGAACCCTTCTAAGATCCCTCAAGCTAGAGGCCGAAGCATTGAGAGTTCAAAGTCTCTCTCTGATCTTAGGTCTTTAACTTTGTGTCCCCCTCTTACCTTTTCATGCCACCCTATCATCTTTAAGATCCAATTTTTAAGATGACTAGCCCAAATGAAAGCCTGCACATTGAATAGCAAGTAAACCCTTTCCTGACTCCATTTCCCAATGGTCTTGAATGCTCCCTGGAATACTTCACCTCTGCCTAAATCCTCTTTGATCATCCTTGTCTTACATTGAACCCTTCTTTCCTGATGACCAACAACCAAACAAACAATCAAACAAATAAACCCTGTGCCTATAACTAGCCTAATATCTTGACCTTTGAGCTTCAAAGACATAAACCTTGCTTAATATAGAGAGATCCCTCTCTACACCCAGGAGGGCTAGATCCTGAGGTCTGAAATTGATTTTGATGTTGTCTCATCTTTTGGTCTTTCCAATCTGGCCAAAACATGGGAACCCCAACACCTTTCAAAATAAAGTAGGTGTGCCAGTTGAATGTTCGGTTATAGGTGTGTCAAGGTTATTCTATTGTGGAGGGAAAATAAAGTGAGATTCTAAGAGAGAGGTAATAGTACCACCCTAGCAGAGACACACACAGATAGGAAAGATTTGTCTAACATCCAGCGGAGTAGTCCACAAAGATGTGATGGTCATTACAACCATTACAACACATTCTTAATATGGTAAGCACTAAACTAACCAAAATATTTCAACTACTTTAGTACAGGTGGAAAACAAACATGAATCAAAAACATTAATAGAACATACTTACAATTATTCATAATCCATGGATGAAGAATGTGCTGGCGATCATGCTTCATATATTAAGTAAAAGTCACAATACACATGTATACAACAAACACCACTAGCTCCAATAGTGGAGTATTGGAGCCACGACTTGCTCCCCAAAATAACACACTTGTCTCTCTGATTCCTTATGGGAGAATCCAAGGTGAAAAGTCCTTTTCTTGTACAATGAGGGTATATATATAACCAATGGGGTGATCATTCGCCTCCCTTGTGACTCTTTGACTACCCTCATGACCATTTGACTTCCTTATGACTTTTCAACTTTTACATGACTCTTTACATTATGTACATGTCGTTTGGACTTCCACTTTACAATACATTTCGAATAAGAATTTATAATAATCCACAAAATGATGTGGCACCTGATGAATCATGACATGAAATTGATGACATGGACTTCATGAATACATGGCAATGTCAAGCCATTCTTTGTTGCTTCTTTCTTTATGTATTCTTGAAGATGATCCCTTCTTCACCACTGCATGGCTCAAACATGAGGAGTCTTCAGTGTTATTACGTCTTGGGTTGTTGTTGCAAACTGATGTCCCTATGCTTCCTCCCGATTGATCAACTCATATTTTTAGCTATAGGAGTGTCTTCTATAATGATATACTTCTCCATCTCTTTCTTCATCATCCTTTCATGGCATGATAGAGTACCTGCACCTGCAATTCGCTCATGAAATAATGGCATCAGTCCAAAAATATCCTAGTCTAAGGTGTTGCATCATGATCTACTGGTTGAGATGGAACTGGGTGAAAGACTGAGAGAGAGGCTGAATGACTATGTAATTACACAGCTCAGGTAGGCAAGCATTAGGAATTAGCCTTGAGACTGTGCAATGTGTAGTTTAGGTTGGATTTCACAGTTGGGGGATTTAAGGAGCTAGGATGATGGCTTGAGCACTGAATTTTCCCTATGTGCAATGTTGGAAGGATAGGGAGGCTAGGTGATTGCGTAATTACACAGTTCAAGAGATGAAGGGTTGGGTTTGAGGGCTGAGATTGAGAAATTCACAATTCAGGCTTGACTGGAGGAAGTGGTTGCACATTTTTGGAGCTCAGGGGCTGGGCTTCAACACTAGGATTGTGTAGTGTACAATTTTTCGAGGTAGAAACTATTATTTTCATAGTTCCAAGGGGCAAGGCTGCTATTTGAGGGCTGAGATTGTACAATTCTTAGTTCAGGGTGGCTGAGAGGAGATGAGTGGTCCGGTCAGGGATTTTTTTCCAATTTTGACTAAGTGTTGAATCAATGCCACACAGTTGAATAAAAAAAGACTCTATGTATGATCTAACACTTAGATTACTTAACAACCCAACAAGTAACACTCATAACACACAAATAAAACATGCCCCTCAATGATCAACTTTGTGATGGTTGGCACCAAGTGCGACACCGAAGATACACTTTGCGATGACTGTGATGACACTCGTGTGACAATGCTTAAAACTTTATAAATGAGTGTGACACATGTTTACAATGTAATACCAACTCATTTATGCAAATATTACCCTTTGAAAACACCAAAATTAGCTATTTTAAATTGTGCAACACTTAACATGCTAAAAGACGACACTTTTATTTTCTCACAAACGTGACCAAAACACTTTGAGAAAACACATGGAATGACTCTTGATGTTTGCGACAACAAGATGCGAAGTCAAAGTAGGATCTTAAATTTGAATGTAAGCCAAAATTTTGGAGTGTGTTATAGCCGCAAAAACATAACCTTTGTGAAGGGGTTCTATAACCACATTATATTAGCATCCAAGAAATTAAACTGTAACTGTGTTTTAAAATGTCTTCCATGAAACACTCTCTCTCCTAGTACCTCAAAAGTCCATTTTCCATAAAAACATAGTGAAGCTTGTCTCCAAATGCTCTGTGTATAAGAGTTGTTGCAACTTTAGAGTCCATAACACTTGACAATGCACATATGGCATGGTCCACAGGTCGAACCATTCCTCTCACTATTAGCAGATCTTCAAGCTTCCAATCAACAATTATGCCAAAAACAATAAAATGAAAATGGTGTAGCATCTCCATCCCAAGTAATGAATGGGTCACCTCTAGATGGTATTGAAGGTTGAATAATTTCTTGTGGGTATTTTCAAAGGCAACCACAACCACGAAGCCTTCAGGAAATATCACAACCTCCACCCTTAAGGAAAAGGGAAGGGAGTGTGAGAATGATCGAATTATATTTTATCGGGGATGTATAGAATAGCTCAACCTTGTTAACTTCTTAGCTTAGGAAAAAATTGAATATATCTTCAATGATGGCATGATCTTCTTTTATTATCGACATCAAGTTGGTTTCTAAGAAATTGTCGATGGGGATGATCGAGAAATACTTGAATTAGGATTTTCCCTTCTTGGCGACATTGATGATGGTGTGATTGGAGTTTTGCTCATGAAGATGCCCCATTTGGCACTCGACCTTTTTTTTAAGATGAAAATGTTGTAACCCCATAGAGACCATGGTTTCTCATGATGGCCACGATGCAATCTTATTGAGAGGATGGACTTGTGTGTTTGGAATGTCGAGACCCTCTGTTTGGAGTTTCTCACTAAGGTTGTAGAGAACCTAAATCAAGGTTTATGAGAAGGGATGCCCATTTTAAAAAATTATCACCACAACTTCTTTAACAATGAAGGTATGCAGCCAATGATTTGTTTGAGACCCCTCAGGTCCACAATTTGGAGAAACTAGAGATTTCCCAAGGACTCTTGTTAGTCTGACCTTCATTTGGGTATCTGATATGAAGTGGTTCCTCGATAGCAGACCCAGTAGCAAAATCCACATAACACATCTTGTCTATCTCAAGATACCTCCTTTCAGTGACAACATTTGGATCGATTACATGACTGCAAATTCCCAGATGTGTCACACTTCCCCTTGTGTCTCTAATCCATCTCCATGTCTAATTGAAAAACATAATTGCAATGCCGAAAAAATAACAAACCCCATATCTATCCCAACAAGCAACAATGCTACCGAATGGGAAATGGAGGCTTAAACACAATTTACCCAAGTGTGGAACAAGTTACCAAATCCATCAAAACTTAAGCATACATAGGTTTGAGGACTTGATCATTCAGGGATCATACCTATTATGAAAATACATTATTAAAATATGAAAATGGAAACAACTAATAACAAAGAACACTTGTGTGACATGAGGTCAACTAGTGCTCATTCTTATCATTTTGTGGGTTAGGTGAGAAGTTTCCAAAATGTTGTAGATCAAAACAATTTATGGCTAGAAGCCAATTGATTCACCTTGGAAATTCTTATAAAAAATTGATTGCCATGGAATCATATCCTACTCTGATACCACTGATGGTTGAAGATATGAGTAATTTTCGCACTTAAAATAAAAAGAAGAAAACCAGCACAATAAACCAACCCAGAAAATAAATCAGAAAACTATTTTCTATTAGATCAGAATGATGATTGCAACTACATTTCGTTGGACCATTTGTCCTCTTACAAAGTGAGGTTGATTATTTATAGCCTTTTTTGGTTACTTTACCATGGGTAAATACCATGGGCGGGCAAATTCCATGGGTGGATAATACTATGGGTGAGTTATTTAGGACCTTTAGTTACATTACCATGGGTAAATTTCCATTCAGATCAACTTAAGAAAACATGTGGCTTATCAAATTGTACATTAAAGTTAAATGGATGAACCTTTATTGGTGAAAATATAGTGCATCAATATTGTTTACTAAGTTATGTTGACTTAACGATGCATTCAATTTTATCGAATGCAATGCCTATGGTGTTTGATAAAAAGAAATATATGCAAGATATGATGTGACATAGTATAATGCATTAACATAATACTAATGCACCACCATAACGCAGAGAGATTATACATATATGCATTCCCAACATTAAAAAAATATTTTTTTGAAAAGAAACATAAATGCAATAGAAATGAATGTAATGCATAGTAAAGAAAATTACCTAATTTGGTCTTTGTAACCCATATGAAATGCTCGTGGAAATTCTCCTAGCTTTTAGAGTCCAATCAGGAATTGATTTTATTTGAGGAAGGAAAATGGTGATGAAACTTGGAGAATTGAAAAATGCTCCAACTTTTTCGAATCCAACCCAAATTGATTTTATTTGTGGATGGAGAATGATGTATAAACTTGAGAATTCAAAAGAATTGTATTGTACACTATATATTTAGTGAAAAGAAGCACTAATACTTTCAATGGAGGAATGAGAAAATAGTTTTACTAATTTTTATATATTTTTAACATGGTCATAATGTAAGATGTATGTTGAAAAAAAACACTAATGTATCCAAGGAAGGTATGATAAATGTTGGAAAATCAATGCTCGGATACCACTTATTGGACACATTGAACAATAATAGAAGGGGGGGTGAATCACTATTGTGCTCTATGATAAACTTATACCATTTTTTTCTTTTCTTACAAAATAATTGGGTCATAAATGTTTAACAACACATCACAATATATAAGCAACCAATAATATAACCACGATCATGTAAGCAGCATATCAAAGCACATAACCATGAGATCATTAAAGCAGATACACATAGGAGCAACCAACAATAACATCATCACGCATAGAGACACAAGATATAAGGTGGAAACCCAAAGGATAAAAACCACCATCGACTGATATTCTTCATATTGATCATTCTTATTAGTCTTCAAATATTCTTTTACATGATCAATTTCCACCACTAGTGTGCAAGCCAAAACTTGTTAATCACGCAAGCCGCTACTTGCTCCAAGAAAATACTTGTATGAACTTTGTAGGCCACCACCTGCTGGAAGCCCACTCCCTTGAATTTACAAGATATTACATGTTGGAAGCCACCACTCCTAAAAAGCCTCACCCATCCAACAGTCCCAAGTTCTCGGGTCTCTAACTTAAGGATGTCACTACACTTTGTCACAAAAAGACACCACTTGCCTCACTGAAGGCCCTAACCTTCAATCTCTTCTCATGGACCTCATTTCATCTATTTTCAAACTATGGTCCATGCATGCAATAAGCTCATCAACAATTGAATACAAACACCTGCAACACAACCCTCTCCAACACAATCAATCTCTACAACACAAACACAACCAGTGCATCAACCCAACATCATCTACACATGATAATAATAGCATGCAAATCTATCCATGGAAAGATATACAAATATTTGCAACATCAACAACAAGCAACAATATAAATGAACAACCATACAAGATATAATAGTTGCTGAAGAATATGCAACACCTATAATCACAAACATGTTAGCAACTCCATAATAATGTCATCGCTCTAACTCTAGATATAAACTACTTTTTGACATGAGTTCTGCACACAACATAGGCTCTATCTCTGCAAGTAATCCATGTGCACTCTGCTACAAGAATATCAAACATTTGTTACACAAATATCACTCCTTTCTCCATTGGCTCTCAATGTTCTACAATATCACTCTCTCGCAATGGAACTAACCTGTCCAACATGAAGCTACCTCCTATAAATAGATGATCTAAAGTGATTAAACAATAATAGCCTAGCGATATATAGAGAAAAACACTCATGTTCATACTCTGGTAATTTTCTCCTTGACTTGATCCTTGATCATCTTCATTCAATGAGAGACTTATCCTTGACTTAATCACCTTCTAGAATGAAGACTAACTCAAGTCAACTCTATCACCAAATAACATGTGAAAAAACCATAGAAAATGTCCATGGAATTGATTGGAATGCACACACAATTCAGGAAATCCACCTACAAGTTGTAACATACACTTTGTTCTCGGGACTTCATTATAATGCAGGTGATTGGCTCTTTGGGGTGTGTTATAATGCAAGTTTTCCACCTATTCAATTGTGTTACCTTGATTCTCAGCCCAAACCTTTGTCAAACTGCTCCAACACTTCCAAAACTTGTCCATATTCATCTATAAGCATCTACAAAACCTATAGAGCCTTTGCAAACATCAAAAACACCCAAGATATATATCATTAGGCCTCTGGTCATTGTGAAAAATCCTCCAAGCTAGTTGACATCAATGTCAACACAATTGACTCGATGGTTGACTACTTAGGTAGATATCCTAGGTTGACATCAATGGCAACACAATTGAATCGATGGTTGACTCCTTACGTAGACATCCTAGGTTGACATCAATGGCAATACTATGAAGCCAACAATAAATTAACTCTAATAAAAAAAATAAACTTGGTCATGATGCAAGATGTATGTTGAGTGGACATGGAATGGAGCATGAGAGTGTTGATACCTTACTATCCCCTAGGTACCAACATGCTCTTATGTACATACCTTATCTCCTCCAAAATTGAACATGTGAGCTCCAAGTAAACAGTCAATGTTTTTAACCATTGGATGGGTTTTAACCATCAAACCCATTCAAGTTATACAACAAAAAATGTTTACATCGTTTAAAAAATTTAATTACAATAATGTTGTATATATAATTTAAATGACTTGTTAAAAAACTAGTGTTGTTTGAAACATAAAATTGCTACTGTGATTGATCAGAAAGAGCTATTTATAAACTAATATAACTTTTTAAAAAACTTCTCATAAAACCATTTAAAAAAATGTTTGACTTATAAAATGGAATATTTACAATTTTTTTTTTGTAAACTTGACAGGATTATATCTTCATCATGTCCAATATATCACCCCAATCTCAACCAAGAATTAAAATGAATAAAACAAAATTACAATTAATATATATATATATATATATATATATATATATATATATATATATATATATATATATATATATATATATATATATATAATTTTAATAAACTAAATTAAAATAAATCAATCAATTTAATTTCTTAAAACAAAACCTAAACTCTAACCTAATTGGCCAGCTATAATATAATTTTAATTATTTAAAAAAAAAAATCCCTCTCTCACACATATATAATTAGTTATTTATTAGTCAACTTTTCTTATTTACACATATAAATTTATATAATTAATAAATATTTTATTTTATATAGATCTTAGTTTTTTTTAACAAAAATAATTTATATAGATTTTGGTTTTTATTAAATAATTAGATTAAATATTTTAAATAAAAAAATTGATCAACATAAAAAAAAATGGTTGAAATATTTAAATTATAATAAATTAAATTTTAAAAAAAAAAAAAAAAGAGAAAAAGAAAAGAAAAAAAAGAGAAGAAGAAGTTGACACACCGACCAAAACCAATTATAGGTTCTTCTAAGTCTCAAACTGTATCAAAGACTTTAAGGCCAAACTATGATGACGCTACTCACAAGTTAAAGTGCAACGAGCAAGGACCAAAATATATCACTTAAAAAGGACGATTAAATTAATGATCAAAATATATGATCCAAAATTAGTGGCTACCTTTTTTAACTAAACTATAATCAAAAGTTAATAATTGACTTTCTGAATAACATTTTAAGAGTCCTATGTTGATTAGGGGATTTTATAAGATAAAATTAATAATTCACTGTTTACATTACTTTTAAAGTAAATTAATAATTCACTGTTTACATTATCTGTTTCACTAATGTAAACAGATAATTTTTTAACTAAACTATAATCAAAAGTTAATAATTGACTTTCTGAATAACATTTTAAGAGTCCTATGTTGATTAGGGGATTTTATAAGATAAAATTAATAATTCAGTGTTTACATTTACTTTTAAAGTAAATTAATAATTCACTGTTTACATTATCTGTTTCACTAATTAAACAGATAAACCCTAAACCGGTGGAGAGGATAACAATTATCTGTTTCACTTTTTTTACTTACAAAATTACAAACACTTCGAATTCAGACAACTAAATGAATGATAAATTCTCAATACTAGTATACAACAATTACAATTTTAGCAGGGAATTATATTACTGATTTACAAGAAAACCGATCATAATCCGAAGGCCCAAACAAAATGAATAAAAATTGAATATCTCTGTGCGTGTTTATTTATCATTCAAACTCTAGTGCTTCCTGCAAACTCTCGAGATCGATGGAACTCTGAGAACCGTCCGGAAAGTACTGCTTCTCGACTCCATGGCTGTTCATCTCAACAGCCGTATCGGCGTTCTTGTCGCCCTCCATCGCAGGCTTCGGCTGCAGCGGCTGATACGCGGCATAAATTCCGACTGTTCTTGCATAGAAAATCACCGTCGATACAAGAATCGCGGCAAGATACCAGTTGAATTGTAAATTAGCGAGCGCCTTGGCCCGCATCGTTGCTTTGTGGCTAGCGCACTTGACCACATCGTGCCCTTCAGTGCGCACCATGTGGCAACCCTTTGGGATGAAGGCTGGAATCCAGAGCATGAATCCCATGTGAATGAACCACAACCCCTGGAACACCAACGACGCAGAGCGCACCGTTGCCACTAGAACGCTCTGCGGCAACGGAATCTCAAGCAACGTGGCCGACAAGGTGACGACAACGATGAGCTGGAGGAGCCAGTGGTAGTGCCCCTCCGCACCCATGTGGTCGGCTGAGTGAAGGTGGAAGAGCAGCAGCTCCTCGCTGAAAACCAGCGCTGCGATCACGTGCAGAGCCCCCGGCGGAACCGTGAGCTTACTAAGTGCCGCATACAAAGCCACGGAAGCGTAGATGAGGAAGAACAACGATATGGAGGAGTGTTCGAAGTTGTTGAGGTGCTCCGGCGGAATGCTCCAGTCGTCTGCCAACGGTTGGTGCCTTGCCGGTCCAATGAACAGCTCTGCCAAAATAGATAAACATGATCCTGCTATAATGGCCACCAACTCCAGGTACCTTAACTTCCCCTTTCTAAATTTAACCGGGAACCACGGCCGTGTGTGGAAGTCCCATGGAGCCCGCGCGTAGTTTGTGATTGTGTTGAAGAGATGCCAGAGGCCGATGAGCAGAAATCCAGTACCTGGCAACACATGGCCGATGAAGGTACCCATGGAGAAATGGATAACTTTAGCTACAAACTCTACAAATGAAAAGAATAAGAAGGTACTGAACTTTTATGAGAAGGGTAGGAATGATAGATGGCATTTATAGGAGTGGGCTCTATAATTTCAAAGGCGGCCTTCGGTGAGAGGTTGATGCGTGGCGGACAAGTAGGCTTCTGCTTTCGTAATCGCTGTCGACTGAACATTCGCGAAGTTCCTCTGTTTCAATGCCATGTCATATTTACCATGTCATCATTTGCATTTGCTGTAGGTCCGCGTGTATTTACCTTTTCCGACAGTTTGTTTTCTTTCATTTTCGTATAGGTGAAAAGTGCAAAGTAGCCATAGAAAAATTCACTGCTCTCTACATAAATTTAATACTTATTTTTCCAGAATCTCATGACAGAAACTATCTTGTGTGCAAATGCTAAAGCGAACGAAATAAATGTGCTAGAAACTTATTCATATTTGATGGCTGACGAAAATTTAATATTTGACGGCTGACAAAAGTTACAGTAAATTTTGGAGGTCTTCCGAAGATTCTTGAGGATAATTTTCTGCCAGCCCTCAGCACTCGCGTCAACAGAAGTTCGATTTGAAAACTTGTGTGGAAGAAATTCGAGAAAGTATTATTTTCCAGCGAGTTCAAATTAATTTATTTAGAATTTTTTATTTTTTATTTTAATTAATGAATTCTGTCTTTTTTAAATATATTAAAATATTAAATTTATCTGAACATATACTTTTTTCTATAAATATATTTGTTTTAGGTACAAAAATTTTTTAAATCGTTTTTAGAAATATTTATAAATTTAATAAAAAAAGTTGTTCAAAATTAAAATCACTTTTATGATGGATATGGAAGCTCATCATTATTTCATCCACAAAAGTCTCAATTTCAAAAAAGATAATCTAAACATTTAAAGTTAATTGAAAAACAATTCTTATATTTAAAAAATAATATAAATAATTACTATTTTTTAAGGTCAATTTCATAATAATTATAAAAAATATTTAAAATAAAATAAAACTAAATTTGTCCTTTTCACATTGACAAATTTATTATTAAAATATGAAAAGGGAAACAACTAATAACAAAGAACACTTGTGCGACATGAGGTCAACTAGTGCTCATTCTTATCATTTTGTGGGTTAGGTGAGAAGTTTCCAAAATGTTGTAGATCAAAAAAATTTATGGCTAGAAGCCAATTGATTCACCTTGGAAATTCTTATAAAAAATTGATTGGCATGGAATCAAATCCTACTTTGATACCATTGATCTAAATCTTGGGGGTTGAAGGAGTAATTTTCGCACTTAAAATAAAAAGAAGAAAATCTGCACAATAAACCAACCCAGAAAATAAATCAAAAAGCTACTTTTTATTAGATCAGAATGATGATTGCAACTACATTGCGTTGGACCATTTGTCCTCTTACAAAGTGAGGTTGATTATTTATAGCCGTTTTTGGTTACATTACTGTGGATAAATACCATGGGTGGGAAAATTCCATGGATGGATAATACTATGGGTGAGTTATTTAGGACCTTTAGTTACATTACCATGGGTAAATTTCCATTCCGATCAACTTAAGAAAACATGTGACTTATCAAATTGTACATTAAAGTTAAATAGATGAACCTTTATTAGTGAAAATATAGTGCATCAATATTGTTTACTAAGTTATGTTGACTTAACGATGCATTCAATTTTATCAAATGCAATGACTATGGTGTTTGATAAAAATAAATATATGCAAGATATGATGTGACATAGTATAATGCATTAACGTAATACTAATGCACCACCATAATGTAGAGAGATTATAGATATATGCATTCCCAACATTAAAAAATTATTTTTTTGAAAAGAAACATAAATGCAATAGAAATGAATGTAATGCATAGTAAAGAAAATTACCTAATTTGGTCTTTGTAACCCATATGAAATGCTCGTGGAAATTCTCCTAGCTTTTAGAATCCAATCAGGAACTGATTTTATTTGAGGAAGGAAAATGGTGATGAAACTTGGAGAATTGAAAACTGCTCCTACTTTTTCGAATCCAACCCATAATTGATTTTATTTGTGGATGGAGAATGGTGTTTAAACTTGAGAATTCAAAAGCATTGTAATGTACACTATATATTTAGTGAAAAGTAGCACTAATACTTTTAATGGAGGAATGAGCAAATAGTTTTACTAATTTTTATATATTTTTAACATGGTCATAATGTAAGATGTGTGTTGACCAAAAAACACTAATGTATCCAAGGAAGATAGGATAAATGTTGGAAAATCAATGCTCGGATACCACTTATTGGACACATTGAACAATACTAAAAGGGGGGTGAATCACTATTGTGCTCTATGATAAACTTATACCATTTTTTTCTTTTCTTACACAATAATTGGATCATCAATGTTTAAAAACACATCACAATATATAAGCAACCAATAATATAACCACGATCATGTAAGCAACATATCAAAGCACATAACCATGAGATCATTAAAGCAAATACACATAGGAGCAACCAGCAATAACATCATCATGCATAGAGACACAAGATATAAGGTGGAAACCCAAAGGATAAAAACCACCATCGGCTAATATTCTTCATATTGATCATTCTTATTAGTCTTCAAATCTTCTTTTACATGATCAATTTCCACCACTAGTGTGCAAGCAAAAACTTGTCAATCATACAAGCCGCTACTTGCTCCAAGAAAATACTTGTATGAGCTTTGTAGGCCACCACCTACTGGAAGCCCACTCCCTCGAATTTACAAGATACTACATGTTGGAAGCCACCACTCCTAAAAAGCCTCACCCAACCAACAGTCCCAAGTTCTCGGATCTCTAACTTAAGGATGTCACTACACTTTGTCACAAAAAGACACTACTTGCCTCACTGAAGGCCCTAACCTTCAATCTCTTCTCATGGACCTCATTTCATCTATTTTCAAACTATGGTCCATGCATGCAATAAGCTCATCAACAATTGAATACAAACACCTGCAACACAACCCTCTCCAACACAATCAATCTCTACAACACAAACACAACCAATACATCAACCCAACATCATCTACACATGATAATAATAGTCTACAAAACACTGTTACCGATGAAATAGGTAACCTGACCTCAAAACGGGAACTCTAGCCCAAAAAGACTCAAAAAACATGAAAAAACACCCCAAAAACAAAAAAAGTGTATTCCAGAACGCACTTGGTTTTTTTTTAAGGTCAAATTTCAACATTTTATAAAATTATGCTAAAAAAAAAATTGTTTCTTGAAAAAAAGATTGAAAAAACACACTCAAAACAAAACCAATTGATGCTGGAATAACAAAAAAAAAGAAATTGTGTCATATTTTTGACATTTTTAAAAATAGAAATAACATTTTTTAATTTTTAAAATTCAAACATTAAAAAAAAACCTAAAATTTAAGGAAAAATAAAAACATTTAAAAGCTTAAAATTTAAAACTATATAGGAATAAAAAAATAAAAATAAAAACAAAATAAAAATTTTAATTCAAACATTAAAAAAACCTAAAATTAAAGAAAAAAATTAAAAAATTTAAAGATTAAAATTTCAAAATATATAGAAAAAAAAATTAAATTAAATTAAAAAAAATAAAAATAAATAAATAAATAAATACACAAGTTAAAAAAAAAAGAAATTATATTGTTTAGTCTTCGGGAAGTCGATCATTCGCGCTGCGGCTCCTCAGTCCTTCGCTTCGCTCTCCCCATCGAGACGCCCTCACGATCGCGCACATGGGCTCAGCTGCGCTCCGGCGCGCCCCGGCTTCGTCACTCTGCCGCTGCTCGGGGACGGATCTTAACCATGGATGACCGCAGGACTTCTGATCCCCCTCCGCCTCCGGAGGTTTCTGCATTTAGGGCAATGATTGCTAATGCTCCCAAACGCCCTCCATCTTTGTCTCAGCAGAAATTTGTGAAAAAAATGGACTCAATCCCCACAGTGGCTCTTCCCGAAGGAGACACCTGCAAATCGGCGCTGAATCTGGCAGAGCGGGGCCTCATAGGCCAGTTCACGGGCCTCTGGCCCTCTCCCAAATCTGTTGAGGACTGGACTCAAAGGAACTGGAAGCCTTTAATCAAGGAGGGAGTCAATAGCTACTTTGTAGGTAAGGGTTTCTTTGTGTTTGTCTTTGAAAACCCGGAAGACAAAGGATTAATCTTCAGAAACGGACCATATTTCATGGGCCCATAGGGCCTTTACCTAAACAAATGGTCTCCTGACTTCGACCCCTCCCAGGATGTTCCCTCGGCTGTCCCGGTTTGGGTTAGACTCCCTCATTTGCCTCTCCACTGTTGGAATCCAAAATCTCTCCAGACAATAGGAAATGCATTGGGAAAATACATAGATCAGGCGGCAAGAAAGGATCAGTACTCATGCGCCCGCATCTGCGTAGAAGTAGATCTCGAAGAAGGATTACCGGAAGCTATCAAGCTCACTGTTGCTGGGTGGACGCATGTCCAAGAGCTGGACTATGAACAACTACCATTTAAATGTAGGCATTGTCACGGGCACGGTCACTTTGCAAAGCACTGTAAGAAGAAGGCTGAGGAACAGGCAGATAAACAAAATGGGGAACAATGGACCCTAGTCCAGAAAAACACTAGCTCAAAAAAAGGCGCAGGCAAAGGAAATATGACAGGAGGTCAACCACGCTCCAAAAGCAACCAAGAGGCGGAAGCACCACCAAATGCACCAGAAAGAGAGCAGGACATACAAGCCAACCTAAATCAGGAGAATGAGGAACAGTCGGCCCCTTCTCCTCCAAATAAAGAGAGAGAGGAAACAACTCCGTTGGAGGAAAATCAAGGCTCTCCCACTAATCCTTCCTACGCATAAATAGCAAGGAAAAAACCTGTGGTTAGTTCTAGTTCTTCCGAGGATGAATTCTACGAGCGCCCTTCCAAAAAAGTAGGAAGGAAATCTCGTAAAGAGAAGAGGGAAGAAGAGGCAGAAAGACTCAAGATTCAAGGAAGTCAATCCACAATAGAAATGTCTATTGGGCGAAATATCATACCAAGGCCTTCCAAGGGAGGCCCCAACCCCCCTCTTTGTAAATAATGAAACTCGTCTCTTGGAACTGCAGAGGTCTGGGGAACCCCTCTAAAATAGAAGCAGTCGGGGACCTATTGAAAGCAGACCCCTCATACATTCTTATGCTCCAAGAGACCAAAATAGAAGGGCAGGCCCTTCTAGAGTTAGGCAGAACAAAGTGGAACAAAAAAGCAGGAAAAGCAGTCAGCTCAAGGGGAACCTCTGGAGGGCTGGCAACACTTTGGATGGACGACCTCTTTCAGCTGCTAATGTCCCATGAAACCCAGCACTGGATATACACGGAATTGAAGCACAAGGCAAGTAAGTTGTCCATCTCTCTCTTCAATCTCTATGTTCCGGTGACTTATTCTGAAAAACGAGAATGTTGGGATACACTTGTGGCCTTTCTTGAGCAGACCAATCCCAGCAACATCATTCTTGCCGGGGATCTGAACATTGTTCTGAAAGCAAAAGAAAAGAGGGGGGGAAACAACTCCAGAGACCCTATGTTGGCCAAGGTTGAGGAGATCACCCAGCTCTGGGACCTTCTTGATTTTAGGCCCATTCGTGGCATTTACACATGGTCAAATAATCGGGTTGGTTCGAAGCACATTTCTGCTCGATTAGACCGTTTCTTGGTGCAAAGTTCCATTATGTTGAACAAGAAAATATCCACCAAAATTTTTCCCAAGCTCTCCTCAGACCATAAACCCATCCAGCTCCATTTGGAAGATGAAGAAGACATGGGTCCGCTTCCTTTTCGATTCAACCCACTCTGGATCGAGAGAGATGGATTCATGGAGACTGTCAAGGCAGCATGGGCCAAACCAATCTCGGGATCCTCCAGCTACGTTTGGGAGCAAAAACTGAAAGCTACAAAGCAAGCTCTGAAGGACTGGATAAAAACACCAGATACCAACCCCATCAATCAGAGAATGGAGGCTGTGCAGTCTTTGTCGGACCTGCAAACAGATATGGAAAACAGAGATATCACATCAGAGTTGCTCGAGGAGGAAGTAAAAGCACAAAGAGCAACGTATCAATCTTTTCGTAAGGAAGAAGAATATTGGAGGCTTAAATCCAGAAGCCTTTGGTTGAAGGCCGGGGACCGAAACACTCCCTTCTTCCACCGGCAATATAGAGCTAGACTGTCAAAGAACTACATAGCAGAAATCAAAACAGCTGAGGGTCAAGTATGTAAAGGATTCAATCAAGTTAAAGCCGCTGCTGAAAACCATTACAGGAACTTGTACAGAGAAGAAACTCAAAGCAATGATGAGGAGGCAGATGATTTTCTCTCCAGTGTTCCCTCCCTTATCAGTCCTGAAGACAACTTAAACCTCTGCAGACCCATTACCGAGGAGGAAATCATAAAAGTTATTTGGTCCATGGAATCAGATAAGGCCCCTGGGCCGGATGGGTTCACAATTCACTTCTTCAAATCCTGCTGGCACATTATCAAGGCAGATCTGCTTAAAATGACAAGAGGATTCATGCAGAAAGCCAAGATTGGTGGAGGAACCAAGTCCACTTACCTGGCTTTAATTCCTAAGGACACTAATCCTGACTCCTTTGCTAGATTTAGACCCATCTCGCTGTGCAATGCTTCTTATAAAATCCTGGCAAAACTTCTGGCAAGTCGGATCAAGCCATTGTTAAAAAAAATGATCTCCAGCTATCAAGGTGGCTTTGTGGAGGGTAGGCATATTCTGGACAACGTGATCCAAGTTCAGGAGACAATACACTCAAGTAAGCAACGAAAGGAGAAAGGTATGTTGATTAAACTAGATATGGCAAACGCCTTTGATAGAGTTAATCATAATTTCCTATCTAAGGTCCTACTCTCCTTTGGTTTTTTGATACATTTTGTCCATTTAATAAAAGCCTGCATTGATAGTCCTTGGATTGCTCCGTTAGTTAATGGCAGACCTGCTAACTTCTTCCAAGCTCAGAGAGGTATCAGGCAGGGTTTCCCACTCTCCCCCTTCCTGTATATCATAATGGCAGATTCCCTCAGTCGTAAGCTTACTGCTGAAAGAATAGCAGGTCATATTCCGGGCCTCAAACCTTCTAATGGAGCTGAACCATTGAACCATGCTCTCTTTGCCGACGATTCTCTTCTACTCGGAGGAGCCTCCATCAGAATAGCCAGAGCATTCGACTCAGTCCTCAGAAAGTACTGCAGAGTTTCAGGTGCCTTGGTTAACGAGAGTAAGAGCAAAATATATAGCTGGAACATAGACCAAAATGAACTCTCTGCAATCTCTGCTCTTCTTGGGTTTAAAGGTCAGGCAAACTGGGACAGGTTTAAATATCTTGGTCTTCCCATAACTTCTGGAGTTAACAAGATATCGTTATGGAGTGACATAATCTCAAAAGTTAAATCCAAAATTGCTGCGTGGGGAGGCAACTGGCTAACTAAGGGAGGTAAAGTAATCTTAATTAAAACTGTGCTGTTTGCACTCCCAATCTTCCAGGCGGCTTTCCTCCTTGCACCAAGAAATGTGATGGAGCAGATCTCCAAGTTGCTCAGAGATTTTCTTTGGTAGGGAGGGAAAGGCAACGAGAGAAAAATGCATCTGGTTAACTGGGATGTGGTCAAAAAGCCATTGTCTCAAGGCGGCCTGCAAATTAGAGATCCCACGCTTGTCAATCTTGCTTTGGGAGGAAAGATTTTGTGGAAGCTGTTCAACGAGCCCTCTCATCCAATCAGTGTTACCCTGCGCTCAAAGTATGGTCCCAATAACGCGCTCTCCAACCTACAGACAGCAAGTGCACCTAATAGCACGCAGGTCTGGAAATTATGTT